>OX439000.1:46837738-47437738 GCA_949316495.1 Amphiduros pacificus | reverse complement strand
CCTTCCCGGGC
Organism: Amphiduros pacificus; assembly: GCA_949316495.1. Classification (NCBI taxonomy): domain Eukaryota; kingdom Metazoa; phylum Annelida; class Polychaeta; order Phyllodocida; family Hesionidae; genus Amphiduros; species Amphiduros pacificus. The sequence goes on along the minus strand of OX439000.1, from coordinate 47,437,727 downwards.
CTTGTCCAGGGCCTCCTGTACCACCTACAAAATAAAATAAGGATCTGGTCACTCTTGAAACACTTGAGGTGTATCATTCAAACACCAAATATCATGGTAGTTGCAAAGAACCTCACAGCCTGCTGATTGGGTCAGTTATATGTGTACATATGGACCTAAAGTGACATCTGGCTTTTGATGGCAAAAACAACAGGGTTAGACACTGTATGCAATAAAAATCCACGCTGCATATATTCTGAGACTTGGATCTGGCCCCATATCAATAATAAAATAAGTGAATAAATACATAAAAGAAAGGTCCTTCTCTATATTTCAGACAAAATTATCAGTGGGACATAAGGCCATTGGTAAAACTGTTCCTTGATTAATTCTTCAAAGATTAATATGAGTAATGCTTAGCATTATCTATTTGTTTGTTTGTTTGTTTGGGGTTTTACATCACTTTCAACATTATTTCAGTTATTTCGTGATGAGACCTACTTGTAGCAGATATAGTGCTGCCTCACTGAATTGTCATGTCGCAGGTCCTTGACATGACAACCCACCCGGTCACAGATTTACAAGGACAACGGGTTAACCCTTTGGCACAGGCCTCAGCTCATGTGGGAAATTGTATCATGAGTTCAATCCCGGCACGGCCGGGGTTCGAACCCACGACCTTTGGATCACCACAGAGGAACTGGTGCTAATAAGCTGGCGTCCTAACCAACTGCGCCACGGCCCGTGGCTTAGCATTATCTAATATTTCTCCATCATGATATTAGTACGCATTCGTATGCAGACCTACCTTTTCACTCTCGGTATCTAGAGCAGAAGTGGCCTCGTCAAGAAGAAGGATTTTGGGATTTCTAATCAGAGCTCTGGCTATTGCAACCCTTTGTTTCTGCCCTCCACTCAGTTGAGCTCCCTTGTCTCCTACATTTGTCTCATAACCCTGATCATAAAAATGATACACCACTTTCAATTTTTTCCATAAAACATACTCAACATATGACATCCCTTTACAAAGTTCATGCAATTGTTTCAATATTTGTGCACATTGCTTGATAAAAATTGACTAGTATTCCATTTTTTTTAATAATCGCAATTTAACGAACCTGAGGTAAACTTGAGATGAACTCATGAATGTTTGCCTTTTTGGCTGCCTCAATGATTTCTGGCATAAGGACTTCCCGAAAGTTGTCACCATATGCAATGTTCTCTCTGACACTGTAGCCAAATAACATGGGCTCTTGCTGCACCAGCCCCATCTGACGGCGGGCCCACTGCAGGTTCACACTGGTCAGATCATTGTCACCTATACACTGTGTTCAAAATTAAGAAATATTTCAATAGAAATAAATACTCAAGTAACAAAAGCATAAATAATGTCTTTCAAAACAATATTTTTTCACCTATATTCACAAGGAGTTTATATCTTAAATAATCGCCATTATCGATTTCTCTGATATGTTTTGCACCTTGATATATTAAACACTTGTAACACTATTTTGGCTATTGAATAATTCTTCAAATGCACTTAATTGAGGTATTAAGAAATTCTTTCAAAAAAATCTATATGCAATTTCCTTTTTGAAAATGAAATCTATGTTTCACCACCCCCCAAATGTCAAATGGCCTGGCCGTAAATCTCGCCAAATTTCATCTGTTGAAGATGTGCTTGATTATGAAAATCTAATCCAGAACCCCCAAAAAACATTAAAGATCAGAACACCACCATCCCAAACTCAAGAGTACAAATCGAATGCATCACAGAATGACATGTACACAGAAATCTCTGACGTATACACACCAGCCTTCGTCGTCTCTGATCGCTATATATGCATTTGTTATAATATAGTCTATATTATATATAATTACATATATTTATCATTTCTCGAGTTGCATACAAAAATTCTACTGAATTAATGAAAATCTTATACTCACAACTGAGCCTTCATGTGGATCATAAAATCTCTCCAGTAGTTGAATGCTTGTGGATTTACCACACCCACTGGACCCAACAAATGCCAGAGTCTGACCAGGGCTGACACTGATGTCTAGGCCACGCAATACTTTAATATCTGGACGCGTTGGATAGTTGAAGTGTACATCTCTGAAGTGCACTTCTGCAGTAATGTCAGACTGAAATAATAAATTAATTTGTATTTCTCACCAGTGACAACAGGTAAATATTAATGCTGACTACTTCAATGTCAATCCTAATTGCATTTTTACTAGCAATCAAAAAGTTAGTTTTTGTTGTTATGGTCATTGTGCTACCTGGGAAATATGAAAAACTCATGAATTTGATTTTGAAATTCGAGGCCTGGCAAAACATGTGTTTCCAAAACATTGGAAAAATGATCAAGCTCGGAATTTTATAAAGTATTGACAATTCATTAACATTTTGTTTCAAATTGTGATATATTTTAGCCATATACTTGTATTTAGACCCATGAAAATTATGTTTTCACCCATGATAAAACCTATTCATTCCAATATCACAGGGGTATACACTTTTATATGGCTTTATAATCCTTAATCTTATTTTGGAAAAAAAACTTTTTTCTAGTGAAAGCTCTTAAAAGGATCTAGCAGATTCTGCAATCAAATATGAGCTCTGTAGAACATAAAACATAGCCCAATGGCCTTAGAGCTATGATAATCATTGCTTTTTGTAATTTATGTGAACACCTACTGGGAATTGCTTTATAAATTATCGTTCTCCTTTTCAAGAGAAGATGATAATTTTGAACCATCAAAATGCATGTTTCATATTAAATTTGGCCCCAACTTGTTATCTCAATTCCCATTGGATAATATTTGTAATGTTATTCAAAATGGCAGCTTTCTTGACAACTCAGTGATGGCTGTTATATTTTTGAAAAAATCACAACAAAATTGAAAAGATCTGAGCCAAATGGAAAATAGATAGAATTGGTTCCCTGAATGGACAACATCTTTATCATTTCTCTCTGAGATTATCATTTCTCTATAACCACGCATTGGACAAGTAACTTTATTTTCTGATTAAATGTCTCAGTTTACAGAGAGATATTATTGAATATCAGGGTCTGATAGTCTGATTTCTTTTCCTCAGAATTCTGGGTCGGGCGATGGACAAATAAAAAACATTCCTAATTTGGCCATTTTAAGGGTTGGTCAGGAGACCAGAAACAAACAATTAACTAGCGCTGCCCTTACTAAAGAGAAAACATCAAATTTAGGACCTCTGAATATCATAGTCTTTGAGTATGAATTAATGACAAAATATAAATCAGTCAATTCAAAGTAATAAATCAAAGCAACAACATTGTAGAAAATGTGTGGTCTTACGGGTTTGTGACCAATCTCACTGTTGCTGTCGATGGTGTTGATGGAGTCCTCCAGGAGGAATATTCTGGCAGCTGCTTGCTTGGCCTTGCCATAGTCTGGAGCAAAGGAAGAGGCTTGACCAACTGACATGGCGCTAAACAAAATGGCGGATATCACTCTGCAAAACACGTATTTATATGTTTAATATGTTTACTGGTAGAGCAGTAAATGGGCTTCAGAGCAACACAATGACATTTAGATAAACATGTTAGTATCTTGGAGTTAAGAGATAACATTGACTATTTAAAAAATAAGCATATCCTAATAAACATTGATCAAATACTGAAGCAATTATTGATTTGTTGTTGTTGGAGATGAGTAGGTCTTCTCACTTGAACATATCTTCATAATATAGATCGCCCTCTTCTACAAGGTAGGCTCCAAATCTGAAGCAGGCAGCATAGGCAAAGAAGACAATGGCCTGGGAGAAACCATAGGCTACACCCCGGGGATGAACCCCCTTCATGTTCTTCCTGAAAACAAATATGCAATATGTACAAGAAGGAAATGACTACTATCTTAAATGAGCAGTTCATTATATGAATGCCATCAATATTTATGCATATCATACTTGTATGGTATTTCAGTTTGACGAACATATCTACGATGAAACATTTCCTCTTTTGTTAAGGTAGCAACCGTTCTGATGTTTTCAATGGCTTCAACAGCAATCTGAAATTAAGATTAAATAAATAAGAATGCCAAATTGAAAGGAAATATGTTTTTTAGATCTGATATTCCTTTTATATATAATAGAATGATAAATGTCCAAGACCTTTTCTTTTGCAGACTTGTTGCAAAATAGTTTTAATGGAACAATTTATATGTTGATTTAGACAAGAGAAATGAATATTGCTGACACTATCAAACAGCAAAAAAATCACAAATAGGTGAAAAGTCTGAAGGGAATCTACCACACAATGAATCTACCACACAATGAGCTCACATAAGTGTCTGTCTTGGCAGATTCTACAGCATTTCCACATAAACCCACTATGGTGATTATGTTCCTCTCCGGCTATTACAATTCTATTATTCAGGAGACGTATTGTTGCCATTTGATGGTGCATGGAGAGTTACCTAACTTTAGTTCAAAAAAATATTATAAATTCTTTTTGCAAAATGCACTAAATCCGTATATGCTCTTAAATTTATCAATCCTGAGTAAACGCTGTATAAAAAGGTCTAATTGACTGAGAAATTATTTTTATTTTAAATTTCAAATTTAAATATGTCTACTCTCCATACCTTTCCAGCCTTTTCCAGGGCTTCTTTATCTGCAGCAGAGTTTCCAATCATCATAAATTTCATCTCAAGGTAAGAGAAGAACATGATGAATGGAGCAAAGGCCAATATGACTAAGGAAAGTTGCCAGCTGTATATGAATCCTATGACCACACCAATAAGTATACTCCCCACAGCTTGCATTATTGTACCAAGGCGAACCCCGGTAGCCTACAAAAACATTTCAAAATTGTGGCTTAGATGATTTTGAATTTTATGAGACCAAAAGCTATTGAAAAAAATAGAGAATTGAGCTAAGGTTAGGAAGTGAAATAAGACATTTCCCCTCTCATACAGTTGCTGATAAATGTGGAATAAAGTAGAAATAATTTGTTAGATTACTAAAATTTTCTAGATATAATAACAACAGATTAATAGACATAATTCTACCATGGAGGTGATCAAATAATGTTATATGTAAGATATGAAAGCTACATGTAATATATGTATATATAAGATACATACCCCCTGCACAGCCGCGGCATCAGTCGACAGTCTGGTGGTAAGAGCCCCAACATTGTTCTTATGATCATCAAAATAGGTGACTTCCTGTCGGAGCAGATTTTTAAACACCATCTGTCTGAGTCTCATGGTAAGATTTTCTCCTGACATACCAAACATGAATCCTTGAAGGAACATAGCCAGTCCAGCGACCACCCCCAGAACTATGAACATCATGGAATAAAACAATGCATCTTCCTCCTGTTTGTCCATATCTGTCTCTGCAAACACCTAAATTGTAGGTATAATACCAAATTTAAAGAGAAATATATTAAATGTGATGCAAGGATCAAATAATGACTTTCTTTGGATAGAAATGCGATAAGTAATTGACAATTTCAATCGTTATTTCCTCCCTTTTCCTCATGATATTCAAGAAACTGATGTAAATATTTTCTATATGAATTCTCCCCCACATTATAGAAAATATCAAAGCAAACAGATGTTGCTCTTTCTCTTCGTGATAGCTAGTAACCTGGTGTGTATGCTTTCAACTTCAACTCACCCCCATGATTTCTGCAAATAATAAAGCGAATGATGGTTGAATTCCGCCATTGACCAGAGCTGCAAAACATCCCAGAACTATGAACATCCACTCTGGAGAGTTGTACCTCATCACGCGGGTTAACTCTGGGTCTGGTAACTTCTCCTCCTCCTACAAGCAATATCAAAACATGGCAGCAATGGAAATGATACAACTATTAAATAATCATATTTTTTCTACTTTTGACTGAGATAGGGTTCTCAGACAGAGGGTAATCTTAGTCATTTAGTTAAGAATGCCAAAATTAAAAAAAAGTTTTTTATGATGCTACTATTGTATGAGTTATAATTGCTCAATCATCATTTTGTTTGGTTAAAACATACAATGCAATTTAATGTCAAGATCTATAAGAATAAAAAAACAAGTTCAATGTAATAAATACCTTTTCCAATAAAGATACAGTTGATTTAATATTAACATTAATGGTAAGATAAAACTATACACAGAAAAAGAATAGCAAATCCCCAATTCAAATTGGGGATTTGGATTTTAGCACAAAAGACTCACCAACTTTCAAATGCAACAGAAATTTGTGTAGGGGAAATATGATGGGTAATGAAATAAATGTTATCGCAAAGTGTAGGGCATAAACATTTATATGATGCAGGGGAAAAGTGCTTGAAAACTTCATGAATGCTTTAAGCCATCAATACAATGTATCACAGGGATACGAAGATATATTTTTCATCACAACTCAACAAGTATATTTCTCATGATTAGAGTTTAAGTAGGTATTGACAGCTGAAATGGGTAACAGATATTTAAATTGGTGCGAGATTTCATCAGTGATGAATTGACTTTTTTCTTTGCACATAAAACAGATCATTAAGGGCCACGGGCCGTGGCGCAGTTTGTTAGAGTGCCTGCATATTAGCACCAGTTCCTCTGTGGTGATTTGAGTCGTGGGTTCGATCCCCGGCCATGCCAAGATTGAATTCATGGTTATGGTTAAGGATTTTCAAATAAATATCTTGATTTCTAAATTTGACCAAAGAGTCTTTCTGATATTTATTTAACACTCAAATTATTACTGGCCTGTCCCTAATCACTTGACATAGAAGTGCACACGTATGTGGTATTGAAAGCTTGTTTAGTTTTGAAAAAGGTGGGAAAGTTCATGTATTTGTGCACCAACTATATAGTGCTGGGCTAACTGACTGGACTGAGGCTGCAAATACCAGTAAATACTTGTTGAGCGTGCTATCCTCCAGGTTCTGCTGAAAAGTGTACACTTTTCCACCAAATTTTAGAATCTATTACTTTTTATGGATTAATTTACATTTCAATGTGCAATAATTAGATTGAGTACTAGTTTGTTTGTTTGTGGTTTTACATCACATTATTTCATTTATTTCATGATAAGACCTACAGATGTAACAGCAGATGTAATGCTGCCTCACTGAATTGTCATGTCGTGGGTCCTTAATAACAACCCAGTCACAGATGTACAAGGACCATGGATTAACAGCCTTCAGCTCATATGATAAATTGTAACGTGAATTCATTATCGGCATGGCCAGGGATTGAGACCTTTGGATCGCCAGGAACTTGTGCTAATTAGCTTGCACTCTCATAACCAACTGTCTCACAGCAAGCGACTCTGAGCGCTTGTACTTTTTACAGTTCTGAGTACCAGTACTCTTTATATTACAATGTTCAATAATTAACATAGTACAAGTAAATAAAGCATACACATATCACAAGTACGTTTAAACAATACTATATTCACAACAAAAACTAATCAAAAATACTTATTGTGTCTGAAATACCTCGATCTAAATAGCATGATGATTTTATTAAGATTATTTTAGGAATTTCTAGATCTCCATGAGTATGAAGCTACTTAGCAAGTACACAGTGTTTGTGAGAACACATTTACCTCTCTGTAGTACGTGACAATATCAAAGAAATGTTCAAGAATAAGATCGAAAAAAATACTGCAATTGAAAAGCAATAGCTGCTTTTGATATTAACACAATTAAACTTACTTCTTCCTCCTATGTGTGCCATAATATAATATGAATAAGACAATATTATTTTAAACTCCGCTGGTAAAATCACTCTCCACATAAATATAGCCCAAAGAAACTTTGGAATGTATACCACAACTATAAGTTTACAAAGGAATTTTATATCGCACTTTTTATTTTAGGATGCCGGTGATAAATGTCCCAATTTCTTTTGTTTGTATTGTATGTGTCATAGATTTTCTGCATAATGTTCTTAGGTTTCTGCATAATGTTCTTAGGTTTCTGCATAATGTTCTTATAAATGGAAGCAATCCTAATAAAAGTACTAGATATAACCAGCTTTAAAACCCCGGTCGCACTTGCTAGAACCCCAGTCACACACACTCCATTACACGACTAGTCACAATCTGTTAAATCGTCTAAGATTATTTCAATATAAGAGGCCATCTGTCAGGGTCTTGTGTGGTCTGCTGAGGTCAGCTCTGGTCGACAACTGTTATGAACTGTTCAAAACATTTGTGTTATAGCCATCATGTGGAGCCTTCTGAGGGCAATATTGTAGCAGTCTGCACTGTCGCAATGCTGTTTTACAGGTTCCTGTGGTGATCATAAATAGTCTGTCCAATGTAGTACAGATATTTGTCTATGATGCCATACGTCCATGTTAGGATGGCCTGCTGATGTATTGCGCATATTGCGCATTTACGTACTGGTCGCGTGTGACAGAAGCTTTACATAATCTTTTTCAATTACAAATTTTCGACGAAAACGTTACATCAATAAGAAGAATTTTTTAACATGATTTCTGAAAATGTAGCAATTTCTTTTAAAGTGTGACAATTTCCTTCATAATTCCAAATAAAATCTGTGCCAAACTATTGAAATGGGCCCTTTCTATTTCTAAAAAACAATCATTGTGATTCCTGATTATCATTTGATACAAAAAGACAACTTGTTATTTTACCTCTTCCACACTGGTGATGGACATTGTTCTGCCTGCTATGTCGTCCGTATCAGATCCATGTGACATCATTCTGCTGACCTTCCTGCCCCCTACACCAGCCACACTCACAGCGCGGGCCAAGGCACCTGGACCAAATCAGAAAATACACATAAATACACATGGTTTTTTTGTGGAAATAGAGGAAAAAATGATATTCATTTTAATTGGTATGAAAGAGGGAATGAGTGATAAGTTACTTTTTTTGTAGTCGTCTAAATATTCAGCCATTGTGTCCGTTCCGTCTTCATTCATTCTTGTCTTGAAAAAATACATAATATAGATAATGGTAGCAAATATAATAATAGAATATTGATAAAGCTACATATCAAACTATGTCTGTTTATGGCGCTCTTGTAGATTGCCACATTTTACAGTTTTGATTTGGAGTGGCAGGGCATTCCACAAAAAAAGCCCTTTGCACTAGTTCTTGAAACCATATATTCATTGGTCTTATTAGACCGTTAGGTCCTCTGACTCTTTTGGCTGAGATAAAATAGGGTTTTATACCTGGTTAGTGACTAGAGTGTGGTATATTCCACCTTTTTGCATTAATTCATCATGAGTGCCTTGTTCCACCACTACCCCATCCTGAAAGCCGGCTATCACATCCGCTGTCTTGATAGTGGACAACCTGTGAGCAATTACTATTGTAGTCCTTCCCATTCTGGCCTACAATGTTTCAAGATTTTCACAATTTTAAATTCTTTTTCAGAAGAAATAAAATTTAACCTACTGCAATTAATCATCAATATTATTTCATAAAAAGTGCAAATATGCAAATCCTAACATAATTATTTTGCAACAATAGTGAAAAGAAAAAAATCAAAATTGCAAAAAACTTCTCAATTTATCACACTCTAAAACAACAAATATAGCTTTTTCTAAACGCTGATTACTGGTATAACTCAAACTATGCCGTGTGTGTACCTTATCGAGGGCACTCTGCACGGTGGCCTCGCTCTCAGTGTCCAGGGCAGACGTGGCCTCATCAAGCAGCAAGACCTTGGGGTTCCGGACCAGAGCACGGGCAATGGCGATCCTCTGCTTCTGACCACCACTCAATTGCGCTCCTCTCTCTCCCACCAGGGTTTCATATTTCTGTTAACATCACATTATAATTATTACTTAATTAGCATCTCAAACTTCTTTGGTTATTCTATCAATATGGAACATTTCATCCATCTCTGTCTTTGGTTTCATAACCAGGTCCTTCTATCGAAACAGAAATGACACACATTTGCCAACAACTTCCATCATTTAAAATCAGAGTAGCATGTTTTGTGAAATGCAAATCTATTAATTAGATAAGTGTATTTAAATGAAAGTTTGTCTCATTATTCGAAAGATCGAATATTAACTAACTCACAGATGGTAACCTCATGATAAATTCATGAGCATTTGCATTCTTGCAAGCAGTTTGGATTTCATCATCAGTGACGCCTTCTCTCCCATAACTTATGTTCTCCCTGATCGTTGTTCCAAATAGGACAGGCTCTTGGCTCACCACACCGATTTGCTGTCTCAGCCATTTTACATTAAACTCTTTGATGTCCACACCGTCAAGTAATATCTGTTGAGAGAAATAAATGCTTTACTTTTTTCTTTAAAAAAAGTAGAAGGTACCTTTATTGAACTTAAACTTTTGCTGTCCAGATATATCATAAAGCCAACGTTTATCATATACTACAGGAAAAATGGGGCTAATACTTTTATCATAAAAAAAGCTTTGGAAGCATCTGTACAGTATATGCAATTCATTATCAAACACATTTCAAATTGAGTCGGCTAAAAAGGCTTTGGGTATTTGTTTTACTCACTCTGCCCTGATTAGGATCATAGAACCTTTGGAGTAGTTGCACTGTAGTGGACTTTCCGCACCCACTTGCTCCCACAAGTGCCACTGTCTGCCCAACATTTACTCGAAGATTCAACCCTTGCAAGATCTGCAAATTTGAAGTGCAAATTTGAAAACAAAATTTATTGGTATCAGCATTCAAGTTTTTGTCTGTGATAATGAGGTAACAAATTTTAAAACGATGCAGAAATGATATAAACTTAATCATTTTGGCAGATTCTACAGTACATATTTACACACAAGTTACCTCTAGAAATAAAGGACAAAAAAGACATGGTTTTGTTAATGGTCTAATCGTATTATGGTCTGATTTGTTTGCTTTAGGGGTCATGCTTTTTCTTTCGGGTTCATGTAAATGATAACATGTTTGGAGAATTATGTCATGTCCCCGTATATTTTACCTTAACTTCCTCTCTGGAGGGGTAGTTGAAATGAACATTCTCAAATTCTAGATTTCCAGTTATGTTTGGCAACTTTTTTCCAGTGTTAGAACTGCTATCGATGGAAGGCACCTTTAAAATATTGAAAACAAACATTTATAATTTTATCAATTTGAAAATAAATTTAGGCAATTGTCAAAAACAACATAAAGGGAACTTTAAATTAAGCAATGAGTCATAATACTAAAATACCTGATCTATAATGCCAAAAATGACATAAGCTGCACCTCTGGCTGTGGCAAAAGACTGGAGATTTGGTGCTGCATTCCCCAAAGAGAATGCCCCAAAAAGCACACTGAAAAAGACCTACAATCACAAAATAATATAGAATGCAATCAACATTCCATGTATATCTTATAGGCTTATCTTGAAATTATAATTGAGTTTTGGTATATTTAACATCATTGCTCCCTTTTGAAGATCTTCACTTCAACGATATTGAATATTATTTCAGATGCATGTCTGAGTAATTCATTTCCATAATTAAATTTGTCAGATTGATGAAATAAAGGTTTTGACACACGTACAATGAGGACATCACCGCCAGTATATTCTCCATCCCGGACCAGCTTAGCACCATACCAGAAGCCAAGGGCATAGGCACAAAAGAGGATGAAGAAAATCATTCCCATGGCAACGCCACTGATCATTCCTTTGCGCACACCGAAGTCCTTAGCCTCAAACAAGTTCTTGTTATATCTTTGTAAAAGAAAATGAAAACATATGAACTTAAAATTCCAAAACCCTATAAAAGAAATACAGGATTGTTTTAGACATAAAATCAGAAATGATTTTTTTACTCAATATAATAAGACATGGCTGGATTTGATCCTATTATATACATGTACAGTAATTCAAGGCATTCAAGGTCATACCTTTCACATTCTTTCTTCTGTCCTCCAAAGGCGACCACAGTTCTGATGGCTACGAGCACCTCCTCGGCAACTGCACCTGCCTTTGCATAAGCCTTCAGCTCCTTAGCTGTGAATGATGCTGCGAGCTGGCATCCAAAATATAATTGTTAACTATACCCAACTGCTCAAATATATTTTCATATGAGCGGTTTGAATGAATTACGATATTTGTATGTTTATTTTGGAGTCAGGTATGATAATATAATTTTAAAATAAAGATTTGGATTAATATTATTATTGATTGAAGGAATATTATAAAATATCATTTTTGGTACTGATTGAAGGAATATGGCATTATGAATTATTATCGTTGGTGTAATAGTATATACATTGTAATAATAACATGTACTCAAAATATAATCCCTTCCAAAAATATTTTGGATGAGCTTTGCAGGATTACATGCCGAGCAAATGTGTTAAAGTGATAAGATAGTGATATTCATTAGAATAATTGCCAACAATCGTGCAAAATCGGTTTTGTTTTTCTTGTGAAACTATGAAGACACTTATGATGGACTGTGACTGATTGTGCAAAGGATGTTAAGATGGTTATATAGTAGAGCTCAAGGTGTACGCTATGATATCATGGGAGACTTTTGATGCGATATCGTGAGATATTGACCCATAAAACTGTCAAGACTTTTCTGCCCTCTCTTTATGGTTAATGAATTGAATTGGAGAACTTGTTTCTTTATCACCACCTTTTTTGTCCACCACCTTTTTTGTATGAGATTTTTTTCTCACATTTTGATGGTCTTTGAAATGATTTGTATAAAACCATATATAATAGACTCACAATTTAGAAAAAACCTTCTGAATACATCAGTCATAAGGTTATTCACAATGCAATCTTTATGAATGTACATATGGTGAAGATGCAAGGTCATACCTACAGGTCATGGAGGTTATGAACACATGTGACCATATAATGTCCAATATGAGGCATGTGTGACCTATTACGTCATGGATGACATAATTGAAAGAGAGATGTTTGACTTGGCCTTTGTAAAGGTATCATTGTCAGGATTAATCAGTGTCCTTTTAAAAGGTCATTATCCTTAAATACGAATTAGCATAATGGTGATCATAAACATGCACATGATCTCTCAAGACCTACAATTAACCTCTATGCTTGCACCATGTCAAAATGAACACCTTTGATGTAGTTGATGTACATTACCTACAGACAATCTGTCAATCATCCTATAGTATCTATTCAAAATAAAATTAAAAAAGGTCAGTGTTCACAATGGAATATTCTCACAGATGTAAATTTCTGAGATTGAGGGATTACTGACGTAGACTATTCCCTTTGGCTCCCTCCAAGACAAGTATATATTTCAGTATATAACAAATATAAACAAATATACTTTTCATCAGGGAAGCAAGGAGAAATAAATGTGAGAATTTCTTTATATTTGTAAAATTAAGGTTACTTAGTGCAAAACTTTGTCTGATTACATTTGAGGTTAAATATGTCTTACCAGGCCTTTATTCTAACATCTTACCAGTCCTCTATTCTAACATATTCCAAAATTTCAAGCAGGGGAGGTTTAGGTACAATTATGTATTTATGCATTTTGGCATAATTTAAGCTGTTTGGGATATGTTCACAAAATTGTAAACTATTGTCACTGTGCTGGAAAAAATGATATGTGTCCAAATATGAGGACTCAGTAATAATACATTGTACTGTATAAATGAAGGGGAATTTTCTCAAATCTGTATAGGTCACTCTTGCTATTACTAAGGAGAGTACAGATGACCAAAGGGCAATATTCCTTTTGTTTCAAATTATGTTTCCACCCCACCAAGCTTTTAAAAGTCAATTATTAATTACTTAAGATCCATATACAATCCGGAGAATGGATGAGATTTATCACATACTGCTGTTGACAAGGGGTCAATCTGGGGACACCAGGAGAAGCTGGGATAGCCAAGATACTGTTTGGGACAGGCAGAAATCAAACTACAGTCCTTTTACTTTCAAGTGCTGGATCGTAATTTAGGCTTTTGTGTCTCTTTTTAATCAGAATCATTTTGTTTGTTTGTTTAGGGTTCTACATCACTTTAAAACTTATTTCAGTCATTTCGTGATGAGACCTACTTGTAGCAGATATAGTGCTGCTTCACTGAATTGTCATGTCGCAGGTCCTTGACATGACAACCCACCCGGTCACAGATTTACAAGGACAACGCTTTAATCCTTTAAGCACAGGCCTCAGCTCATATGGGAAATTGTGTCATGAATTCAATCTCGGCATGGCCGGGGATCAAACCCAACGACCTTTGGATCACCACAGAGGAATTGTATGACAACTTCTATGATTGGTGCTGTGAATGACATCATGTATTGTCTGACACAGATTTAATTCAGGTTCACATGAAACCCTGACTATGATTGAATAAGACCCTACTAAATTCAAAAGTCTATAAACATACACAATTATATATATATTTCCCTTATCTCATCCTTTTTCTTATAGATTAAGACCCTACTAAATTCAAAAGTCTATAAACATACACAATTATATACATATTTCCCTTATCTCATCCTTTTTCTTATAAATTAAACGAGACTTAATTGTAAATTTGCACATTTGGCTTCTCAAAGGGGCTGCTAGGATGAAGAGGGCAGAAGTATAGTAGACCTGTTTTGATCGATTCATTAGGGGTTCACTGCATTGTCCCAAGTGGGACATTCACATTAACACCATTGGAATGATAATCAATGCATGTGTGATTGATTGTGATTCATTGGGATAAGTATATCAAAGTATAATGGTGCATACACTTTTGGCTCTACTATAGAATGGAATGTTTATTAATGGATGATTGACATATCTATTGTACATCAACACAAAAGTCTATTCTGAATCATTCACAATAATAAATACTGAGTTAGAACTGTTCTTCAAAAGGTTAATTTCAAAATGATAAGAAGACATTATACTTAAATCTAGATTAAAGATTAAGTCTCTCACCCAGCAGACAAGACGTTTGGTAATAAATTGTTTATAATTACCTTAGCCATGACAGCCCCAGATATGGCAAGGGCTGGACTCACTGCCAATATTACCAAGGTTAACTTCCAGCCATAGATAAAACCAATGATAAAACCAGCAAAAAACATGGCAAGCCACTGGAAGAACATTCCAAACTTGTCTCCTATTCCCTCTTGAAACTTCACCACATCACTGCATCACATAATAACAATAATGATAATAATAATAATAATAATAATAATGATAATAATAATATTAATAATAATAATAATAATAATAATAATAATAATAATAATAATAATAATAATAATAATAATAATAATAATAATAATAATAGTAGTAATAATAATAATAATAATAATAATAATAATAATAATAATAATAATAATAATAATAATAATAATATAATAATAATAATAATAATAATAATAATAATAATAATAATAATAATAATAATAATAATAATAATAATAATAATAAAATTTATAGTTTACATTATCTCGCAGCAGTAAGATTACAACATCTTAACATGATAATGATATCATTGAATTTCATGTTATTCAACTGAAGGACATACTCTGCAAGCCTAGTGTTGAGCTCTCCCACTTCGTGAGTATCAAACCAGCCTATTTCCTGTTTGAATATAGCCTGGAGTAGTTCCTTCCTGACCCTCTGTCCCTGTTTGTATGCAGTGGATACCAAACTTGCTAGCTGTCCATATCCCAGCACCAGCACCAACACTCCTAGGACTGAAAAACAATGCCCACAGGTTATAGCAAAAACAAGACTATACCAAGCATAATGTAATTATAAGAATTGGTGCTTTCATCATGCTTATATTTCTTTGTGAAAAGCATCAAGCTTTGAGATTCTCCATATTATCTCTGAAAGAGAAATTGATAAGAAATATCAGAGATATTTTAACATGTGTTAAATGTCTCTGAAAATATGAAAGCTACTTACTGATATAATAAATTGTGAATGTGTTCATTTGATCTAAGAATTCACCGGCGATAAAATCTGTTAATAATGCACAAAGGCCAAGAGGATCCAAGGGATTACTGCAGGCCATCGCCCTGAAAAAGAGAAATTATCTTAATAATAATACCACGATGTCTGTACGCACATCCGGTTAAGGAACCAATCACGGCAGTCGAGACAATGGTGGGAGACAATGGCAATCATTTCGACCAATCAGAGCTAATAAACGATTACAGGAAGTGTTCATAATAACAATGTCGTGAAGCGGTGATCACCACGTGTCTACATTTCAACATCGAACAGATGGCTTTCTTAGAATAAATAACTGAGACAAAAATGTCAGTGCAATTATAATAACCTATTCATAGGTTACTATGTCTGTCACGTGACTTCATATTGTTACATAATTCAGGTAACTATGAATGCTCGTTTGTGAAATGAGTAATAACATGATAGGGGCCCCCATAGGGTTTTAGGATTATTGGATTTTTGGCCTAAAAAAGAGGGATTTTTGGATTTTTGGGGTGAAATATCTGGGATTTTTGGATTTTGAGGAAAGTGTTTAGGATTAAAGGATCAGGGTGATACGGAGACATCCAATGAGCAGCAAGAGTTAATTAGTGAGGAATTATCTCAGTTGTCATTTACTAGTGACACAAGGGCCACTAGGTCTAAAAGAGTTTCAAAAAAAAGGAAAGACACAGATTACTTTTTTTACTAATTTTGAATATGTTCAAAAGGATTGGGTGTCTCCGTATCACTATAACAGTGAGACTACTGTTAATTTCAAACTCTGTGGGCTCAAGTGGACTCTGCAAGTACATTTTGTAATGTGGCATGACCTGTGTGAAACACTAAATATCATGTTATATCATGCACGTTATGTAATTCATTGCCAAATAAATTTGTACTAAATGTAAACATATTTTAGGATTTTTTGTTTTATACTTTTGGATTTTTAGATTTGAGGGGAAAAATATTTAAGGATTTTTGGCTACAAAAGATAAGGATTTTTGGATTTTTAGGTAAAAAAAGGGGGATTATTGGGTTTTTCATACCCCCCCTATGGGGGCCCCATGATAACATGGCTATTGTTAGAATTAGGCCCTGGTGGCATTGTTGACATTACAAATTAATTGTTCTGAATGATTCTAAACACTTGCAAATAAAAAAATGATAGTTTGATATATTTGTAATATCTGCATTGCACCACAAACTTTGTGTCTCAGCTTCACTTCAGCTTTGGATACTTTGCATATTAAAAAAGCTAATTCATAGGAGTTAACTAATAACCCAAATGAGATGTTTCTGAAACTGGTAATGGTAAACAACATACGTTAAATATTCCAAGCTTTCTTCGAATTCTTCTATGGTAGACACATTTCCATCAGTAAGATTAAAGATGAGTTCTTGGCCACCACCATCATTCCACCAAAGGTCAAGTCTACCGTCATCAATGAATGTGTCAGTCATGTCACCAAAAACAATGATCATAAGAGGCATAGCTGCTCCATGAAGGGCTGAGCAAATAACACCAATCACGATGAGGAAACGGTCCAGACCTGTGGAAAACCGGAACTGCAAATATAAAGCTTAAACATTAATATATGGGTAAAATATAGGGCAAATTGGTATTTATCTAGTTCAAATAGACCTTGGGTAATCGAAAATGTATTGAGATTGGTTTTTATATGTAAAAGATTTGAGGAGTTTAAGTTAAGTTAAAAAAATATTTCAGATGAGATAATAAAGAACAGTAGTTCCTTTCATTTTAACTTGATTAAATTGAACAAACTTGGAAATACATCATTCATCATTTGGTATGCACGTGAATTGAGTAAAGAAGAAAGTCATTTACAAAGTTATTGTACCCAATCTACATTTTGAAGAATATATAATGACTATACTGAGTGTGAAAAAATAAATATAGATTACGCGAATGCTATACCACTGAGTCTATACAGAGTTTCAACAAATTATATTTACTAACAATTACATGTAGAACAGAATGTTATGTGCACAGAAAATATTAAGCCATCCGCATTTAGAATTGCTGGGACTGGCACTTTTAGTATCCAACATGCCATCATAGATTATTTATTACAGTTAAGAGTCATCATAAGCCCAATGCTTGGATAAATATAATTAAAAATCTTCATCACAAATTACCACAATCATACAAGCTTCTAGTGCAGTGACAAGTATGACTTCCTTTTAAAAAGGAAGTGGACGATGATGCTAGATAGAAGTGCCAAGTGTCAGATTAGATATAATCATTTCTGTTGCATTTCAACTTACTTAAGCTGCATTTCAACTTGCTTATTCCACATATCTTGAGGGAAAACAAATATTGATGATACACCATCATTGAAATACATACCATAAATTACTTGCATACATAAATATCTGATATGAAATAAATAATATAAATGTGCCCCAGTGTAGCACAAAAATAGTTTGAAGGACCCACTTTCCAGATGCTGAATGCATGAATAAATGTGTCCATAAGAAATGTTTTTATTCTTTATATATAGAGTTAATAGTTTGATTTAAATATATTTGATGCATTATATATCTCTGTTTCATTATTTAACATTTAAGTAAGTGATATGAAATAATATTCAAAAATAACTTCTGCTTAACATTTTTGCATATGTATCGGAGCTGGCATGTGCACCTCCCCCAGAACCTGGACATATTCTTTAGTATCACTAGGATGTGAAGCCAAAGCCGCCCACCAATGAGTAAAAATGGACTCACCACTTCCAAGGCTCCAACCATTGGCTGTTCCTTGGGTTTGTCAGGATCTTCTGCATCCCCCTCCTGACTGCTGCCCTCACCAGGGTCTGTGGGCTTCATACTGTTCTGAGTGTGATACGTGGCACCTTTGGTGCTTCCAGTTGGTTCCAGTGGCAAGTCATATGTTTCTGGGCTGCTGTTGCCATTGCCCATGTTATACTTTGAGGGCATGTTGTTATCGTTCTCTCCACCTATCATCAAAACAACACAACACTTTCAATGTACAGAGTGACGATTTTCAAAATGAAAATGAAAAGAACTGACCAATCAAGGAGTGAGTTTAAACCTTGATCTCTTTCACTGTATTGTACAATACATTAGCAAACTATTACAAAGGTTTTTGACTAATACTTTCAAACAAATTCTTTTCCTGAAAACACAACTTTATACCCAGAATTGTCTGTGATAGCCTTAGGGGCAAATTGGTATATATCTAATTCAAATAGACCTTGGGTAATCGGACATGTATTGAGATTTGTTTTTATATGTAAAAGATACATAATCGAATGTTTCCAAATATTGATACTGCTTCGGCATGGGCATGAACATTATACGTTTCATTTGGGCAGACTGCAGCTTTGATTTTTGGAACCTGTTACAGTTTTCTGTTGCATGCAATGCAGATTATCTGGGAATATGGAAATCGTCTCCTTGTTGATTGGCATGCGTTATTTTAACATTTTAACATCCAATATGCTAAATAGTCTTTCCTATTGTTTTTAAAAATTGATTTCGTTCATGCTCATAGTATGTTCATTAATTAGATAAATCTCAAGTAGCTTCCAACAATATTTTCACAATGGCCATTTAAATTGAATTGAAATAAGAAACTCAGACCGCTTAAAATATTGATGAATATTGTTTTAATCCTGATTGTCTCACAGATAATCTCGGGGCAATAATACCTACCAGTCAGGGATGAAGTGGTTAGACAACACAGACTGACATATCATTAATCCTCTAAGAATCATAACATGACAGACATTAGGGCACTTAGCAGACATTAGACATTAAGGTATTTAGCTAACATGATTGAAATTCATTAAGTTAGCATTTTCACATTTGTTTCATACTTTCAACTAAAAATTCATTATTAATCAATCATTAATTATAAAATAATGTTATCATTCTCGACCCCCATAAAACCTCTTTGTTAGTCAACTAATCATAATTTGTAAGAAGACAGTAAATACCAAACACATCAAATTGCAAACTTATTCGTGTATTATCTTTCTGATGACAGTAAATACCACATTGCACATTAATTGCAAACCCATTTTTGTATTCAATGAGAGTAAATACCAAATAACATTGTAAATTCAGCCACATATTTGTCTTTAGCTTCTATAATAACTATAATTGATTTTAATAAAATAAAATCTTTGTTGATAACTGTAATTAATAATATGTTTATATTTGATAGTATATAAAAATTGACATGGATAAATGGATGTAGTTTATTCAGAAGAATACCACATTGTTAATAGGAACACTTACCAGTTGGCGAGACTCTATATCCGGTCGGCATGTCTACTAATTTAATCCTTGTTGATAATTTTCAATAAATATTTTTACACCATTTTATTAATTCTCATAATCCTATTTGTTTTGTTATCTGGTATTTGCACACTGAACTTAATTTTAATAGTTCACCTATTTCTATATAGTCAGTCCATGCACTGTGTTCATTTACCAATCAAAGAATGCAACATGCAAATAATACACCATCACTTAATCTTTATACTTCGGACACTCATGTATGTTAATCAAATCTGTATTTCTATTTATTCATCCAAATCCTGGGTGCTCTGACAGATCCAGGTGATTTTACTCTATGTACTGTAACTATGGATATTATCGGCAACATTCTGATAAAGATGACCAATATCTTGATAAGATTTGGAACATACCTGTTAGCGTCAGGATCTGGTACATGAGAGCAATGTTTGATTGAGGGCCTGATAATACCTGAACCTCACCATGTAAACAATACCGGCCAAAGAGAATGAACACTATGAGATGTCTGTTGTGAAATCGATTATTTCGAAAAAAAAACACAAAAAAAAACACACAAAAAACACCTTACTTGGCGCAGCCTACCTCGCGTCTCCAGCTCGTCGTCGGGTTATAACCTTTTGAAAATTGTTGTGTTGGGAGTGCTGTTTCATGTTTTTTATTTGGCTGTAAATTCAATTTGATTTTGGGAGCCCAGTTGTGAACTTTTCCAGAAAAATATCTTATATCAAATAAATCGAAACATATGATTTTAAGGACGATGAAGTAATAAGCAGTCTTCAGATATATGATAGGACACAAGGTCATCTAAACTTCCTTATAATGATCGACTGGTCAACATTTCATCTCTGTTTTAAAGCAGATACTTATTTAGCCTCTTTTGTCCATGCTCATATTTGATAAAACATCATGAAAAAAAATATTTGAAAGAGTATATTGCACACACTTGGTGGTTCAAGAGAGTGTTCTGTATCTGTTTATTTGTGAATCACCTATTTGCAGAACTATCGCACATCAACCCTTGCCGCTTTGTTATTTTCTTTTCAAAGATTCTTTTTCTATGATGAATATCTGGGTTTGTTTTTACCTACAGCAGAAAATATTTCAGATTTGGGTCATGGGGACCTTGAAACCCAGTCAGTTCGCTCCTTATTGGCAGATATATCAACCCTGTCTGGGAATCTCAAAACTAATGATTGCCAACCGTCAACCGAGCTCTGTCCAAATCACATCCTTCGCACGTAATACTTTAGGACCTAGTTTAACTGCAGGTATTGATATCAAAGTAACCACATTATACATTATATAAATGAGCTTAAAACTTGAATGGGTCACACCAACGAGACTAGAAGAGATTCTAGTCTCGTTGATCACACAAAGTACTGCATTCACTATGTTTATATACAACTTTGCTTTGGGTACAGAAGTTGATTGCAATCCCAAACCATCTGCAGTAGAGGTAAATACAAGAACATGCAGTGCTCAGAGATAGATCTCTTTCGTTGATTCTGGTGGTAGTATATTCAAAATGATGAATATATGTATAATTTTGTGCCATCAACAGAATAGATCACAATTTAGAAAAATATAGTCACACCTTCTCCCCTTAGCAGATCCTGAGTCGAATGTGATTCTACTTCGCCATGAGTCAGGTTGAGTCACTCCTTGGAATAATTATGTATGGAGGCGTAACGACCATTTCATTTCTTGATAACGATATGTCGCTTTCCATATTACTTTATAAAACTTATAAACAAATTATTCTTTATGATATAGCATTTATAAAATGCCTCTTGCAATTTTTAATGATATTTTTCTATCTGTTTTAAATGATGACTCAACGTTTCATAAGGCGATATATACGCTTTGATGGCGTATATATTGGCAGGAATATAAATTATATTCTCTAATAGTATTTTTTTTTACTGGGGAACATGGCATATTTTTCTAAGCTGCCAATATTTGTGCCAATAACTAAAAATAAACTGGAAAGAAAAATTAACAATAAAACATGTGGTTTCCTTGGTATCTGAGGTTGCAATGGCCATTCTTAACGCATTTTCATAACTGTGATATGAATGTACAAATCTTATCAGAAAAGTGTCAAAACTTGCCCCTCCATTCCATAATTACTCCAAGATCATACCATGTTAAATCCAAAGCTTAGATTAAAAAAAACTTTACCTGTGGCCATTGTTCATTCATGAATGTCTTATTGACAATAATTAGCAAAACTAATATACAAAAAAAAAACGGATGATATTATTATAATCATTTCTCAATTCTGAAAATCTATTCCAAGTATTTTGAATTCGCTATTTACTTTCGCTATCACACACATTTCAAACAAACATATTTTGAAAAATATTAATTTCATATTTAATCTAAATGTAGTTGACTATCTTGATTCACAAATAAAATTTATTTGTTTTTATACAATAATAAGTGTGTATTATAAAACTACTTATCAACAATTTATATAAATGTGAAAAAATCACTCACTTGTCATAATTCACTAGTCTTCATTTATAGATTCTATCATTATATACAGATGAGAAGAACATTAGTAATTCTATGCATATGAAAACATCAATGGTGACTTATATGCCATCTTGAGAGTTGTTGATGTTCTCCTCTAAGTCCGCTCTGAGTCATCACAAACCATTACCATATATAGCATAGCAGAAGCAGATGCACACAATTAGGTTATAAATAGGCACTCGTCATCAGCGCCTCATCTAGCTAGCAAGGGCAATCAAATTAACCCAATATTCTGATACACATAGCACAGATATTCTCAACATTAACAAAAACACCCTATCACGTGCAAGCACAACACTTGTATGTTGAATTTCATACATAAATTTTCCCTTTTTTACACATTGCGTCATATCCTTGAATAAGAAATCCTTCATGTTAAAAAATCAAATTTGTAGCTTCTTAATCGTGTTCATTGGTTTCGTATCAAATGTTGGTATTTCTTCTAGGTGGTCTGTTAAGGCAGAACAGACAACTTATTTCATAACATTTACCCAAAGCTGCAGTTTTCTAAATGAATATTATTTATAAACCCTTCACTTGACCACACTTGTCCATGAAAAAAATAAATAAAAGGTAATCAACATAATCAAAGGTATGCACACATACCTAAATTCGAGAAAAAGAAATCTCCAATGGCTGAAAGTTAAATTCCACAGGGTCTGAACATACTCATCTGTCACTGTAATGTAAAATGCGTTGCTGGCTCCGAACATATGGGTTTGAAGATAAGGATAAATTCCTTAAAGGGCACTTGACTTTTTAACGTTCAAATAGGATATGATGATGGAAAACCAAGTTATCCAAAGGGTATAAAATATATTCTGTAATACTTACATTCAAGAATTTATTTCTGTCTTTTTAACCAAGTTTACGGTTATTTGTTGGGGAATAACTGAGTTGCGTACATGAACATTGTCGATTGTGTAATATATTTGAGTAACTGGTCTTAATACTGTCTATTGGGTGGTGGGAACACATGATCCAGTCAGATCTTATCACATTTAATCTCACTGGATCATCTATTGCCTCTTATTTCATATCACAGGACATGTACTCATGGTATAATCTTATGATAAGACTTTTCCTCGGTCCTCATTTTATTCTTCTTATCAATATTTTGGTCCCCTTCAATGTGAAGCATACACAGCGCAAGGAGGAGGTGTATCATTATCAATGAACAAAATATAATATACTCACATTCAACTGTCAAACATGCTCAATGTTGACCTTTATCATTTGTTTAGGATTTAAGCATTACTTCCATATTAAGTTGTATTTAAAATATTAGTTATTTTTTAAAACCTTTAACAATCTCAAAGTTGTTTTCCAAGTACCTTACTAGAAGTAAGCCATCAGAATATGTGTGTACATAACGATAGTGATCAGTCATGTCCCAAATCAAGTGCAATTCATCAATGTTCATGTGTACTCCTAAATTCTGATTTACAAACCGATGTTTGCATATCTCACATTTTATTTATTTTTTATGTTTTTATATATTGTACTTCTGGTTTTTTTTACTATTTATCTTTTCCTCTTTATATTTCTCCTTTATATTTCTGTCATTTACACTAAAAATCATATATTTCACATTTGTAGTTTATCTCACATTGTTATATTGCTCATATTTTTCATATTTCTAATATGTATTATATAAGAAGATACTCATTTGAGCCCGTCTGATGCCATCTCAAACGCATCATCCATTGCTGGAATGATTACCGAGATATTTAATTCAGCCCATCAGATTTCAACCAACATGCAGTATCAATTCCTAGCTTCCACGTGGGAAGAGAGAAGAACCAGCCTGTCCAGCAGCCATACTCAACCCTCAGCATCCAATACTCCCAACAGCAAACAACCTTCACCTGCTTTGCTATTTTGCTAAATTCATACCTTTATTTGTTCGTTATGGTTAAAACAAATGGCATGGCGCACACAATGCTCATTGGTAACAATGCGGGCACAGAGATGTGAGAAATACACTAAAGCTTTGCTTATCAACCTCCTCAATATTAAACAAATACACAAGATTAAATACACAAAGTAAATCTCACCTTAGGTATTTGCTAATTCCCTTTGCCAGAACTCCAGCGTTTTACTTAAGCATGGTTAACCCGGCTGGGTTCTATACGAGGTGATGTGAAGAATGAGCTGTGTTAAGTGTGCTGCCTGTGTTGGAGGCCAGAGGCTTGGGTTATCTGGTCAGTGAGATGGAGGTCTGGAGTGTACACGGGGCCCTGTGTAAACATCCTATCATGCATTTATCAGTACACTTCTAAAGCACGTTAGCTGTGAGCTGATAATATTGTATATTACACATTTTGTTTCAATGCGATGAAGACACATTATTTGAACGAATTTCACAACGTTTATTGTTTTCAGCTCTTAAGGCAGTAAATATATGTTACAATTTTGACTATATCTCTGTGTATACTATTATAGCCCAGAGACGACGAGCGCTAATGTGTACACGACGGTTATGTGTGTAGATGCATTTGATTCGTACTTTCGTGATCTTAGTTTCCGAGCAGGTTTGCAAACTGCTGAAAGGAGGAAATGTGCATGGTTCGGAGCGCCACCATCCCAAACACGCTGCACGTGCTGGTCAATGACGTCTATGATTTACGGCAACTTCAAAATGAAGAGAAAATATAAATATCATTTATATCTAGTCACATCTTGTCACATTGTGATATATACATTATAATATCACATTATGAATAAACTAACAATGACATATGCATTCACCTTTCCCGCTTTTAAAAATGTGCATATGAAAAAAATGGAGATGTGTATTGGGGAAGGTAGGGATGTGTATTGGGGTAGACTGAGACGTGTGTTGGGGAAGACTGAGATGTGTAATGGGGTAGACTGAGATGTGTATTGGGGATGATAGGCATGTGTATTGGGGTAGACTGAGATGTGCATTGGGGTAGACTGAGACGTGTATCGGGGTAGATTGAGATGTGTAATGGGGTAGACTGAGATGTGTATTGGGGATGATAGGCATGTGTATTGGGGTAGACTGAGATGTGCATTGGGGTAGACTGAGACGTGTTTTGGGGTAGATTGAGATGTGTAATGGGGTAGACTGAGACGTGTAATGGGGTAGACTGAGATGTGTAATGGGGTAGATTGAGATGTGTAATGGGGTAGACTGAGATGTGTATTGGGGATGATAGGCATGTGTATTGGGGTAGACTGAGATGTGCATTGGGGTAGACTGAGACGTGTATTGGGGTAGATTGAGATGTGTAATGGGGTAGACTGAGACGTGTAATGGGGTAGACTGAGATGTGTAATGGGGATGATAGGCATGTGTATTGGGGTAGACTGAGATGTGTAATGGGGTAGACTGAGAAGTGTATTGGGGTAGACTGAGACGTGTATTGGGGTAGACTGAGACGTGTAATGGGGCAGACTGAGATGTGTAATGGGGTAGACTGAGATGTGTATTGGGGTAGACTGAGATGTGTATTGGGGATGATAGGCATGTGTATTGGGGTAGACTGAGATGTGCATTGGGGTAGACTGAGACGTGTATTGGGGTAGATTGAGATGTGTAATTGGGTAGACTGAGACGTGTAATGGGGTAGACTGAGACGTGTAATGGGGTAGACTGAGATGTGTAATGGGGTAGACTGAGATGTGTATTGGGGTAGACTGAGATGTGTATTGGGGATGATAGGCATGTGTATTGGGGTAGACTGAGATGTGTAATGGGGTAGACTGAGACGTGTATTGGGGTAGACTGAGACGTGTAATGGGGTAGACTGAGATGTGTAATGGGGTAGACTGAGATGTGTAATGGGGTAGACTGAGATGTGTATTGGGGATGATAGGCATGTGTATTGGGGTAGACTGAGATGTGCATTGGGGTAGACTGAGACGTGTATTGGGGTAGATTGAGATGTGTAATGGGGTAGACTGAGACGTGTAATGGGGTAGACTGAGATGTGTAATGGGGTAGACTGAGATGTGTACTGGGGTAGACTGAGAAGTGTATTGGGGTAGACTGAGACGTGTATTGGGGTAGACTGAGACGTGTAATGGGGCAGACTGAGATGTGTAATGGGGTAGACTGAGATGTGTATTGGGGTAGACTGAGATGTGTATTGGGGTAGACTGAGATGTGTATTGGGGTAGACTGATATGTGTATTGGGGTAGACTGAGACGTGTATTGGGATAGACTGAGACGTGTATTGGGGGTAGACTGAGATGTGTATTAGGGATGATAGGCATGTGTATTGGGGTAGACTGAGATGTTCATTTGCGCATATCCTCAACATGTCCTCAACTCATGCTCTATTGTGAGAAAATGATCATCCCAACTGTGTTATGAGGTAATGAGTCAGAATGGGGATGTCCGACAGAGACCACACACACACACACACGGGCTGTGACTTTAGGTCATTAACATTTGTGACACAAGTGCTGTATTTAGGAATGGTTTCAATATTTGTTGTTTATATGTATTTCCTAGACAGACCAAGACATCCCCTTACCCATTTTTACCTATTTTTAAACAGTGTTTAGCTTAAGTTTCCTCAAAAGATATAACACTGTTTTATTATTTGCAACCTGTTCAGACATCTTATTGTTTTATTGGGTTGAGTTGGATTTGGGGGGGGGGGGGGGGACGTGGGGGGTGGACAACTAAATTAAGAGTTTGACTCTATTCACTCATAGTGAAATATTTCATATTGGTGTCATATGTATATAAGGTAAGGATATAATCCATTTACTTATGATTTATGATAGAGGATCTGAATAAACATCAGACTGGGAAGTTCAAAAACTGATATGATTTTGGGAAATGATACCGAATCAACAATTATAGCTTATTAATAAACATGACAAATGTAACTATGAATCATCTCTGTAAACTATTTAATCCTGCCCAAAGAATGACACAGAATGTTATCTTTTCCTGTTCAAAGTGGCGTGCTGCATTTTCGAGAGTATTATATATAATGTACACAACATTGTGTTTCAGACAGTGAATCACTATCATAAAAAATGCTAAGCACACTTTGCGTGCAACCTTATCACAAGAACACGCACCAAGAGTGCAGTATCACCACACTGGGCACCATTAGTGCAGTGTAAGTTGAGTACCACATCACTGGGCACTATGGGTGCAGTATCACATCACAGGGCACTGTGGGTGCAGTATCACATCACTGGGCACTATGGGTACAGTACCATATCACTGGGCACTACGGACGCAGTATCACCACACTGGGCACTATATGTGCAGTATCACATCACTGGACACTATTGGTGCAGTACCACATCACTGGGCACTATGGATGCAGTATCACCACACTGGGCACTATGGGTGCAGTATCACATCCCTGGGCACTATGGGTACAGTACCATATCACTGGGCACTATGGACGCAGTATCACCACACTGGGCACTATGGGTGCAGTATAACATCACTGAGCACTATGGACGCAGTATCACATCCCTGGGCACTATATGTGCAGTATCACATCACTGGGCACTATGGGTACAGTACCACCACACTGGGTACTATGGGTACAGTACCATATCACTGGGTACTATGGACGCAGTATCACCACACTGGGCATTATGGGTGCAGTATCACATCACTGGGCACTATGGGTACAGTATCACATCACTGGGCACTATGGGTACAGTACCATATCACTGGGCACTATGGGTACAGTACCATATCACTGGGCACTATGGGTGCAGTATCACATCACTGGGCACTATGGGTGCAGTACCATATCACTGGGTACTATGGACGCAGTATCACCACACTGGGCACCATGGGTGCAGTATCACCACACTGGGTACTATGGGTGCAGTATAACATCACTGGGCACTATGGGTACAGTACCATATCACTGGGCACTATGGGTGCAGTATCACCACACTGGGCACTATGGGTGCAGTATCACCACACTGGGCACTATGGGTGCAGTATCACCACACTGGGCACTATGGGTGCAGTATCACCACAGTGGGCACTATGGGTGCAGTATCACCACACTGGGCACTATGGGTGCAGTATCACATCACTGGGCACTATGGGTACAGTACCATATCACTGGGCACTATGATTGAAGTTAAGTTTAACATTTGGAGATTTTAATCATGTTCATCCATCACTGCCTCAATAATAATCTTTGATTATATCTTGTCCACAATGGATTCATCTTGAGAGTCTCGCTGTTTATTTTAACGTTAGGCAGTCAGGATCGAGCCGCCCCTCAACCGCTTATTGCCTTTGCATTTTGGCTCGTTTTGAGCTACATAGATGCCATTCATAAATTTGGTTGCTAGGTGTTTGTAAATATGCGCTGACATGACAGAAAACAGCTTCAAATCATCTGAAAACCAATGGACAAAAACATCAGGCCTTACCTTGCTGGAGGCTGTCATTCAACACTGCAACACTTTTTTTAATTACGCATAGCACCACTTACACATTCACAGTGTACAGAGAAAACAGTCTATATTATCACCTATCAGAATTGTCAAAATGTGCATGCCTCAAAAGTGTAGCAGTGTTGATTTGACAGCCTCCAGCAAGGCAAGGTTCCGTTCTCATCTTTGACCCGAAATGACTTCTTAATTCTGAAAAGTCAAACAGGGGTAAATAATCTAATAATAAATCAGTTGGTGTTTTCACAATCCTTTTGCCTGTTTGATATAAACTGACTGAAAAGAAAAGCCTTGTACTGACGCTAGTCCGTTATACTAAAGATGGCGTGACGATCAAAAACATGACGTCACTATACCCAAAGACATCGGCAAAATGGACTTGAAATCCACTGTTTCTCGAAACACCACGCACTGCCCATCATATTGAAGTTTCCCCAGTAAATAAACTCGACCTCCGGCGATTGACTGTTACAGTTATGACCCATGTAACTATCGTTCCCAGTCATAATGTCTAAAAATACAAATCTGTGTGAATTCTGTAGTGTTTTTTCTTCAGTTTTTTACCCGATATCACACGTGACAACGTGAAATGGCATTTGGAAGAGTCCAAGTGATGACGTCATGGAAACACAAAGGGAGAATCATCATATGACGTCACAAGCACCACAACCTTGTGGAGTTTCCAGATTGTTGCTGTCACTCCCGTAAATAAACTGACCCACTTTCACGTCTTTGCGCAAAATCGTAAACAATGGCAAAACGATGCTGAGATCAAGAAAAGTCAAAGAAATATTTTCAAACAGGACTGACATCTTATGTTTACTTAAAGGGAAAATAATTGTTTGATTGTTAGTTGCCGGAAGTCAAGTTCTACTGGAGTCGTCAGCTAAATTGGATGGGCAGTGCGTGATGTTTCTGGAAACAGTGGATTTCAAGTCTATTTTGACGATGTCTTTGGGTATAATTCATTGATAAATAGCCACAGCACCATTATGACGTCTTTGATCCTTCAACTACAGTGACCGGCAACCAAATCCGGACATGTGCATGAAATAGTGTACCATTATAACCCACCAAAACCAACTAAATAAATACCATGCTTATTAGCACACATGAAAACATCATGTATTGATCTTTTATGACTGATCCATTAACCAGTAGCTGCTGCAGTAGACTTCATCACTGCCCAGTGATACAAAATTAGGAGTAAATAAAACTTTCCCATGATTTTTATAAAAATATTAAAGGGAAACTTTCATTTCTCTGAAACATTTTTGTAGTTTGGAAGATAATTATAACGCACATTGATCTGTGGGCTCTGTTATTATGACCGCTCAAGGGAAACATTATTTTTTGGAGAAAAGTAGCTCTTTTAAATGAATCGTGCTGGAAAAAAAGAATGACGTCATCATGAAGCAATTACCTACTTACATAACTAATTAGTAAACAAACAACAATGCAGCTGAGAAAGCGATGTTACGATTTTCAGTCTAAGGTCATACACGCTATAAGATGGTTATGTGCATCGGAAAGAACATGAAAAATGTGACATTTTGGTGCAAAGAGCATAACGATCGGACCAATATTAACAAAGTCATGACAAGTTTTGTGAAAATTGAAAATGATTGCAGCTCGACTGGCACGTGCAATAAATCCCACACGATGACGTCATAGGCCCAAATGGCAATAAATGATCATAATTTATGGGGGTTGCAAGATTAATTTTAATTGTTGGTTTGTGTTGCCATGGTTACCGCTACATTTTTTTGGTCCCTGAATTTCAATGTATTTATGTATCTATGATCATTTAATCATATAATTTATGAAATGTATTTTACTAGAAAGATTTGCATTTATAATTATCAAATTTAACTACAGATTTGCTCTAAATAGTGTTCTATTTGGTTTAAATAGAGGAAATTTTGGTTAATGAGAAATCTGACTTTGTTCAAAGTCAAGTAAAAAATTACCATATTGTTAACACATATTTGAATTATTTTATTCACAAAAGCACAAATTACTTGAGTTATGAGATATTTTTTTGAAATTCTGTCTATTTAAACTAAATAACATCATTCTACCTAAGTTTAATGCCTTTGTTCTACAGAATGCCGGTGTAGTTATTCTCAAAAATGTGTTTCAAGTAAGTTCTATCCCTTCTTTAAGGGTATTTATGGGTGTTGGTAGTAAGGGTCTTCTGGTGGCAGATTTTCTGAGGAAACTACTTTCTTTTTACCCCAAAATGGAACGTTTTCAAAAAAGTACGGGAAAAATGTTCAATTGTCAAAAAGAGTTCCTTTTTCATTAAAACTTTCAAGTCATGGCATGACATTTTATGGTATTCATTTTTGTAATACAATTATTGATTTATTTTTTGAAAATCACAATGGAATTTCTTTGATTATATCGTTTTCACTCATAAAAAGTGGCTTAGTAATATGTCACTGCTCCAAAATGTATTTTGTCTTGTCAAAATGTTAAAGGGAAAAAGTTCTGGAGATTGTGGGACAATAATAAAGTGGATTTCCAAACAACTTTGTAAAAGTGATCTTAAGAATATTTACTGTGATCCTAGTGAAACAGACTTTCTATTTTTCAAAAACATTAAGAGAAAAATAGAGGTAAAGTACACACTTGATCATTTCAAAAATATGAATTTTTTCACCTCCCTTCACATATCTGATTGCCAAACGTCCTTTTTATTTCCAAATTATACAAATCAAAATGAGAAAATCTGTTTCACTAGGATCACAGTGAATTTTTTTCTCAATGAAATGAAATAAACACAGCTAAAAACAGCCCACTCCTGTTCTGTGATCTGCAAAACTTATTCGCTTGTCTTGTTCATTTCTCATCAAAACTATCATCAAGGAAAATTAGGACAAAATACTATTTGAAAGAAATATACTTGTAATCATACCTTATAGTTCAAATATTATAGTGTTTAAATATTCATGTATTCATAAAATTAATGCTTTTAGATTAATGCTTTTAACTTAATAGGGAATGTGTTTTTACACCATAAATGTACCAATTTTCCATCAAGTACAGTATTTTGGAGATTTACTCCTCTGCCACGAGGGGCACTCACTGAAAAGACCAATAAATACCCTTAAGGTCTTATTCAAATAGGTTTTACAGACAATGATGGGGATGCATTTTTCAAAAAATTTATAGACATGAAAGACAAATGCATTTATCACCAATGTGTGAATTTTAAACGTTTTTTTCAAAATTGGTGCTTAATCCCTTTAATGAAGCAATGTCTCAAATATTATAAAAAAGCAATGATCAGCATTGCTCCAAGGCCATTGGCCGATGTTTTGTAATATTTGTGAACATTTTTTTGTTTGTTATATTTGTGATCATTTTCTGCAAATTGCTTCATAAATGATCATTTAAATGCTTTCCCAGGCAATAGAAGGAGAAGTAACAGATGGTTCTTGTCAATGAGAAATTGACCATTTATTTCTTTTGGAAGATGAAATATCAGCTCAGAAAAGTTCTTTGAATTCTTGAGCTGTTATTGTCAATCCAATATGACAACCAATACTCAGTTTCCACCACCCTCCCTGTCTTGAAAGTCTCTAACTGAAGTTATATTGAGCTTATAAGAATGAGGCACTGGATGTTCTAGGTGACTAATAATTCAATGCCAAGTTGAAGGCACTGAATTACTTTTTTGAAAATTTACTGAAAGTGATTTAAAGTTCTTTTAAAATCACAAAACCTTTGAGAAGCTTTACACAGTAGTTTCAGAGAAGATCAGAGTTGACAGAAATCCCCCCTCTATCACTGCAGAAGCTTTGCCGACATAGCTAAAAAGAGGGCCAAGACTTGATTGAGGACAATTACAGGCCAGTCTCCAACCCCACCTTGAGCCCAATTGCTTTACTAACCGGTACAAGTTCCATTCTGTACTGAGTACAAAATTATATCATATGTGACCAAGATGACAGATACAAAAATGTGCAAAAGCGTCCATTTTAAAAGGTGGAAAATCTCACACATGGCCTTGTGTATATATATACCAGGTATGAGACTTATGAAATATTAAATTTGTTTCCTGTTTGAAAAATTATGACATGCCAATGTCCCAATTAGTTCACGATGAAAAATATTAATAATTGTATATATTATTTCAATAATATTATGCTTCTGAATCAAATGTATTGGCGTCCGGTTGATGCAAGAGCCAAATAAAAAATTATCTTCACCACCTGGAATGCTCTGGATGTTAAGGCATCACCTCAAAGTTTTACTTAATGGTTATGGTTCCTCAAACTCAAATGGTAACAATAGGGGACAGGGTCTTCCTGGTCATTTTCCCTTAAGTCTGCAATAATCTCCCTAATCAGATCAGGATAAGTGCCTTTTAGAAATGGATAAAGACACATCTGTTTGGGAAAGGCAAAATTTATTTCACAAAAAAGTATTAATCCATTTGCAAGGTTGTCTAAGATCTATCATACTGCATTTTTGCATGTTGCTATACCGTAGTGACTAAAACATCTTGTGAACATCCATTTCAGTGTCTGTCACATGATAATCCCAGTGGGGTCGTGAACTTTATTTTCAATCTACACCTGTATTGTGTGCAGCATTAATCTGGCATATGTATCTTGAAGCCTTAATGTACCTTAACATTATCATCATTTCTATGGGTTCACCGAGATTTCTACTCTTTCAGTCTGTATTATATGGATGTGTATGAATATAATGTGAGGGAAAAAGGTTCAGACTGCCAAACCATATTTTTGGAGAAATGAAACAAAATCAAAATATCTCATTGTCATATGCATATATATATATATATATATATATATATATATATATATATATATATATATATATATATATATATATATATATATATATATATATATATATATATATATATATATATATATATAAAAATATCTATATATATAGATATATATAGATATATATAGATATATATAGATATATATAGATATATAGATAGATAGATAGATAGATAGATAGATAGATAGATAGATAGATAGATAGATAGATAGATAGATAGATAGATAGATATTGATTTTAAACACGCATTAGTCCCCTCCAACTCTATAATCAATGGTCCATCCCTTCCAAGACTAATGGTAAGTAGGTTAGTGGAGTTAAGCAAAACCTTGCTGAAACTTGATATTTCATTGAAAATGACAACGAAGCATGCACATTGCTCAGATATTCCTATTCTTCCTTTATGGCAACACGTTGAATGCCTAGAATATGACCAGCAACCACACACACAAACACACATTGCACAAACAATTGAGTATGCAGACATAATATTACTTATTAATAAGTTGTCCACATAAATCAACATTTAAACAGTGAGCAGGTGTTATTGCAAAAATAAAAAAGTTTATATTTATATGTGCCAATATCAACAACACTAATAAAATAAATACTTTGGTTAAATACACCATGGGAGTAGGATATGGCACTACAGATGCTACAATTTACGTAGATACACTGAGTTTCACGGACTCTACCATCCACAGAGACGAATATGTGAGTCCACATACAGTGCAGACTGCAATCATGTGGGTATGCTCGCTGATGATGATGACGTTTAACATTCCCATATTCCTCATAGTTCCCGGGATCTCCAGCCTGCCGGTCACCACCAGAGCTGCCATGCTGTCCCTCGCCTCCGCTGACTTTCTCCTCGGTGTGTCCTTCTTCTCAACCCTCACCAATGCGTCGGTGACAGGTACATTCTTCTTTGAGAGGCAGTCAATATGGTGCCATTTCTCTGCATTATGTGTCACTGCTTTTTGTGGTATTTCTATTCTAACTTTGACTTTTCTCAATGTGGACAGATATTTGGCTATTCGGTACCCATTCCGTTATGTTAACGTTGTTACGTTGTCTATGGCTATCGCTATAATAATATTCCTATGGATGGTCTCGTTCCTATGTTTTCTCTCTCCCAATTATCAAGATGGAGGTTTGATTGTCAAATATTATTCTGGTAATTACACTTGTCTGCCAGATTTCTCAAATTTACTGTACAGTGGGCTGATTATTCTCTTCTTCATGATCATTCCGACACTTGCCATAGCTTGGAGTTTTGTTGGAATCTATAGAATCGCTCACCGACAAAATCAAGTAATCCAGGCTCAGGCTGCTCTCGCCCAAGCTCTCCAGGCTCAGTCTTCTCAGGCACCCTCATTCCAGGCTCAGTCTTCTCAGGCACCCTCATTCCAGGCTCAGTCTTCTCAGGCGCCCTCATTCCAGGCTCAGTCTTCTCAGGCGCCCTCATTCCAGGCTCAGTCTTCTCAGGCGCCCTCTTTCCAGGCTCGGTTTTCTCAGACACCCTCATTCCAGGCTCAGCAAATCCAGACACACTCACATGAGATTCATCGATTTGCAACCAGTTCGTCTTTATCTCAAAGGAATGATGCCAAGATATTCAAAACTCTCTTTATTATGACTTCAGGATATTACATCATGTGGATTCCATTTTTTCTGTCTCAAATTATTTGGGAAATGAAAAATGGTTCCACCATTAGCAGCACAGTAAATTTTATCGTAGGGTGGCTTGCGGCAAGCAACTCATTTGTAAATGCCATTGTTTACATCCCCACCATTAAAGCATATCGACACAAACTATTTAAATGTACACCAGTTGCAGATCAAATGTACAACTGATACATTGAACACATTTTCAATCAAAAATTTAAAGCAAGGGAAGCGGTGAAACTTCAAATATCAAATTTCCGTGAAATTATACATAGATATCTTTGTAGTGTAGTTTGAAACCTTTGGAGGTGATATCTTCAAAGTGGAATATTTCAGCTTATCTTAACTTATGTTAGAGACTTTCCATAAAGCCTGGTAGAAAGGTTTTGATGCCCTCTAAATATTCTAATTATATTCAAAACTCTCGGATTACGACCTTTTCAGCACTGTTTAGGCTATATCATGTCAGATAGAAGCCTGTCAATGCCCTACTCTTTTCGAAGAGTGACTGAGGGTCTTTCTCTTGCATACTTTTTGTCGTGTACTTTTAAGTACATTAAGGTACACGAATCTTGAGATATAGAACACACTACATGAATCAATGTTTTAACAGTTTGGTTTTTTAATGGAGCATTGAGTGTTATATGTCTTCTCTAAACATATGCTTTACACTTATGAGTTTTATATGTCTTCTATGTTTTACAACATATATATTTGCAATTCTGATAGCAAAATTATAAAATAAATAGAAAAAATACAAGCTTCAGGATCCCATAGCTTGTCTGAAAGACATTGAATAGATTCTATTTTATGAAATGTTATAGAAAATACTAGCATATCCACACTAAAATTAAACAGGTGAATCTTTGAGTGAATTTACTGACGGGTTTTCTATTTCTTGGTAT
The DNA here is from genome assembly GCA_949316495.1 of Amphiduros pacificus. Taxonomy (NCBI): domain Eukaryota; kingdom Metazoa; phylum Annelida; class Polychaeta; order Phyllodocida; family Hesionidae; genus Amphiduros; species Amphiduros pacificus. Next base: position 47,401,197 of record OX439000.1, on the reverse strand, counting down.
TAACTATCTCAAATATCAAATTGGCAATCTGTTTAATTTCCATCTAAAAGGACAAAATGAACCGATATTCTAATTAAAAAGGAATCATTTACCAAAATACCATCTTTTTCTGATTTTTACTTCAACTTTAAATCTAAATGATTAAAATTGATAAAATATTAAAAATGAATTAAAAATCAAATCAAAAGAAAATTCCATCCCTTTGCATTTGACACATTAAAAGCTGAAATCCGTTTTGTAGTTATTTTCATACAAAGCAATTATCTTGCACCCTGTCATTTTTGAGTATTCAAATGGAGGGGACATGACTTATTTTGGCGTGAAAAAAGAACCTTGGAAGACACTGTTCCCCCTAACCGTAATGGCCGTCTATTTTTGTCACTGTCACTGATGATGATTTCATCACGACGTGACAAGACCCGTTATCTAAAGGACTGAATAAACATGAAAATAAGATCTTGATATCCCAGTATCATGTCCCATTTTGATTTGGTAGCCCATTGTCTGAAAGGCAATGAGTAGTGATGACATATTATAATGGACTTAAATCAGATGAATGACCTGAGAGGCATTATAACAAATAAATGAGTAATCAGACGAATTTAGAACCTAGACATTTGTAAAATAGTGCAATGTTGACACAGCACTTCAGTCCCATAATTTTACCTGTTTGGTGCAACATTCAGGACATAGGACGAGACAGGAAATGTTTCCAATGATATTTATATTTGTGTTATTGAATACTCATTTAGGGATTATGCTAATTCTAATTGAAAAGATAAATTACAAGATCCAGAAGATGGGAGAAAGCGCTTCCAGAATCGGCTGAGTGAGTTATACTGAAGACAGGTGACCCGATGAGATATGTTCAATTTTAAAGTAATAAAAGAAACTTTTAAAGTAAAAAGTAAAATTGAATGGGTAATAGCGGTGAATGCACCAATTGCGATAACTTTATTTGTGATATTGGGAGTCAAGACATGGAAGAACTGAACTCACTGCAGCCGTAAGTCTAGGGGTGGAAGAGCTCTGAACCATTTTGGACTGAAACCGCAGCATATCTGGATGGTATGACATCATACCATTGTTCTGAACCAATTCGCAACCAATCTGGGCGTTTTTGTGATATAACGAGTTCTTTACAAAAGGCATAAAAACCGCTTCGAAATCTTTAAAACTTTAACAAATTTCGTTAGAGTTGATTGTATATTAGTGTGTTAATTATGATATTGTACATTTCAGAGTAAATCTTTAACGTTTTTAGGGTAAAATGTGTGCCACCAAGCCAGTGAGCACATTGCTGTGTTAACATTGAGCGACAATCAAGCGATCATATTTTCATATATGTAACTTATGATGGTGTTATCTCCTTGAATATATGGATGCTATAGTTGATATATGAAGATTTAAGAAAACAACTTTTTCAGTCTGGCCATTGTTCACCACACGGCACCGCTCAGATTTTACTCAGGCTGCGATTTAGTGTCCAGAAATGATGTGAACGTCCGGAATGACGTGATTTGTCCAGATTGGTTCATATTTACTGCCCAGAAGGATTCAGAGCTCTCCCACCCCTGAAGTTGGTCGAGATATGCCTCAAAATATCTTAAGAACCTGACACTTAATGGCACTGAAGTTTCTTAAGAAACTATCTTACCACTAGGGGCATATTTAATATTTTTGATGAGCTGAGAGAATTAGCTGTAACTTTATGTTGTTGTTTTTTGCCTGGAGACCATCTATTTGAATACCAAGTGGTGATTCTCTAATCCATTTGTTTGCCATTATTGAAATAAGATATACATAATTTCTGAGATATATATCCACATAGAAATAGAAACAGATATTGATGTGTCCAGTCTGAAACCCTCATTTATCTTCCATCATAAACTTTGGATCATTCTGAAAAATGCATAGTATTGGCTAAAAATTGTTTAAAAGCTTTTTCGGAGAGACGGGTAATTTGTCAATACATCAGGCAGTCAATACCTGGTTTGAGCACATGTGTTGGTTTGAACCATGTTGATTATCGGGGAAGCCCGCTTGTTTACCCAGCACAATTATTTTAATGTTTAGCCACACACGCCACAGATATATTCAATTGTTTGAAGTAATCTTTTATGGAGATTTTATATACTATACAAACGTGACCTAACTAAAATAACTAGTTATCATTTTGGTATGTTTATCATTATTAGCGAAAGTTCCAGTCTCAATTATGTTGGAAACGTAAGCATTCCACTCCATGTTTTATTAAAGAGAATATACCTGACTGAGGAGGTGGAAGACTGGAGCAGGTTGCACCAGTGGCAAATCTATTTGCTTTCATGGTAGGAAAGCTGTGTAAGCAATAAAAACAAGGCTCTGAGTTGGTCGAAGATTGCTTCAATTAACTAAGCTGTCAACACAGAAAAAGCAACATGTATGAATGTAGATTGACATCTCAGATTCAAAGATGGAGGTCTAAGAATTGACGGAATGTAGAATCAATCTATAAAATATAACGTTTTCGTATTTATCTTTGATTTATCAATATGATCTCAAATATTTATCCTTTCTTATCTTGCCACTGAAAAGCCCTCAATATCATACTTGAAATAAACGTGTAGCTAAAAATAATGTGATTTTATTGTGTACAGACGTATACAACTCACAGGGTATTTGGAAATGACAGATTATTTTAAGAGAAGCACAGTATTTTTTAGATGAATGTAATTGTTGTAATGGTATTTTTTAGATGAATGTAATCGCAACACACTTTTGCGATCGCATATACATGTGCAAAATACATTTCTATATACCACAGGATGTTAAAAATTGCAGGAACATGCTGCGAAAAACATTTTCATGTTTGAAGAATAATGCACGCTCTCATATTGACCAAGTAAATATTGCAATAAATACTAGTTTCACTTGCATTATATTGTTTGCTAATCATCCCCGTCTCAAACTTCTATCGCCGATTATCCATATATACCAAAGAATTTTCCATTTAATCACAAGCGTTATTTAAATAATATTCCAAAGATTTTGTCAGAGACAGATTAGTATATTTCTGATCTTAACATGTTCACAAATTGAAAGGTAAAATTGAGGTATATTTATGGTTTATTTCTAAATGTGCCTAAAGATAGCGAAGAATATCAAAAGTGACTTTGATTCTGAAAGTTCCGAGAGCGCATCGTAAAGTGAACCCTATACAGACAAATAATCACTTTATCTCAGAATTGTGAGCTAAACTTTGTAATGGACTGTTCTGGTGATTATCCACATCCAATTAATTAAACTTGTGTGTGGCATCCTGGATCATCATAATGTATCCTAGACTGTCAACCACCATCCTATGTTCTCTATAGAATCACATGCATGAGGCACAGATAAATTGTTTGCTTCTGAAACTAACATTTAAATCATAGAGTACTTTATTTGTTTGTATGGTTTTTCAGAAATTATAATCATGGTTACATATGAAAGATATATCGTAAAATGTGTCATGGCAAATATTGATAATATGCTATAAAATATGAAGGGAAATTTAAACATTTATGCTTGGATTTGGCATAGATTGTACGCCACCCTCTATGATTCAAATGACCAGGCTTATCTATGATAGTTTCGCAATATATTGTTATTTCAAATATATATGGTATAACAAGGATCAATGTTATCTCCATGCACATTATTTTGTGGATGATTCAGAAGCAAAGGAGGAGGCGGTAACAGGGAAAAAACATTTTTGAAAATTTGGAATCAGAACATTGTTTGCACTCTAACAACTGTGACAGAATAAGCTAAACATGGCACAAAGAATAATACCACATGGGCGAAATTATTTCACTTCGATATTTCTCTTGGCTTTATTATATTCCACCGGCAGATCGATTCACACCGAGGTGGCTAGTGCAGTGATTGCTATTGATGAACTTTATGGTCAAAGAGAAGAAAATGAACAGGAAGACATTCCAGACATATGCCAGCAGGATACAGTTCCCAAGATGTCTTCATACTGCTTTGGCACTTGCCAAAATAGATGTGGCGAGCCTCCCACTCCACATAACAGAGACGATGAAATTGGACAGATACAACATCACAAATGTATGTGTGATGAACATTGTGTTTTGTACAATGACTGTTGTGACGATTTTGAGCTGAAATGTCCACACATATGGAATAAAACAGGTTCATCTGATCACAACAGTGTTAGCTGTGAGACGTATAATGTCCTTATGCCATCCTGGACAACACCTGCCACAGGGAGCTTCAAGATGATCACAAACTGTAAAAATGGCACAAAGTGTCAATATTCCGGGTCTATCGACTATGTTAGACTGACACTTGAGGATTTGAATTTTGTTGTTCCTGCCACAGATACTGACACGGGGTTGATCTACCCAAGTATTATGTGTGCCCTTTGTAACGATGTCTCTGTGAAAGACAAGTTGATACCGTGGACTCCGACTATTGACTGTTTTGAAAATGATATGTCTGAGAGGCATGACTATGACCAACCATTTGATGACGTCCATTATGCCACTTTAAAACCTCAGACAAAAAGAACCAAAAGATTTTCAAAAAGAGGGAAAAGAAGCATGACAGAACCAAAGGGGAATCAGAGAGTGACAATCACAAATATGGCAGATTTCTACACATGGATGAATGGCACCACTTTATGCAGAACATCCTTTATTCCTCCAAATGGTACCACCACAAGACAATGCCTGGCAAAGATTGACTTGAAATCGGAATGTCACCCAGAGTGTACAAATGATGGACTGATTCAGAAATGTGAAAGAGGCCATGATACATATGCTACTGATCACGTCACAAATTATAGAAACATCTTCTGTGGTTTGTGTAATCAGAAACATAAGAATCTCCTAAAATGTGGATGGTATTATGATCTTAATACCTTGGATTCGAAGTTTGAAGATAAGCCTATGTTACAGGTATTTTCATTGTCACTTATGTTCTCATTTGACATGACTGATGGCTTCCGACTCGCAACAGCAACCCCTGAAGTTACTACAATGTCTTCCAAATATGAAATAACAAAAGGAGAAAATACAAGTAGGAACTTCAACTATAACTTCAATATAACAATATTAGTTCATTTGACACAGGATGATGCACAGGACATGAGAAGAATTTTACAATATCTATCACCAGATCTAATTCTAAATGCCACGGGTTTGAAACTAACAGAAATATATGTCATGACCGATATTGTACAAGATGAGACAAATATGAGGATTGGAAAACATCTTTTATACGTCTATATGGAATGTGAGGACATTTGCCCAAAGACTGCACTTTATGATGTTATGAAACTTGTTAGCGATTTTATCCATGTTATAGTTCCTGCAAACAAAACCTTTGATGACCCTCTTATAATCTGGACACTGAACAACAGGTTGAACTGGAGTGTGGTTAACACTGATAATTGTCTTTGGACACATCTTGACTTGGACATCATGGGCATCGATAACACATCATTATATACAACCAATAACACAATTCATTTCAGATGTGATTCACCATATCCAACAATTGGCCACACAAAAATTCACAAATCATTCCTCCCCTCGGAATATGAAGGTTTGCTGACCATCATTTGTCTTTCCGTCTCCATTGTTTCTCTCATCTTGAGAATTTTACTTCAATTTTGTGTCAAACAATATCAAACATTTTCCTCAAAACTACAATTTAATTTTGCAATTGCTCTCTTGTTAGCCAGTGTTTCTACATTGGTAGGACCGTTCATTTTTATAATGAAGTTAGACCTTGCTTGCAATTTAATTGGTGTCTTCAGGTACACTATGTACATTGCATCTTTTTGTTGGCTGAATGGAATTGCCTTTGATGCTTTCCGTGTGGTACGTTCAAGCACTAACCTTCAGTCTATTTCTGACAAGCACTTTTCTCTGATAGGGTTTGTCTGCTATGGTTGGGGTCTGCCAATTATTTGCGGTGCAATCATATTAAGTTTGGAGTATGTTGATAGCTCATTCAAACCAAGATTCAATGTCCACATTCAGGGAAGTAAAACAGGTGCCTGTTGGTTTACTAACAATCTTCCTCTTCTGATTGCCTTCTATATCCCCATCACAATCTGTACTCTTTTCAACTTGGTATGTTTCTTGCTTGTAGTCAAAATGCTTATCACTATGTTTAATAAAACAAAGAATGTACTGAAACAATCTGATCAATATGCACAACTGTTGATATTCCTGAAGCTGTTTATTATACTTGGTTTAGGGTGGATATTAGCTTTAATTGCTGCTTTTCTTCAAAACTCCGTTCTCAATATGATATCTGTAATTGTCAATTCATCTCAAGGTTTCCTATTTTTCCTAGCATATACATGTAACAGACAAAACTGTACATCATTAGAATGTAGAAGAACAGAATCCTTCAAACACTCAGATACAACAAAAACTAAGACCACTCGTCTGAGTTCAAACTCCAAGTCAGAAAATATGAAAAATGTTGACTACAAGTTTCAGTTTACAAGTGCTTGATCTTTTTTATATTATAATCTACAATTTTTAAATAATATCTAATCAAACAATGTTGGGTCAAAAGCAATGATTCAAAATTAAACTTAATATTGGCCAAGTTTACTTAATCTTTAAAAATAAATGTCATTTAATGATTGAGCAAAAGAAATAAATAATAACATTCATATACAGTCACCAATATACAATCGAAATTTGTACTTTTTATATCTTATAAATGAATAATTAATGAATAGATTTGTATATATACAACATTAATTAAGAACCAATGTGAAGATAAATGTCAGGGCATTCATCCTTCTTTTCATATGCTTGCCAGAGTGTAAAATCAGTGACACATGCTAGCAGGGTATAATATCAATTCCACATGCCTGCCAGGGTATAATATCAATGTCATATGCCTGCCAGGGTATAATATCAATTCCATATGCTTGCCAGGGTATAATATCAGTGTCATATGCCTGCCAGGGTATAATATCAATGTCATATGCCTGCCAGGGTATAATATCAATGTCATATGCCTGCCAGGGTATAATATCAATGTCACATGCCTGCCAGGGTATAATATCAGTGTCACATGCCTGCCAGGGTATAATATCAATGTCATATGCATGCCAGGGTATAATATCAATTCCATATGCTTGCCAGGATATAATATCAATGTCATATGCTTGCCAGGGTATTATATCAGTGCCATATGCTTGCAGGGTATAATATCAGTGTCATATGCTTGCCAGGGTATAATATCAGTGTCACATGCCTGCCAGGATATAATATCAATGTCATATGCCTGCCAGGGTATAATATCAGTGTCACATGCCTGCCAGGGTATAATATCAGTGTCATATGCCTGCCAGGGTATAATATCAGTGTCATATGCCTGCCAGGGTATTATATCAGTGCCATATGCTTGCCAGGGTATAATATCAGTGTCATATGCCTGCCAGGGTATAATATCAGTGTCACATGCCTGCCAGGGTATTATATCAATTCCATATGCTTGCCAGGATATAATATCAATGTCATATGCCTGCCAGGGTATAATATCAGTGTCACATGCTTGCAGGTATTATATCAATTCCATATGCTTGCCAGTGTATAAGACCGGCCCCACTAGCACAGTTGGTAGTGTGTAGGATCTGTGCCTTTTTTGGTTATATAAGTGGAGGACGGGAGGTGGTGGGTTGGACTCCCACTGCCGGCAGTGTTACTTTCACACTGGTTAAAAGGCTCGAAAGTCGACCTGATATGGCCATAGTTGCTGAAAGGGTCGTAAAAACACCATTTCACAATTTCACAATTTTGCCAGGGTATAAGATCAGTGTCACATGCTTGCCAGGGTATTATATAAGTGCCATATGCCTGCCACCAGGGTATAATACCTGTGCCATATGCTTGCCAGGGTATAACATCAGTGCCATATGATTACCAGGGTATAATATCAGTGCCATATGCTTGCCAGGGTGTTATATAAGTGCCATATGCTTGCAGGGTATTATATAAGTGCCATATGCTTGCAGGGTATTATATCAGTAACACCCCTGGCAGGGTATAATACCAGTGCCATTTGCTTGCCAGGGTATTATATAATATGCCTGCCACCAGAGTATTCTATCAGTGCTATATTGCTGCTAGAATATTATGTCAGTGCCATATGCCTGCCAGGGTATAATACCAGTGCCATATGCCTGCCACCAGAGTATTCTATCAGTGCTATATTGCTGCTAGAATATTATGTCAGTGCCATATGCCTGCCAGGGTATAATACCAGTGCCATATGCCTGCTACCAGAGTATTCTATCAGTGCTATATTGCTGCTAGAATATTATGTCAGTGCCATATGCCTGCCAGGGTATTATATCAGTGCCATATGCCTGCCAGGGTATTATATCAGTGCCATATACCTGTCACCAGGGTACTATCAGCGCCATTTATCCTGTTATGTTTAGTCGAGTCGACATCTTGTGGAATTGGTAGATAACACTTGGGTCAACACACTGTTTGTGTCAATTATGTCTAATTTGTATTGATTGAATTTTAAATTGATTCTAGCATTCAATTTGTGTTCAGCTCTGGAGTGTATTGTATTCTAGAGCTATGACAGTTTTTTTTTTTTTAATAATACATGTATGTCCCATTTTAAGATTTAAACTTAGCTGATCTTTTGACAGATATTGATACACGGTTCATAAAGAAATCAGAAATGAATTACAAAGTTGAACATTTTTCTTATTATATTTTCTATCTATCATATTTGTTTTTCTTTGCATCAAGTTATAGTCATTATTTCAACATTGTTGATATCGACATGACTCCCTTTCATTCTTGGTAAGGTTATTGCCTATGAATGTTATATTTGACGGTCAAAATATTATTTGAAAATGATCACTACTTCAAACAAATAAGTATTGTCTACATTTCCGTACTTTCAAGGGGCCACGGGCCATGGTGCAGTTGGTTAGAGTGCCAGCTTATTAGCACAAGTTCCTCTGTGGTGATCCAAAGGTCGTGAGTTCGGTCATAATACAATTTCACACAAGAGGTTAGACCCATGCCTAAAGGGTAAACATGTTGTCCTTGTAAATCTGTTTCCAGGTGGATTGTCATGTGAAGGATCTGTGACATGACAATTTAGTGAGGCAGCACTATATCTGCTACAAGCAGGTCTCATCACGAAATGACAAATAATGTTGAAAACGATGTAAAACCCTAAATAAACAAACCATACTTTCAAATGACATCTTGACTTTTGAATATGTTTTATGGACAGAAAGCTGACATAATATGCAGTGTTTCACTCTCCTGAGCAGACCCAGGGTTTATACCTGGTTCTGCAGGTATAGACCAGGATTAACAATTTAAGACGACCACATAAATATCCCAATTTTATTTTGGGGGGTCGGTTGGGCCACCAATTTGTTTTCCCCAGATGTACACATCCTACAATGTATACCTTTACTTGTATATGCATGTTTATGGCGATATTATTTATTCAGAAATGATATCATTCTTTGTTTACACCACTTGAATCCAGTTCATATAACTATTTCAAGTAGTCTTGTACAGTGGCAGATGACATGGAAGAATGAAAATAACACACACACACACACACACACACACACACACACATACACACACACACACACACACACATATATATATATATATATATATATATATATATATATATATATATATATATATATATATATATATATATATATATATATATATATATATATATATATATATATATATATATATATATATATATATATATATATATATATATGGCAACTCCATACAGATTCTGCAAATAAAGAGCAAAACGCGTACCATTTTACCTCATAAAAATTCAACATTGTCTTCAGTGACAGCCTGAAGTGGTGAATTCTAAGTTCACAAGTTAACCAATGGAGGTAACTCAACAGCATTTGTCACCAGGTGATTATGCCTAATTAATGATTAGCTCAATGCAGTCATCAGATGTTACATATGTTAAAGGTAAAGAAATTGTAAAGTATCTTTGATGTTCAAAACTGTTCCAAGAACAGTAAAATATACGGTTAAGAAATATCTACAGGTCATTTGCCCTGTCAATATGTGGGGCCCCCATAGGGTTTTAGGATTATTGGATTTTTGGCCTAAAAAAGAGGGATTATTGGATTTTTGGGGTGAAATATCTGGGATTTTTGGATTTTGAGGAAAGTGTTTAGGATTAATGGATTTTTAATAAGATAATTGGATTTTAGGATTTAGGAGATTTATCTATGTGGCGTGAAAAATTTGGACAAAGTGTACGTCAAAATACTGTTAGGAATTTAAGCACAAAGGATAAGCCTGGTACCTTGCCACTCAATGTTTATGTGAGTGACAGAGTCATACCAATACCAGTTGATTTTGAATCATCAACTGGTGGCCAGAGTGTGTTGGAGCCCTCACAAGGGAGAAGTGTCTATGTCAAAAAAGGTTCTGTTGTAGTTATTAACACAATCAAACATGTGCATATATGTAAACTGAGGCAAGATATGCTTGAGAAGGGAAAATGTAAAGGGGAAATCTACTTGCAGAGCCCATTTGAGCCCACAGAGTTCTCAAATCAAAAACAATGTGTCATAGATAGAGAAAATGTCATCACTGTTTTAGATGATACTAACTATGAATATGTTCCAAAGGATGATATAATTGTTCTGAATGAGGAGGTTTTGATCAATCTTTTGGACCTGATAAAGGAGAAACCCAATGAGCAGCAAGAGTTAATTAGTGAGGAATTATCTCAGTTGTCATTTACTAGTGACACAAGGGCCACTAGGCCTAAAAGAGTTTCAAAAAAAAGGAAAGACACAGATTACTTTTTTTACTAATTTTGAATATGTTCAAAAGGATTGGGTGTCTCCGTATCACTATAACAGTGAGATTACTGTTAATTTCAAACTCTGTGGGCTCAAGTGGACTCTGCAAGTACATTTTGTAATGTGGCATGACCTGTGTGAAACACTAAATATCATGTTATATCATGCATGTTATGTAATTCATTGCCAAATAAATTTGTACTAAATGTAAACATATTTTAGGATTTTTTGTTTTATACTTTTGGATTTTTAGATTTGAGGGGAAAAATATTTAAGGATTTTTGGCTACAAAAGATAAGGATTTTTGGATTTTTAGGTAAAAAAAGGGGGATTATTGGGTTTTTCATACCCCCCCTATGGGGGCCCCATATGTTCTTGAAGTACATATACAGACGTTGGCCATTTTTGGCAAATATTGCCTAAAATGAATGAATTAATATGACTAAATGGGATGTTTACAGGTGACCTCACAAGAATTGGTATGAACATTTGTACATCAGCATTTATATGGGGGTTCTGCGCATGCGTTGAGAGTGGAATGGCGGCTTTCACTTAAGCTCCGATAAAATCGTCCTTCTTGGTCGATTTTCTGGAGTCTATTGCTAGTCTATCGCCTCACTTTCTCGCAGAGAACCCAGTCTATACAAAGGTTTATCTGATACCAGACTTATTGCAGGCTCTGACGGCAGTTTTGATTGGAAAACCGCTCGCGAGGGCGGGATCATACTGTGTTGTCTTTGTGAGGCACCGCGCTCACGAGTATCCACTCTTTGCTGCCAGTGTCGAGTGCTTGGTCTGATACCTTATACCCTCTGTATTCATAAAACTTGTTGCTCCTGGTGTCTAGAATCACCTTCAGACCCATCAGCAACATATTTTGAAATTACAGTGATCTTCGGACTTGTTCCGACGGTGGTTGTTGATACACAAACAAGGGGCTACTACCAGCCATTTTTTCTTGTTGTGACGCACCACCCGCTGTCCAATACACACTTGCAAGCAACTACGTAAGTAGTTCTTTCTTGCAATATACCTATTTATAGGTACATATACCAATCTAATTTGCACGCTATTCGTGTCTGGACACGTTTTCAGACGCTTCTAGAAGCAAATTCGGTATATTGAACTGTTTTGCAGTGTTTTTCGGACTTGTTCCGACGGTGGAAGAACAGAGTACTCGATACCTGCTCCACCCGCTGTTCAAACCAACTAAAGTGCAAGCGGCTACACAAATAGCCCTTTCTTGCATTCACCCCCAAGGTATTTATTGCCTAAAGAAACTTTTAGCTAAATTACCCCAAAACTCTGCTAAAATTTCTAATATTAGTGCTATAAATAACTACTATATAGCATCGTTGACGGGCGGCTCACAGCGCCTCTACCGTTAAATCTCTAAGTTAGCTGGCCTCAGCGCCCCCTAACAGAAAAACTGCATATCATTGTACATGTATATGTCCTTTATTTTCTTCCGAATCTAACGACTGAGGAAAATAAAATCAAAATCCTTTATATATACACTTCATTGAGCTGAAGATTGAAAACTATTTCTTTTCTATTTATTATTACTATTACGATAGTAAGAATCTACCACACGTCAGCTTTTCATAATACGCTGACCCGTGATCATTATTGGGTAAATAATCTGCAATATACGTAGTTCAAAAACACAGAACGTGTCAATCGCTCATATAGCAGCTGACCCGTATATACACAAGAGATTACCTACCTGTTCAATGTCACACCATCATGGCTTTGTTTGTATTTGTTCGTGTTTTAACATATACAACAAGAATTCTAACACAAATATTGAGACTCTATCATTGCCTCACAATGGTATAGGGTCAAGGAAATTACTGTTATGTGATGATCATGCTAGCACGCTTAAGAAAAATTCTTCTCTGAGATATATTAATTTTAATATCATCTCATGTGCCCAATTTCAAACATTACAGAACATTGTTGCTAACTCAAATATTAATATATTCGAGTCTGAGGAAGAAATTGAACTGTTCCCCATTCAGTTTCGATGGGTACTCGATACATGCGATTACATAAAATCGAACACACTACTATCTGTACATGGGGCAAGCAAGCTAAATTGTCAGTTCAATTTTGTTAGATATACACAAATATCGCACCCAAAGCATCTTTATTGGGAAAACATATTTATTCTGCCTCCTCGGCCACAAAAGCATAGACTGAACAACAAATATGTTGAAAGTCCATGCAATTCGTCAAAATCATGCAGTTTTGGCAAAATTATCATAGGTGGCGCTGCTAGTGGTAGGAATGTAAATAATACACATTCGTCTGCTCGACCAGCCATTGACGAGGCAGGATCCACACGAAGCAAGAAGTCTCGCTGCAGGCTCTCACTTAATGGAAACAGGTCTGCAAACCGCACCCATATAGGTGGCACCACTCGCCATAGAAACAATGGGGTTTCCATGACAACATGTAAAAACAAGGAAAACCTAGTGATTGGTTCATGCAATGCCCAAAGTATCTCTGGCAAGGTTCTACTTGTGAAAGACTACTTCTCTGAACATAACCTAGATGCCCTTTTCATAACCGAAACATGGTTGCACGAAAACAATGAAGAGAGGATCAAAAAGGAACTTGAGAGTGGTTCCCTTAAGTTTCAGTCTTTCCCTCGTAGAGGGCGCTCTGGTGGTGGTATAGGTCTATTGCATCGTGCCGAGCTCCCCTTTAAAACCAATAGGCTGAACCAACCTGTGGTAACGACTATGGAACTCCTAGAGGCATCACTTTTAATAAAAGGGAAAAAGTTCACCTTTGTAACCATCTACCGACCTGAACCCTCGGGCAGGAATAGGTATACCTACTCTGAGTTCTATGATGAGTTCACTCAATTGGTTGCACACTATGGGTCATTTAGTCATGAAGTCATCTTTTTAGGTGACTACAATTTTCATGTCAATAAGCCAAATAAACCTGATGTTATAAAGTTCAATGACATTCTATCTACCTTTGACATGAACCAATGGGTACATGAACCGACCCATAAGTTAGGGAATACCCTTGATCTAATCATCACTTTCAAAGGGAACAAGTTTCTCAAGAGCCATCTAGTGGATGAGTATATATCTGATCATAAGATGATTAAACTATATCTGGGTATTTCACCCCCCAAACCCCCCAAAAATTGATAAGGTACAGGAACTATAAGGGACTAGATCTTCAATCCCTAAGGAATGACATCAAATCCCTAACAGTTGCGACTGAAACCTGGGAACATTTACCATTGAGTGAGATGGTGGATTACTATGACAAGGGGCTAACATCACTCATGGACAAACATGCTCCCATCAAGTTTGCCAAGGTAACTCAGCGTAAACCGGTTCCCTGGATGAGTGACCAATTAAAGCTGGAAAGATCTCTCAAGAGGAGGCTTGAGAGAAAAATGAGCAAGACTGGCTCTCACATTGACAAGGAGCTGTATAACTCTCAGAGGAACAAATACAACTCAATGCTTAAATCTGCTCAATCAGCATATTTTTCCAACCTGGTTGAGGAAAACAAACATGACCCTAAAAAGCTCTTTAGAGTCATTGACACAGTCATGCACAAGAAAAAGGACACACCTATGCCCCAATCTGACTGTGAGATCACTCAAGCTGAGAAGTTTAACACATTCTTTCTTGAAAAAATAGAGAGAATCCGCCTGGACATTGATAATGCTCCATCCTGCCAAACTTCGCCACCAGGTGACACTGCGAACAATAGTACTACATGTCTGGAAAGGTTCACACCCTTAACCATTGACGACGTACGGAAATTGGTCAAAAGGTCTGCAAAGAAGTCATGTGAGCTGGATCCAATTCCAACCTGGCTCTTACTTGACCTCTTAGATGACCTCCTACCTATAATTACTTCCATCATAAATAAATCATTGATGGAATCAGCAGTATCGGAAAATATGAAAATAGCCATCATAACACCCCTGCTGAAGAAACTTGGTCTAGAACTGGTTGAAAAAAATTATAGGCCTGTTTCCAACCTAACATTTGTCTCTAAACTAACTGAGAGGGCGGTTGCAGACCAACTAGTCCCCAATCTTGTAAGGAATGGTCTTACTGACAAGTTTCAATCAGCCTACAAAGAATATCACAGCACTGAAACCGCTTTGTTAAAAGTGCAAAATGATATCTTGGGTTGTCTAGACAATAGAAAGTCAGTTATCTTGCTGTTGCTTGACCTTTCCGCTGCCTTTGACACTATTGATCATCAAATCCTTTTGGACAGACTGAGGGATAGATGCAACGTCAAAGGTCATGCACTCTCCTGGATTCGGTCATACCTAATGGACAGGAAGCAATGTGTGAAGGTGGGGATCCATAGATCCCGTTTCAAATCCTTAAAATATGGGGTACCCCAAGGCTCAGTCCTGGGTCCTATACTGTTCACCATTTACATGACACCCCTATCTGATATACTTGCCAAATATGGTCTGAGCTATCACATTTATGCAGATGATACTCAGATCTACATCCCTGTTGACCACGCTTCTCCCCATCATGTGGATATGAGCAGACACAAACTGGAGGAGTGTGTCAGTGAAGTCAGAAACTTCCTCATATCAAACAAGATGAAGATAAATGATGGAAAAACTGAGATGCTCATATGTACTGACAGGTACAGTACTACCACCCATAGCAGTATCCAAAC
Source organism: Amphiduros pacificus (assembly GCA_949316495.1). Taxonomy (NCBI): domain Eukaryota; kingdom Metazoa; phylum Annelida; class Polychaeta; order Phyllodocida; family Hesionidae; genus Amphiduros; species Amphiduros pacificus. Next base: position 47,385,641 of record OX439000.1, on the reverse strand, counting down.
CACAATCAGAGTGGGTGACTCTGATATTGCTCCTAGTCAGTCAGTGGTTGACCTTGGTATCACATTTGACTCCAACATGGACATGAAGGCCCAGATCAAGAAAATGTGTCAGAAAGGCTATTATCACATCAGGAACTTGGCGGCCATCAGACATTGTCTAGACGAGAAGACCGCGGTAACACTTACCCATGCTTTTGTTACATCTACCCTTGACTATGGTAATGGTCTTCTGGCGGGTCTTCCTAAAACTGACATCAGGAAACTGCAATACCTCCAAAACTCTGCAGCACGGGTAGTTGGAAAAATCAGGAAATTCGTTCACATTTCAGGAAAATTACGGGAACTGCACTGGCTTCCTGTTCACGCGAGAATTGATTTTAAAATTCTTCTATTAACCTGGAAAGCCCTTAATGGTAAGGCTCCGCCTTGCTTACGGGATCTACTCCTGATTAAAGAAGGTGAACGCTGTCTAAGATCCAATGATGGCACCCACCTACAAGTACCTAATACTAGGCTAAGAACAGTAGGTGACAGGGCCTTCTCATCTGTAGGTCCACGACTATGGAATTCCTTGCCTACTAATATTAGGACAAGTACTTCAGTCTCCTCGTTTAAGAGTAGGCTGAAAACTCATCTCTTCAGGATGCATGTCCTGAACTCAGCGCTATGAACAGACTTGTCTGGTATCAGCGCTATACAAATTTTATTATTATTATTATTATTATTATTATATCAAACATCACACCCAACTGCCAGAACAATATTCGCTTGAACAATTATTTACAATTTAAGCCCAAAAGCTCCTGAGGACCAAACTCTACAAAGGTAAATCCCGTAGTAGAAACATTCTGCCGCTTAGTTAAGGCAGAAGTAGAATCCCCCACACTCCAAACTCCGCATGAACAGAACCTGACATTTGGAGAGAAAACAGTCCTTCAAATTTTTTAGTTCCAACAAGAGTATAACCATAAAAGGCCACGGGCCGTGGCGCAGTTGGTTAGAGCGCCAGCTTATTAGCACCAGTTCCTCTGTGGTGATCCAAAGGTCTTGGGTTCGAACCCTGGCCATGCCAAGATTGAACTCATGATACAATTTCCCATAAGAGCTGAGGCCCGTGCCTAAAGGGTTAACCCGTTGTCCTTGTAAATCTGTGACCGGGTGGGTTGTCATGTCAAGGACCTGCGACATTACAATGCAGTGAGGCAGCACTATATCTGCTACAAGTAGGTCTCATCACGAAATGACTGAAATAATGTTGAAAGTGATGTATAACCCCAAACATACAAACAAACAAATAACCATAAAACATAACCCCCTGGGTTGAAAGCTCTGCTGCCTTAAATGAAAAAAACATGAACTGTGTAACTAACAAACTGTCTGTGGGCTCTGCAGGCCAGGCCAGTCACTTTTCATCCATTTAAAAGATCTACACAATAATCGCCACCTCCTACAAAACACTGGGTGTTTCAGACTTTCATTTATCTGGTTTTCTACCTTAGTCTTTGCTATTACAAAGTCACAACTATGAAAGGGATCTAGTCAAGCCGTAGCTTGTGACAATTGGCTAAAGGGTATATACTTTGAAATGCTTAATCCTGAATAAAAATTTCTGAAGTTGGCTGGCTGAATGTCAGACATATTTTCTGATGTGGGTCGAAATCCTTTGGCGAACACTGCCAACACCTTGTGGTTGCGATGCATGCCCTACAATTAGTATCTCCATTCATATCTCTCATTCAGAATTGAACAGCACAATAATATAAAGGTCAGGATCACAGCATCAAGGTCACATCTGTAAAAAATGTATGTGGTGCTCGCCAGTGTTGATATATAACAGATATGAAGTACTTTTTATTCACTTTTAATGTTTGAGATGCTGCAAAGAAGTCAACAGAGCTAAAAAGCTGACAAAGTGTCGGCAGTAGTCATCATACTACTACTGACTATATAATGGAGGCAGTTGTCGGACACAGACTTTAAGTAAAAACTGTGGAATATAAAACAGAATCATACACTTTAAATCCTAACTGATATGAAACACTTTGGCCAAATAGACGGTCAAACATTTGAAGCTTTATGCCCCAAAATTTCAGAAAATCTGAATTATATTTCTTGCCCAAGATCCACACTAATTAAAGGTAAAAGGCTGCCCAAATATTAGTGGAAAAGAAAATATTTCTGCTTTCATGAACATCCCAACAATGGACGTAATAGTGGATGTAACTTCCCTGTACACAAACATTCCGAACCAGGAAGTTATTGGGCCATGAGCAACATGATACGGAAATACGGATACGAGGGGAAAGCAAGCCTAAAAGATTACTCACTGCAGTGTTGCATATGAACAATTTCGGATTCAATAATTAAAACTACCTTCAAATTGGAAGTGCAGTGATGGGCACACTTCTAGGAGTAGATCACAAAAGTAAGGAGGTGCCTTACCATTTATGGCCTTCCAGGTCATAAGGAAGATTTTAAAGTCAATTTTAGTGTGTACGGGGAGCCAGTGTAATTCCTTCAATTTCTCTGATATATGATGGAGGACGGGAGGTGGTGGGTTCAACTCCCACTGCCGGCAGTGTTACTTTCACACTGGTTAAAAGGCTCGAAAGTCGACCTGATATGGCCATAGTTGCTGAAAGGGTCGTAAAAACACCATTTCACAATTTTTTTTCTTCTGATATATGATCAAATTTCCTAATCTTTCCTACCACACGTGCTGCAGAGCTCTGCAGATATTGCAACTTCTTAATATCTGATTCTGGAAGACCAGCAAGGAGACCATTCCCATAGTCTAGAAAAGATGTAAAAAAGCATGGGTTAATGTTACAGCAGTCATCTCCTCTAGACATTGTCTAATGGCTGCCAAATTCCTAATGTGGTAATGTCCCTTTTCACACATTTTCCTAATTTGTGCCTTCATATCCATTTTGGAGTCCAGTGTGACACCAAGGTCAACTTCTGACTCACCAGGTGTGATGTCAGTATCACCTACTCTGACAGTGCTAGAAAAATGGTTGGAAGCAGTACCATATCTGTCAGTACAGATGAGCATCTCAGTTTTACCATCATTGATTTTCATCTTATTAGATATCAAGAATGCTCTAACTTCACTGACACATATTTCTAATTTGTGTCTACTGATGTCTACTCGTTGACTAGAGGTGTGTTCAACAGGGATGTAGATCTGAGTATCATCAGCATAAATATGGTAATTAAGCCCATACTTAGCCAGACTATCAGCCAATGAGGACATGTATGTAGTGAAAAGAATGGGACCGAGGACTGATCCTTGTGGGACTCCATACTTAATGGGTTTGAGCAAGGATCTGTGGCACCCCACTTCGACACACTGCTTCCTATCCATTAGGTATGACCAGATCCAGGCAAGAGCATTACCACTGACCTTGCATCTATCAAATCTATCTATCAAACAGTATTTGATGATCAATGGTATCAAAAGCAGCTGAGAGGTCCAGCAGTAGTAGAATTGATGATTTTTGTTGGCAAGATTAAGCATGATATCATTTCGCACCTTCAGTAAGGCAGTTTCGGTGCTATGATGCTCTTTGTAGTCCATTTCTTACTAGATCAGGAACCAGTTGGTCAGCATATTTGGAAAATATAATTAAGTTTGAGACAGGTCTGTAATTCTTCTCAATAAGATTAGTCCTAGTTTCTTCAAGGGGGTGCAATAATGGCCATTTTCATCATTTCTAGCTGACATGACTTGTGAGCTGACATGACTTATTAGCTGCCATTTTCACCAGCTTGCGCACATCACCCGTTGTCAAAGGCACAAACCTATTAAACCCTCAGATAGAAAGAGACTGAGTGTCATTGTTCGTAGTGCCACCTGATAAAGGATTTGCACAACTGGTGTGTCATCTATGTTCTTACGGATCTTTTTCTCAAGAAAAAAGTCATTGAACTTTGCCTCAGAAATCTAACACTCTAATTGGGGCATTGCTGTATCTTTAGCCTTGTGCATAAACGAGTCAATGCTTGTATTCTTCAACCAATTTTGAAAGATATTTGCATTTGGATGACTTCAGTAGGGAATTATATTTATTTCTTTGAGTGTTATATAGTTCCTTATCAATGTCAAGATTTGTTTTCTTCATCTTTCTCTCAAGCCTTCTCTTGGGAGACCTCTCATGCTTTGTCTGGTCATTCATCCAAGGCACTTGCGCTTTGCTTGTTGGAACACATTGGACCTTTTAGTGGAGCATGTTTGTCCATTAGGATGTTAGCTCCTTATCATAGTAATCCATCATGTCATAAGGATAAGTGCTCCCAGAGGCTTGATTTGTCATGGATTTGAATTCATCCCTAAGGGATTTCAGATCAATGCCTTTAAAATCCCTGTATTTGATGGGTTTTTTTATGGAGTATAGGTGGTACAATATCCAGGCATAATCTAACCATTTTATGATCAGATATATATTCGTCCACTAGGTGGCTCTTAAGCATCTTATTCTCCTTGAAAGTCTCCATGAATCATTGATTAGATCAAGGGGTTTCCCTAACCTATGGGTTGGCTCCTTGATCCATTGAGTCATGTCAAAGGTGGATAGGATGTTATTGAACTTTATGACATCAGGTTTGGTTGGTTTGTTGGATCTCCAGATCACCTATCTGGGCTTTGCCGATTGGTGACTGGAGAACATTATGAATATTTACGCTTGACTCCTGCCATCCCACACATTGTAAAACAGGCGATCCTAATGGGGAATTGCTCCGAATCTGGAGAATATGCAAAATAGAAGACGATTACGAAAACATTAAAAAGAACGAGTTTGTCAATATCTATAGCTGGGATACCCCACCTCGAAGCTGCAAAAAACCAAGCAAAAAATATGCGAAGAACAGACTTAATTTCCCCACGAAAAAAACAGGAACTGAAAAGAACCCTTTGGGTTTGACGTTCAACCCGGCCAACCCAAACATGAACAAAATTGTGGAAACATATTGGCCATTGCTTCAACATACCAAGAAAAGAAATGCATTTATAGACAAACCACTAATTTTTCATGACAATGCTCCAATCAACTTTTCAATCTCTAACGCTGGTTCTATACCTAAGACCTTCCTCTGAATGTTTGGTATTTTCACTGAAGGGAATAACACATCAAGTATTACAGTAAATATAAAATGAGAAGGCATATTGAAAATACAAAATGAATGAGAATCTAAACAATCTTAATTATTGCTTTTATTTAATAAACACGCTGATTATAAGGTTATAGTTTATTATCTATAATAACTATATTGTGTGATTTTACGAATTGAAAAAAAAACCAGAACAAAAACATAAAAGACATTCATAATAGCTAACAATAATTGTGTAAAGGTGTAAAAGTGTAAATATTTGAATAGTATTTCATTTCATTTTAGACGAATTACTCATTTCATTGACAAAGGTATTACACATGTTTTATTTGACAGTACATCACATATCATGATATGGAGTGCACATTACTACGTTCATTTTATTTACATTATAACTTAGCTATAGCGGTTGATGTGCCACCATTCATTTCATTTTCTTTTTTCATTTACATTATCTGGTGATCACACATCAGTGTCCATGAATGATGGTTTTTGTGGAATCTTTGCATACTTGTACTGCACACGGTATTTTTCTACTGCAGGTCCCCAATCATCAGTGGGCTTTATCAAGTGTGAAATTCTCTGCAAAAATGTTATAAAAATAAATATCTATATTCTCTTTGTATAGACGTCATTGCTTAATTAATTTGATTTAACCAATGAGACGGTCTCAGTAAATACAGCACACATTGGATGGATGCACCCCTACACAAAATAACTATTGCTACAACAGACATTTGCAGAAGGAGTCATTTATCTAATAAGTGAAGAGAAGATTCTGTGAAGGATCTGTTCAAATGTGCTTATTCTACCTGTTTCAATGTGCCTTGGGCTCTGGCTATCTGTATAATGGCAACCAGAGGAATTGGTAGCAGCGACAACATAGCAATGGACCAACCAATACCGGTGGCCCAGACTGGATACACATAATCTCCAAGGGTAGGCGGTTCCATCTGCACACAGTTGAATGCTATGATAAACTGTAAAAAAAAGATTTTTTTATCCTGATTTATACTTGTATGATTCCTGCATGATAGGAGGGGTGATTAACCTTTATGTAATACATGGATTATACTTGAGTTGAGTTACATACCAGCAAGACAGAAGGGGATATAAACCTCCAACAAATACTCCACAAATAGCCAGGACGGTATCCAATCATCATTTCTATATCGTAGTATATACGTTGCCAGCCTGAGAAAATATTTTGATGAAAATGTTTTTATCATGATAAATATATTCAATCATGATTTGAGATCGTTTATACAGCTTTACAAATAAACCTTACCATATCCATAGGCCAGCACAACACATTCTAGAAGAGATATCACCATCAAAGAAAAGGTACAACAATACCAGTCGATCAGCTGGAAGATGTACATGCCACCCTGAAACATCACCGGCCAAGGAGACTGAAAACTTTGGTTTATCATTCATCATATAGTTCCTATGCCCTCAAGATATTAAATGATTCTTACAGCAGTTTGGACATACAAGTATATATTATCCTTATATATTATCCTTGGAAATAACGTAAGATTCTGTTCAGCAAAATGTTACATAATGTTTGATTATTCACATTTGAGAATACTTACATGACTTTACAATTCTGAATGCCAACATGTTGTGTTCCACAAAGATTTCTTATATGTAACATATTCTAAATAAACTCTACGTCATGGTATACAAATGTTGTGACGTGAGCACAAATAATTTTGGGTTACCTACAGTTTCCGAAAAGCATTAAGCTTTTTGAATGGGCTTAATGTCAAGAAAAGTTCATATATATATTGCTTAATCATATCGTGGTCTAATATTTCCAAATGGCTCACCCTGGTGGTGAAGGGAATACCAAGGAGTAGGAAAACACCACACATAAGAAGAGTAACAAAAGGCCTTCTCTTCCTGTGCAGATGAAACTCATCACAAATTCCACTGCTAACTGTCTCTAATACTCCAAACTGCAAATATATCATAAATGACTGTGATAAATCATATTCTGGAAAATGAGCTTCTGATTGTCTCTTTTCATTTAAATCTTATTTCTGTTTCAGATTCAATGATAAATCTTTCAATGGATTAGAATCGTGCATCAATTTAAGAATATGTTATTCAAGAACTAAATATAATTCTTAAAAGGAGTAGATATAAATAAATCTGATGTCATTATCATTTGTATTAGGATTGTCTCTTCTGTATTTGAGAGAATATATATATATATATATATATATATATATATATATATATTTAATTTCAGTTGAGCAATATTCATCATGCAGTTGGATGACAAAATTAATTGTTGCAAATGGTTCAATGAAAAAACAGTAATACCTGGCTATCTATTCCCACTGTCAACAGCATAACAAAGAACATAATTGCCCACATTGGCGAGATAGGTAACTTGGATATAGCCTCAGGGTAGGCAATGAAGGCCAGACCTGGTCCTGAAATGGCCATTGAGATAAATAATTCATCAACCTTTCTGGATTGGCCAAAGTGAGATCTACTATCGTGAGATCTACTATTATCCTTATAATGCATGCATCACGAAGAGTGAATATTATAACTCTGAAATTACTCCAACATGTTTTTGATTTTAAATCTATATTTTACCTAGATTTAAAAGTTTGGAAATATTGAGTGACTATATATATTTCACCTAGATTTAAAAGTTTTGAAATATTGAGTGACTATATATATTTCAATCTAGATTGAATTTCAGAAAACGCTCACTTAACACAAATATTTAGAAAAATTATGAAAAATAGGAAGATTGGCCTGACATCCTCAGATTGCATTAACACAAACGACGATTTTTGATAATATACTCCTATAAGCATGATTAACTTCTTTGAGACAATTTTAGGGATTATCATAATGTTCAATTACAATTACTTGAGCTATGAGAAATATACCACTGAAAGGGTCATAACTCTGGACGAGTAATGCTCTAAGCATTTGAGAAACAAATAATGTTGTGTCTTAGAAAAAAGCTTTGACCTGAGGAGATGACCGTGGATACTGGTTGTCCAGCCTCCTTTGCCATGAACCCAATCACTGAAAATATGACTAGGCCACCAAAGATGCTTGTAGAGCAGTTCACAATTGGAATTAAAATGGAATCTCTACAATTATATGTTTAGATATTCATCTTACCTGCCATAAATAGTTTTTGACTTTACCTTAGCTGAACATTTTTATTCAACTGATGTATACAAAACAATAATAATACACATTGAATTAACTGACCGAATTTCGTGATTTTAGTAATATTGTAATTAGAAAAGCTAAAAATCCATAAAAAATCCATATTGTCCATGTTATTCTAATGCAAACGACCACCAAAATTGAATTGTCCAGCTGTTGATAGTGTAAACATACCTGAGACAGTTGTTATGAAACTTGTTGTAACTTGAAATGGTCAGGATTCCACCCCAGCCTGGTCCAACAGAATAGAATATCTGTAAACAAGCCTGACCCCAGACCTAACCAAAATAAGATTGATTTAATAGGAATACTATAATGTTCTGTGAACACTGTAGAAATTCAACAATATTTGGGGGATTATTTTAGTGAGTGTGTTCTGGCTGCATGTATATATGTATATGCCTCTGTAATAATAGTATTGTTGGACAATATCAGATAGCTTGAAGGTATAATTGTCCGGACATGCACATTTATGAGATTTTACTTTAGGACAGGTAAGATGGGTCTGATATTGGATGGATTCCATATTTTGTTAATATTTATTAGAATATTAAATAAATTATTTGGGCATGTAGATCAGCACAGTCTTCATAAAGAACAATTATTCCCATCTGGTTAAATACTCAACTGGTCCAATTTGCAGTTTGCTAATGCTGATCAAGCATTGCAATGAATGATTTTCTCCTGATATAATGTTTACCATTTGAGGTTCTAGGACATTCCCCACCAGGACAATCCCCACCCGGACAATCCCCACCCGGATATTCCCCACCTAGGGCATTCCCCGCCCGGACATTCCCCACCCGGACATTTCCCACCCACTTAGTGTATGACTCTATTTCCCTAGATGCAATCACTAGGTATCTGTTTATCTTAAACCTCATAATTGTGAAAATTTACTGTACTTGTGCATTGAGCGCCTATGGATTCCTTAGCGCTACTTGCGTTTTGATCAAGTCGAAAAACTAATTTCTGTTTCACACATCTACTTGAGAATAACACACATAGGGTATAGAAACCTGCTTAACATGATAGAATAGTCCATTTGGCTATGAGAATAATATTTCTAGGTGAAATAGCTTGAAGAAATTGATACGGAAAGTAAGATGATTAAAGAAGAAATTCACATTCAAATGCAATCACAGTTTGACAGGGGTATAGATACAAATATAGAAAGGAGGTGATGGTGGTGAGAGGGGGTGTATCAAATGGTGTATAGGGGTTGAGGGGTGGGAATGATGGTGGGTGGGAAATGTCCAGGTGGGGAATGTCCGGGTGGGGAATGTCCTAGGTGGGGAATTTCCGGGTGGGGAATGTCCAGGTGGGGAATGTCTGGGTGGGGAATGTCCGGGTGGGGAATGTCCTTATACCATTTGATATAGTACTGGAATTATATTAACTGCCAGAACCTCTATTGGTGGGTATTCGTCAATATTACCAAAAGCCTACAGTACTTACATTTAAATCCTTGAGCTTTGAGAAGTCTGGGATAATGAAAAATTTTATGCCATCCATGGCTCCAGGTAGAGTTAAACCACGGATCAGCAGAATAATCAAAAACAAATAAGGAGCTGTTGCTGTCACCCGCACAACCTATGGAATAATGGACAACATATTTATCATCAGACTACCACTCTGTACCTTTCATACTGCATTTTTAGCATCTCCGAAGGCCAACACTTTAGTATTCCTTATTTGTATTCTAGAAGTAGCCATATTATGCATAAATAAATAATCATTGTCAAAAGGGTGAAATCTACTGACCTTGCCAATGGATTTCACATTTCCAGACAGACATGCGAACACCAGTATCCATGCTACAATGTGACAAAGCAATAAATCCCACTTGACTCCAGAGAGAGAATCAATGCCAGATGACAAGTCCAAAACCTTATACCTAAAATAGGAGTATGTGAATTATGTCAATATATTCATAATTTCAATTTACAATTCCGTTTCAATTTTTGTGTTACAGTACACAGGACACAGCAGGATATTTCAATAACATTATAACATACCGAATTTTTATCATTTATATGTGTGTTGTATGCATGTTTATAATAATTAACCTTCTGGGCACTTTTTATGCTATATTTGATATGATAGAAGCCTGACGCATTGATAAATTCTGATATTTCATCTTTGTCATACATTTGTTATGAAGAAACATATTTATAAAATTATCTGATATTGAGAACGTTTTTCAACAAAACTACAAGATTTGCCTTTGGACCATTGGTCTACATACAAATTTGATCTACATAGAAATTAGTGTAACTTGAAATACCCTCAATGGTTGCAACCTGAGATATTACTGTACGTGGATTGGTTCACTCACTTCCAAAATTCTTCAGATGGGGTTTTAAATTTCAGTTGTTGGCTTAAGTTGGTAGTATTATAACTCTCAGAGCTGTTTTCTGTGGTGTTGCTGATTGTGACATTTTCCAAAGACATTCCTCTTTTGCTGCACAAATCAGTATTCCAGGAGTTAGTACATTCAGCCCAGGGCAGGGTACCAGAGAAAGAAATACCCAAATAGTAGAGCACCCATGCAAGCATCAGATTGTAATATACACTAGCTACCGAGCATATCACCAACATCCCCCATGCTATACCTGCAACATACATAAGAATATGTTTGATATTATCTCACCTATACCCAGAGGCACTGTGGATATCAGAAACTGGCAATGAATGAATTTCAGCGACATTCAGGCTGGTATTATCGGTATTATCATATCCTGTCAGGAAAATACATATGGCTAACATGGATGATTTTCTGAGTCGCAGTGGAGTGGGATAGACGGGAGACAGATATACAAATGTCACGATGAAACTTTTAGAAGCCATCAATCAAGATGTATATGAGAGATGGGATAGGAATAATAATGAAGAAAATAGTTGATAAGCTATTTGTGTGAAACTGAAATGAGAATGAAATAAGATTTTTAGACAATTTTAGGTTCAAGCCAAACAATAGTGGAGCAATGTACCCTGTAGCAGTGAGACAATGAACAGGTTCATCAGCAAAAAGACATACAATGCCATTAGAATATCACTTTTATATCAGTGCAGAAAATATTGGTGTACTGACGAATCTGATGCTCTAACACTTGGAAATGGGAAACACTGAGCATGGAGTGGATAGAAAAAAAAAACAACTTCCTATTGCAGTGGGTACATGATGTCACTTTCACCCAGCATAAATGGCGCCTAAAATATAACACATTATCCAGTATATGAACATATTCAATAACTAGTTTTAGCACATTTTATGAAATATATGAAATAAATAATTTTAGCATGTTATATAAAATATATAGAAATTTGCAGAAAGATATCAGCTATTCAATGAGGTAATCCATTTGTGTCTACATTAAATACATTTCTTGTAACCTGATTTTTTTCTATTGCAAATCTTGCATATTTTCACTTACTTAGAGAGTTTGTTATCATGTACCATTATGATTAGAGCAACGTATTGGGAGCTATTTTCTGAAATGACACTTACATTTTATATGTATGAAACTTTAAAAGATTGCATTAGATCAATTTAAAGTCTGTCAATTTTCATTTTATGTACAACTACCACATTCGAGTTATTTCTCACCAACTTTAACTTGTTAATAAATCTCAAAATTGACGAACAATCTTTTAATTTTATTTTCAGCATTAAAGTTTTTTCTATGCAGTATAATATGTACTTTCATAAATTAACACCATTAAGTTGTTATTGCAGATATTACTTCAAAATAGCTCAGTATATCAAATTTGTTACTGTAATTTCCCATGCAGATTGGTCCAAAATTACAAATTGCTCTCGTATTGTTAATTGTCAACAGAGTTTGATGAATAAAAACTCAATGAACTCGTTTTCAAAGATATAGATGATTGAATATTGAAATGTATAGTACAATCCACGGATATACGAGTTACATTTTCAAAATAATTCAAAGGTCACCTCAAGGTTACTGGCAATATTTGATAAAAATAGCTTACACAGGTCCACATATGTGTTCCACACAGATGTGTTCCACACAGTAAATTTATTATATGCCTGTCATTTCTACTGATGTGCTTCGGGATCTGTAACAAAGGTTGGAATTTATGCGCGGGGCTTGCAACACACATCCCATTGTACTTGTGTCAAAATGTTCACTGAACAAATACCTCATTTCTTGAGTTTGGAACCAGCTCTCATGATGTCTAGCCACCTAATCAACCTCCTGTCTAACCAGATAGACAGGCCATGTGCCGTGGCAGAGTTGGCTAGCTAATAAGCTCAAGTTCCTCTGTGGTGATCCAAAGGTCATGGGTTTGATCCCGTTCCATGCCGAGATTGAAATCATGATACAGTTTTAAACATGAGCTTAGGCCCGTGCCTAAAGGGTTAACCCGTTGTCCGGAATGACTGAAAGAATGTTGAAAATGGTGTTAGCCCCCCCCCAAAAAAACTAACCACCTAGGCAACGAAATGATATGTTTTGTGGTTCGTAGTTCATGATTCATGTTTTGCTATTCAGAAAAATGCCAAAATTGGGAGATTTTCATGTAACACTTCATATCTCAATATATATTGAGATATGAATGAATATATATATATATATATATATATATATATATATATATATATATATATATATATATATATATATATATATATATATATATATATATATATATATATAAGTATAAGTATAAGTATTTGGGTGAGGGGATGATTCAATCTTGCCTAAGGAGTGAAGATAGAAACCAAAGAGTGAACATAGAAACAAATCATACCTTTGGGCAACTTCAATTTTAAAACGAATATTTTTTGTGCTAGCCATTTTTCAAGCTTTACTTCTAGAGATTTGTCACATATATGTTTATTGGCGAAATTTCAACAACGAATACATTTACTAAACAGTAAACAATCCTGATGAAAAATCCGAATACAAAGGCACAAACGAAATGATTAATGCATTTAAAATATCAAATAGTTTGAAAGATGTTTCCCTGGTGTTGTCCTTTATAGGAATTCAACTGTATAGTACTTTGTACCATCATGCCTTTTCACCAAGTTTTATATGGGGGTGAGTTAAGAACAGAAACATTATTTTTGAGAATATGAAAAATCCTTCCATTTTAAAGAGTTTTGTGCTATCTACTTTTGTGCAATCAAGGTACTTTTGGGGTCTAAGTCAGGAAGTCTTATTCTTGTTGACAGAGACTTTCTCTTTAAAATCATAGGTCAAATTTGACATTGGCCTATAAATTTCTCAATGAGCTCATGGCCTATTGTGGTATTGTGGTATAGTGGTATTTCCCCTTTAATTTATATATTCTAGTTTCATCTTTTGGTCAACCATACAATTTTTATTTGTTGATTTTTAAAGTTCAATTTTTTAAGTGAATGATATAAATTGTTATTTTTAATGAGTAATAAATAAATATTTTCCCCTTTTCAATTGCAAAGGGGATTCAAGGCATTACCGAGGCACTAAATAATGTAAAAAAGACATGAGATCGTCTGATATTTGAACTGGACAGGAAACGCCATGCAGATAATCTTTTAAGACGCTGAATGCCGGCCACTGTAACCGTTCAAATAACACCACGATACTATAAAAAGGGAGTTATTCGACCTAGCCAGTAATAGGTTCCTGCACAACTGCAAATCTGAGGTGGTTTTATTTTAAAGTTCCCACTAATACATTAGAATTTTTAAAAAAAACAAAAAACAAAAACAAAAACAAAAAAGCAACAACGAAAACTACCAGCACTTTTGAAATAACCAGAAGTATAAATGTATAAATGTATAAATTTGAAATTACTTTAAGAGTTTTCTTGAATTGACTACTAATAATGAATGAACTACGTATGGTTCACTAAGTCTAAAATATTATTATCAATGAAGTATGTGTTTGCGAAAATGAGTTTTTGCATGCAAATGTGGCTTATGAATGTGTGTTAACAATGTGTCTATTTGATAAAATGGACTGAAAATGAAGCCTGTGAAATCCACAAGAGGGAATAAGCCACAAAAAGCTCACTTTTACGTGTTCAAATTGTACACTAACAATTATCATATTTGTATGTTCAAATTCGGTTGAGTATTTAAAAGCAATTTTGAAGAGATTTACATACATTTACCCCAATCATCATTTTACTCAATATAAACGCAAAGTATATGCACATGTGCAAATATGTCACATTGTAGAAACTACAGTTTATTCTGTATTGGAATGTAACATAAGGAGGACATTATCAAGGGAAACTTTGCCCAGCAGTAACTAAATCTCACTCAGCCTCCCCCAGCAAGGGCTGCAGACAGCTGAGTGAACTCTTGGCGATAGATGTCGCCTATGACAGGCATTGGCAAGCTTCTTTGTCCAAAGAAGTGTTTTCTTTTAACCAAATCTATTTCTTGGAACCAAATCTATGTTGGCACATGTAATGCTGTCTCTCTGACATGCACCGCTCAATCTGGAGGCAAACCATGGCAACAAATCTGTTACCACATGCTTGTATTTGTATCTATAAAATAGAATGTGCTTACCTTTGAACAAAGGGCTGACTTTGAATACGTTTGGTGGACTGAGGCTGGAAAACTGCCCGAGATACATTTCCAGGAAGAACAGTGGAATGCCACAAATGAACAAACAGGCTAAGTATGGGATCAAAAATGCACCTGCAAAATACAACAATTAGGCCTGAAAAATATTTAGCCAAACATGTTGTCCCTTGACAACAAGGGCTTTTTTTTATTAAATATTCATAAGGAATCCAATTAGCCAGGACTGACTAATTCTTTTTTTTCCATCTGAGGATTTAGTCGGTGATTAAGACATAGTCCCTTAAAACGGTACTTAAAACCTTAGTCCATGTCTATCGTCATTAACGAGAAATATGGAGACATATCTTTATCATGTAAACACTAGTTTGATCACTCCCTCCAGAATGGTCACTTCAAATCCCAAAATACATCTTCAATGCTTCCTCTAATGGCCACCCTGCCTTTAAATCTCAGATAAAAAAAAAAACATATTATACAACGGGGAATGCCGACATATTTTAATGGGATGTTTAATGACAATGTTATCCATCTTAATCGTCCTGTCTTGGGTCAGTCAGTCACTGATACGAACCTCATTTCTTCTGAACTATTCTGCAGAGAAATACACAAATCATTTGTGTTAAAGGTATTAAGCACTAAACCTGTAAATTCGTGTATAAAGAACAGATCTGCATATGAACATCATGATATATTTAAGTTTAACACAGGGTCATAAGATAAGTTGGAATAATACATAGAAGTTGCACTATGTGCACAGATAAAAATAAGCTTTGTAGATAAGATTTCAATTTATATATTTTAATTATTTATTTCATTCATTTATTCATTTGTTTGTTTGTTTGTTTATTTCGTTTGTTTGTTTGTTGGTTTATTTGTTGGTTGGTTAATGCCTCAGTCACATTTGCACCGGGCGCCGGCCGGAAGTAACAATCGGCCGACTTCCCATTCTGCCGGGCGCCGGGGAGTTTATCAGCAACAATCTGAGAGATGCCGTAGCTGTGGTCATATTATTAAAGAGCACCGCACGGCACGTGCAAGACCGAATGGCACAGACGTGTGTAGGATATCCTTAAGACGTCTATATCATTTGACAGACGTCTGAAGGACACCCTAAAGACGTCTACGTGAACACATGAAATAAAACAAAACTTATTTTCACCGCACGATGCCACCCAAACTCCACCAGAGGGCGACATGGTGAACCTATCAATTTGCGTGTGCCTCTGGTGGACAGTGTGGATGCCACCAGCAGCCCTAAGATAATCTGCCGATGTGCCTGCGGGACACTGCCGGGACCCTGCCATGTACTTTAAGATGATGTTTGCTGATAAGACATCGGGGAAATGCTGGCAACTTTTATGTTGTAGCTTAAACTTCAATTTTTATTTTGTTTGTTATTTTTCCCATCCATATTACATGTGGAGCACCACTTTATTTGTTTAAGCTCCTCTATCTATACTGCTCAAAATATCAGTGTTTGGCTATTTTGACTAATAATAAAAGGAATGTATGCTACTTTGTTTCAATCTTTTTAATATTTCACATTTCTCTTTCCAATAAGACCAAGATCACGCCGATTGGTGCAGCAGATGCTGCATATGAATTATTTATGCATTTATTATCATTATTATCATTAGTGATGTGCTTGCTATTTAATCTATATCTACTTACCTCCTCCATTTTTCATACAGAGGTATGGAAATCTGCAGAGATTGATCAAGCCAACAGAGTATCCTATCAAGGATAATAGGAAATCTGAATAAGAGCTCCAATTCCCACGCTCATTGTTCTCATCTCCTGTATCACAGATAGGACGGATCTGTTCAGATGAAGCAGTAGACAACTTCTCTGCCTTGTCCATGTTCTACTCCTTGTTGATGTTTGCTACTTGCTTATTATGAAATATAATCACATAAAGGATTAATCATTCAGGGATTACATGTAGAACATTTGACTGGATGATGAATTTCGGGTCTATATATTGAGGAATAATTCAGTTACACAAAATGCTTTGATCTGGAGAAAAGAATACATTTGGAAGAAATGATTGGGAGATGTTCATTTTTTAAGTAAAGACATTAAAATTGTTTGAAGTAGGGATATTGAAAAATATTATTTAATATCAAATTGCTTTATAATTAATAAAACACAATTAAGGCAGTACAGCCACAATGAGCACATGTTGAATATCTCCATACTATTTTTTTCAGAAAGATATCTATAGAATTAGTTGTGGAGATTGGAATATAAATCAAAGTTTAAAACAAGGCAATGGTCATGTCCCTTATGTTTAAAATATTTAACTTGTCAGAAGTCCAATAGAGTTTCAATAGGTTAAATAAAGATGCCGAAAAATGACCAAATGAGCCTCACAAATTAATATTTCTCCAAATGATTATGCTGACAAATAAATATTCATACCAGGAAGGATGTTGACCTTCTTCCAGTGAGAATGTTGAAAATCCAATAGTTGAGGATGCTGACAAAATATTTCTAGCAATGGTTAGAAATCAATAGCCGTAACAGTGAGGATGCTGAAAGGCCAATAGTTCTACAAGCGAGGATACAAGCACATTATATACTTTCCAGACACAATGCAGTGTTATCTAGTTTTATATAGCAACCACACTGGATGAAACTGATTAAACATGATTGTAATATGATGCATAAATTGTAATGAATAATAAATAGGTTCTGGTGGAAAGTTCCATTTGTATTTTTCGTCAAGTGCTATTGTATGGCCTCGCAATGTTAATGGTGCCACATCCATTTCTCAATGATGTCATTACATAATATAATACATTATCAAATTATGTCATCATTAAACATAACCCCTGAGTTGGTGGTTGTGCTGACCTAAATGAAAAACCTACCTGCCTGGCGTGTGTCAGCATTTTTTAACTCGCCATGTTTTCTTTCTGCAGGCTCTGCACTTTTTACCCATTTATAAGATATGCACAGTAATCACGCACCTCCTATGAAGCACTGGCAGCTTCTGAATTTCATTTCTCTGGTCGCAAACCTTATTCTTTGTTATTACAAAATCACAACTACGATAGATTGCAGGCCAAACATTACTTTCTCTTTATGAATTACTCTTGCGTGTAAAAAAATGATATACAGCCTCCACATTTTTTTCACAGGATCAAATATATAGGATTTGACAAGATATGATCTATTCAGAATAATTAAACCTTTGTGAAATAACATCTAACAATGTAAAACTGAAATTATGCTGATAGGGATGTAAATCCCCAAACAATTAATGTAATGACTTGAGGCCACATGGATCATGATATTTTGATACCAGTACCTAGATGGGCATATTAAGTAACCATGCAGTCCTTTAAGGGTAAATTAGGGTTTAATTCATAGGGAATCTGAAAAGCTGTGATAGCTGTCAAATTGTTCAATCAATGCAAAAATGTTTGCTGAATTCACTAACTTGGATGCAAACATTTCAATGTGTTTATTAAGGTGTTAAGTTCACTTTCCCGACCTCAAAGTGTGGATATTTGGGATCTGTTGTATCCAATTCTGAAACAATTTCAGTGTTTCAATATTTCAATATAGGTTCCCACAGAATAGTATTTCAATCCTGTACTAAATTGTGTCATTGCCATGCAGCGTTCTTTTACAAATATAATGAGCAATTGAGAAATAGGTGGCAAAAGCTTCTAGTGAATAATCCTGTTTTCAGAGTGTTCCACCTCTCAATTTGAGATTTTTTTCTCATTTCTCTTGGAGCACACATTAGAGCAAAAGGTAAGGCATTGTCTGGATCATATCTCTAACATTTCAAAATATATAACTTTTTAATTGAACATGATATATCAGATTGATAAATATATGGTAAAAGAGATTAAATATAGCTATACTATAAAGACACATGGCTGAGATCAAACCTATTCTTAATTGATTTGTTTGTTTGTTTGGGGTTTTACATCACTTTTAACATTATTTCAGTCATTTCACGATGGGACCTACTTGTAGGAGATGCTGCCTCACTGAATTGTCATGTCACAAATTTCCCTTTCGTCACGGACCTCAACTCACGAGTGAAATGGTATCTTGAATTGAATCTCAGCATGATCGAGGATCGAACCCACGACCTTTTGATCACCAGAGGAACTGGTGCTAATCAGCTTGCGCTATAACCAACATGTTCATGCACAATGACAGAACTGTACATGTGTACATACCCATTTCGTATGTTCAAAAGCAAAAGCAATTTAGAATGTACCATTTATAATTTGGGAGGAGGATATTTGAAATATCTGTTTGAAAATGTATGTTTTTGACATATTATATGTGTTTGGGATTGTTAAGTCACTTTTTTATTATATGTGATTCAGTCATTTCATGATGAGACCTGATTTATCAACTTTAACCGTAAGGATTTTTCTTTTTGTAACCACCAACTTGAAAATTTGGTGGTTATTGCATGTCAGATTCCATAAAAGTGCCAAATACAGATATGTTCATTTATTCATGAACAGATATAAAATCATTAGGAACATGAATTAGGTTAACATCATCTGTGTGATCTTTCTGAACGTGAATTTTCAATAGACCATTTAGCCTCTTCTGTGTCATGCGGACCCAAAAGTATGTTTTCACCTTGAAAACTGAAGGATTGTTCACTGGTAGCATTTGTTACTGGCATTACAAGAATTTCACTGTATAGAGATGCACCATTAGTAATCATAAAATTAATTATGGAATTTCATGTTGGTGTATTCTTTTCAAGAACTATGTTGCTTTTTAATGTGTCTATTTGAGTTTTCAGTCTCTGTGCATTTATGTCTGAAGCATACAGATTTGTCATAATTGCAAAATTCTGGTCATATGTATAATCAGCAGCAGCCTTTAGCAACATATTCTATAAATTAATATACACTTTATAGCCTGGATGATCAAATCTATCGTCTTTAGCATTGATTATGAAATCTGCAGCTTCATAATAGATTTTACTGTAATGTTCCTGTGGGGTGCCGGGGTGATATGTAGGCCCTAATCCAGAGAGCTGGGGACCAGTTACCCCTAACACATTACATTTTTTATTCACTTTGTTCTAAAATTGATCAAATGCTGTGTCTGTCTGTTTTGTTTTGAGTGTTATAATTGCTGGGCTAGCCATTCTCTGGCTTTCTGCTGCTGACACTAGTGGACTTTGACAGATTTACTAAGATTATAACTGTGTTTCAGAATGTTTTCTGCCAATAAGACACCAAAGTCATGTACACATCTAATACTCCTTTAATTCTACTGTGCATTTTAAATCTCTAACATAATCTAAAGCCTCTTCCCAGACTTCATTCAAAACTTTAAAATTCAAAACTTTAAAAATGACATTGTTCATAGTATCTGTCTTTACTGTCCATCTGGTTGGACAAAGGACCCTTATGCCAGGAGAACCAGTAGTTATTGTTTCTTTTATCTTAGTAGTCACCAAGCAGACCAATGATGAGTTTCAATAAGTTCTCTGGCAAAGATAAAGTTTGTCTTCAGACTACTACCGGACACTTTCGAGTCAAGAGATTTTGGGTCATCAATTTCAAATTATTTTGAGCGATGCACTTACCCCTCTTACCATCAGCTTTGAACTTTCTATGTGGTAACCTAAGTTTGAGAAAAGGTGGGGTAATGTACACAATATGGAAGTAATAATCAGACATATTGTATGGTACTATTTGCTGTTGGTAGTAAATTCAGCTTTTAATTTGAAGCATTCAAAGCTGCCTCCCAGTGTGTGAATGAATTCTCCCTCTTCAATATGATCACCACTAATAGTTACCTACAGTTTGCAATGACGTGCAAATTCAATTAAGTTGTTAATGGGTTGTTAAACACAGTTTTTTTTTTAAAATTCTAATTGGAAATTATTGTTTCTCTCCTTTTTGAGAACTTGTTATTGTAGAATAATATGTGTTGTAGAAGATATCACTGAAAAGGTGTAAAACAGACAGATATAATCAGAATACAAGCAAAGTTCTAATTTTCGACTTATTATTCTACTTTTATTGGTCATTGTTATTAGGAAGAGTACAAAATATGGGTATTGCCAATTTCAAAAATTTCCCATTGGATTTATCATGTCCAAAAACATAAAATAGACTCTAAGATTACTCAAATATGTCCAATAGGTGCCAAGCTATATAATTTGTAAGATTTGCCCTGCCATGTGATGGCCATTTTGGATTTATGCAAATTACGCATTGTTCCACTACTTGGATTTTGGTAGACTTTTACTATGTTTTTCTCTAGGCTCTTCTGAGACATTTTCTATCGGTTTTATTTCTGTTCTAATTTGTTCTGGGTTAGGCCATTTTTTGTCATATATTGACTGGACTAATTGTGGTATAAGGGAGCATACACTTCGTGCTCTGCTGTAAATTAGTGTCGGGCTTTATCAGTGCATATCCAATTGTATAGAAATCAATACATCAATTTAAATGTGTTGTAACATTTAAACAAATTATCAAATCATGCGTTGTTTATCATGTCTGAGTGTACATAGATTGAAAGATTAGTATACAGCTGATCCAATGGCAGTGCCCTCTGCTCAAAATGTATCAGATTGTCACACTTACAAATCTAAATGATTGAATTCAATATTCCATCTTTTAATCTAATTTTATATAGAATTATAAAAGTTTATTGCATTACGATGGCAGTGTAATTCTATGATTGAGACCACGCTCATGATCATATCAACTCACGCTCATATCACGGTGTTGAATGGCTTGCATAGTATTTAGAGAAGCAGCAACTGTATGTGAAGGCTTCCTGAGGATAGATGTGAGTTTTCTATATGTGAGTTTTCTCAGCATATGATCAAAAATGTGCAAAAGTTTGTCTAATTATACCAGGCTGTTATGAATGCAGGCACACACCTGCTGATGAGTATGGAATCCTTAGTTTCAGGATATTATGCTAAATGATCTTATACAAAATGTGTGTACAGTTTTGTCCTCTTGTTTTGCAGAAGAAAATAAAATGGGCAGATTTTCTCACGTGCTAAATATGCATGGATTGGTTCCAATCATCACACACTTCATATTGACCTTTCAATGATCTTTTTGTAACGTGGTTGGTTTGACAGGCAATGCATGTGGAAAAGGGATTAACTGTTTTGTTCTGTGATCGGTATGATCTTGGAGTAATTACATAATTACTCCAAGGTATGATCAAGGGGAATGAGTATTCATTTCCTGTGAGTCAAACTCTTTTTCTGTGGTCAATATTGCTAAAACAATTGACGCTACTGTGGAGCGTATGTCTTTGCCTGTGGATAGGCCACTTATAGTACAAATGCGCCATTGCGTATGAATACATTCTCATAACATTGCAAGCCCTGTAGTGCACCGGGGATGTCAGGCACCAAGGGAAAAGTGAGCGTTTAGGTCAAAGTTGACAGTGCAGATGATGGTAATTAGATAGGATAGCTTTTTCACTAGTGTTGGGGCCTACAATGGGCGGTCAGCACGTGTTCTACTCACAGATGGGAGATAGTGTGTACTGGATCTCCTCTCCAGCTGTGTAGCCATACCGCGCAGGCTCTGAGTGCCCCCGAGACAAAAGTAGAGCAGCCAACATATCATATCAAATCACAAAACTGAAAGTTAAATTTTATATCGTCATTGTCCATTGATGCATTAAATTATCTGTGCACATAGCTTGGAAATGCTTCCCAAATGAAAAGAGCTTTCAAGTTGGCTAAGCTTAAATTTGCTTAGCCAACTTTAAATGAGACAAGAACAGAAATAAAACAAAAACAATACCTCGCAAAAGCACCTGAGCAACAGACAATACAGATATTACAACAAACAAAACAAAAATTAAGATAAAACATTGAAATAATTGAAATAAAATTTAAATAAACACAAAAATGAAATAATCATTGCAAACAGATGAGGTAGTTGAAATTATCTTTGTTAACACAATATTGATCCGAATATTTCACTTATGTATGGACAATGACGATATAAAGTGGAACTTTCAGTTTTTAAGTAATGACATAATCGTGTACTACCTTTTCTTTGCACTTATACTTTGATGATATAGGAATGTATTCATTCACAATAGAATATGCACAAATTAAAACAAACACTCCACAGTGACATCGATTACTGAAAGCCATTTGACGACGTACAGAAATAGACAAAATACAACAAACAGGAAATGACTACACATTCCCCATGATCATATCGATGCCAGAATAACACAGACAGTCATTTTTGAAATCCACTGAAAAAGACCATCAATGTATCAAGAAAGTGTATGCCTAACAATACAATGGCGCACCCTCCAATTTATAACAGGGTAAATTTAGGTTAGAGTAATACATACAGGATATATATGCATTACTGAAGTACAAGTGTGTGCATCCAGACTTCCAGACTTTTGTGCCACTTTTTTGCCTTGAGAGAACATTTCATTTTACATCAAATGCATGCATAATCTGAGATAACATAATGAGAATATGAAATGAATACTTTATGGTGTTATGTCGTATTGTTTGAGTTATGTTTTAAGCTTAATTTGGAGATAAAGCCTATCAAAAGGTCTTATATACTTCGCATTCTCTCACATCAGGTGCATGCAATCCCATAGATACTGGAAGCCATTCAACACTGTACATATTGTCCAACGCTCATACTGGTAAATACGTATATTGTCCAATATTTAAATGTGTTAATGTGTGTTTCATTACTTTTATATATTTTACAGGACCTTTCTACTATTTGTCCTTGTTGTCAATAATAGAAAGGTGCGTCCATGAATAGCCGCAATTCATGATTATTCATACAAATCAGGCGTTTACAGTCACTGCCTACTCTGCATGGAGGTAGAGTCACATACTACCTCTGCCACAATTGACATAACATTGTCTCAACCTATTCCGAAAGGTCAATTGCATAAGCCACATACAGGTGCGCAATTGGTGGGCTGTGCACATACTCACTCACAATACTTGTCCATTTTCAAACCCACATCCACACACACGTGTTGATCGGTGCTTGTATTCACCTGTTGTGACTACTCACTTTCTGACCAAACCAATGGCACCAGTTGACTGTCACACATGCGTTGAGGTCTGTGCCTAAAGGGTTAACCCATTGTCCTTGTAAATCTGCGACTGGGTGGATTGTCATGTCAATGACCTGCGACATGACAATTCAGTGAAGCAGCACTATATCTGCTGTAAGTAGGTTTCAACAGGAATGACTGAAATAATGTTGAAAGTGATGTAAAACCCCAAACAAAAAAAAACAGTTGACTGAGTTATACTTGCACATGTATTTGTTGTTGTAGTCACCTTCTGACCAAAACAAGGACACCGATTGGTTGTGTTATTACATGTGACAAAATATTTTACTCAGTTATGGGTGTGTCCTCTTAGTGCTCACTGATTATGGTCAATACTTGCAGAGCCAGGTATAAATCCTGGATCTGCTATGGAGTGTAATTCACTGTCACATAGATACAATCAGGAATCAGCAATTTGCGTAAGTTATCAACTATGGCGAATATGGCACTAATATATCTATAATTAATATGCTCTATATACAAGAAAATCAGTGCTTTCTAAAGTCCGAGTATGTTGTCAATCTACGCCAAACTACTCTGCATGGCGAGGCAGAGTCACATACTATCTCTATAAATATGGGTTTTGATATTTGTTTTGTTTTTGTTTTTTTGTTTTTTGGTTTTTTTTTTTAATTTTGCGGCTGGATGTTTTGCGCATTAGCATGCAATTACGATACAGCTGTGATATTGTACATGCTAATGCACAATGCCACAAATATTCATGTGTGCGTGCCCATTTCACATGTTCAAATGTAATTTCGAGTGGATCATTTTGGTGGGCTTGGAGGAATATTGGAAATATCCCCCATTGAACATTGGTCGTCCATCAAATTATTTCAGAAATATGTTAATCTTTGCCCTAGTTCTGATACTTGACACATGGGGTCAGTAATCCATTGGGAATTGTTCAAATAATATTTGAGATCAGATTAATAATTTAATTCTTTTGGGTTTTTTCCTTGACCCATTGGTCTTATTTTCTATGGATGCAGGGAGTAAAGAATAGTACCACTGCCCCCGTATGTCATAAAAGGTTGTCTCGAATCCACATGTTCACCAGACGTGCAGATCAGATTGGGTCCAGGTCTTATTTAAGCGGCTTGCTCTATTTATTCTGACTATAAATTTTGTTGATTCGAAAATATAAATATTTGAAACTCAGGACTAATTGTTCTACATTTAATTATGATAAATACGTATTGCAGGGTGATTGCTGCTGATTGGGCCAATCAAGGAATAAAAATAAGGTCCAAAAGGGTGGAGTTTTTATTCTAAGAGTATGTCATGTTAGATATCCTCAAGGCATCAGGGCATTGAGTTACCAGCCTAGATCGACGTTCCCTTGTTGGGCTTCATGTTGAGTACGGGACCTAACTGCTTTTTTTAAAAAAAATACACGACACACAACAAACCAAAACGACCAAGGAACGAGATAGACAGCGTTGACGATTGGAATAAAATAGAGAAATGACCCAGATTTTTAATTGCTGAAACATACCCTTTGCAATTGCAAAAGGAATTCAAGGCATTGCTGGGGTCACAAAATAGTTCTTTAGAATGGGTAATAGATTATTGATCAATTGCATAAACGGAAATGCCATGCAAACAATCTTCCAGGAAGCAAAATGTTGGCCATAGTTCCAATTATTATAACATCGCCTTAACAATAAAAAGGAGTAATCAGATGTCCAGATATAGTGGGAGTTTCTGAACAGGAGAAAGTGGAAGACCTGAGAGATCAGAATGGTGTCCAATGTAAGAAGATTTAAATAAGAGGGTGTCAAAATTCCTATCAATACGTTTCTTTTGACATCTGAAGAAGTGCAACTTCCAACATCTATTTAATTTGGATATTTTAACGTTAACGTTAGAGTTGATGTACTTATCATTTTCAGTTGATTAGTGTAAAGGGAACGTAACATGCCCAAAATGTACCACCCAATATCGTGGAGTATATTGTTCTTGCAATATCATAAAATGTGTGAATTGTCAAGACAATCACCTATCATATTTGTGGAATTGTGCTTCTTTTTTATAAGAGGAACTGTAGTGATCCAAAGGTCGTGGGTTCGATCCACAGACATGCCAAGATTGAAATCATTATACAATTTCACACATGAGCTCGGGATGCATAAAGGGTTAACCTGTTGTCATTGTAAATCTGTGACTGGGTGGGTTGCCATGTCAAGGACCTGCGACATGACAATCCAGTGAGGCAGCACTATATCTGTTACAAGTAGGCCTCATCACAAAATGATTGAAATAATGTTATATTATTAAACTAAGCAAAAAAAACAGTTGGAAAGAATATTTTTCCAAATCAAATAGACATACACAAATTTAATAAAAATGCTGGGATATGGTGCATAAAATTACTGGGAATGAAGGTGGAGCAAGGATCAAACATCTGGTTCATAATAGCCAATCAATTACAAATCCCACCGGAATAGGTCAATTAATTTCCAAGAAATCCTCATCTGATAATTAGTCTGTAAAATTTCAGTAAGTAAAATTGAGAAAAGAAACCATCTAAAAACCTAGAACAATCTGACAAATCATTCATAATATCAGATGTGAAACTTTAGATAAATCTCATGGTATTGCTCCTGGACCTGATCACATTCACTATCAAGTCCTTAAACACCTCCCTAGCCAATCACTAGGGCATCTTTTGGATATTGTTATAACATTTGGGGAAAGTAGTGACTTTCCTCCTTTATGGAGTGAAGTCACTATCTATCCCATTCCTAAACCTGGCAAAAAATTATTGTCCCATTACATTGACGTTGCATTGATTTGTATTTGTAAAGGTATGAAACGAATGATTAATAGTTTATTTTTTAGAAACTGCAGCTTGTGTTACAGTTACACAGATTGGCTTTAGAAAACCTGAAGGGCCATTGGCCATCTTTGCATGTTTAGTAATGTTTATTAGACTGGGCTTGATAAAAGGCAAACATGTCGTCAGTATCTTTGATTGAGAGAAAGCATATGATACTAAGTGGAAATTTGGGATAATAAGTGATTTATATGATATGGAATTAAAGGATCGTTTACCCCTTTTTATTAAATATATTTTGTCAAGTGGGCAATTCAGAAGAAGTCTGGTGTATATGATCAGGAAATTGGTGTTCCACAGGGTAGTGTACTATCTGTAACCCTTTATATAATAAAAATCGGCACTGGAAATCTATAACAGGTTGTTCATTATTATGTTGATGGTTTTGATTTATGTTACAGGTCTAGAGGCACGTATACTATAGACAGACAGCACCGACAACACCTTATTAAATACAAGAATGGGTTGATAATAATGGATTCAAGTTTTTTTTAAATGTGTATGCACAAATGTGTATGCACATTTGTAAAATATGGAAGGTTCATCGAAATCCTGATCTTTACCGAGGCCAAACTCGTACACGTGTTGAAGAAATTGGGTTTCTCGGACCTATTTTTGACAAGAAATTACAAATGTATGATTTATGGGTTCAATTCAAAATCCAAGTTTAAGATTATGCCTTGTGGTGTTTCTTCACCTGCAGATAGCTTGACGGTTGAGGAAGATGAGCCTCTTGATTGAAGAAGAGTAAAGCTTGCTCTTCAGTATGCTGCAAAAAATGCTGCAAATCAAGACAATCCAGCACATGATATCATGTTCTGTCAAATTATATTGACCTTTTTGAAAGAGTACATGTTTTTCCCTTAAGCCAAAATACCTGGCGTCATGCTGAGAATGCTTGCTTGCTGAGATTAGTATTCATATCAATGGGATGTGGACACATGTTTAAAGTAGTGGGCAAATCACTGCACACACATCTGAACATTATTAGTACACACATTTCTTTATCTAAAATGTGGTTTTATGTGTCAAATAAATTAATGATTGCAAAATTTGATAATTATTTTTGATATGGAAAGTCTAATTCTATACTGTTAATAATGTTTAAACAACTGTGAAACTGGATAACCTGGAGGCATTGACACCAGTTTCAAGAGGTGATCTTTGCACATTGGTGGATCTCACAGGAAGAGATAGAAATAGACATACATGTCGCCAGTTCATTTCCATCATGACTGGTACGGTAAAATATTGACAACTCCACATTTAGAAGATCATGAATATTGTTTTGGAATAAATAATATACCAATCTGATGGAATGTATTAAAGAATGAGTATTGTTTGCAGGTATGTTATAACACCTTGGATAGGTACATGTTTATTTTGAAACGTGGATCCAAGCAAATCTTCTCCATATCAGACATTTTATATATTTTCTGAATCTTCGCTTTATTTACAAAATCCTTGAACGGCATCATAAACTCAGATAAAATGTATTTATTGTATTCCCAGTCACATAGGTATCCAGAGAAATGAGGCTGGTGACCAAACTGCCAAAGTAGCATTGGATAAAAAGACTGATTGTTTAATTTAATTTGCCATCTATATGTAAATGAGTGTAGTCTACATTAAAATTAATCTTTAAAGAGGAGAGTTTTATTCTTTGCCTACACATTTCCATATTTTGAACAAAGGCAGTTCTTCTACTTGCGAGAATGAAAGGGGTAATACCTCATCAACAAGCACAGTATTTAGGGATATGAAAGCAGTGTGAAGAATATTTCTTTATATTCAGAAGCTCACATGTCACGCATTGCACTGAACCAGGACCCTGCCAACAAAATGTGGCAATCCCAATGAACAACATATCACCAGCGAATGTGTCTGTGGAGATGGCTGCTCCCCTTGGTCTGAGAGCCATACGCCTGCCTGTACGTGTGGGGACAGGCAAATACACACAACTCCACTAATGTCATCTTGTTATGGGCCATTGCCATGGAGCGACTAGCCACGACAGGCCATCAATCAAATCTAGATCCTCAGCACATTTATTTCCAACACAAAAACATATATATAAATTTTTATTTAAATATGTCAGTGGTATCAAACATGGATATGCAGAGCAAAACCATTTTCTATCTCTAAAACTACATTTCAATAATGTTTCAAACATTTTAACCTTTTTTGGGATTATATTGATAAATCTGTCTCTTCATCATTTCCAGGAAACCATCAGAATGTGAAATCAAAACAGGAATTGTGCATTATAAAGCCATATGATAGGGTTTAAGCACGACTGAAGTATGATAAATTATTGATTTGTTCACAAACCCTGCTTGTCAGTTCTGAATGTATTGAGATATATCATTTTGTTCAAAGTAGGGTATGGATGTTTAACCGTTTTGGACCAATACTTTGTAATAGTTAAATGTTTAAGTGAAAAACGTTTGATATCCTGGGGAATCAGTATTTTACTTTTTATTTACAAGATAAAACTAGTTGCATTTCATATCAAACATACAAATGTGAATATTCCCAATATGTGCTAGTGCAAAGGTATTAACCTTTAAATTTAACATGCAATTCATTTGAGACATTCGCTCCAGGTGGAAAATTATGTTTCATCCAAAAAAGTATCTTAGCATAAACTGAAACATATCAAATTATCCATGTTATTTAATCAAATCCATTAATGATTATTTTCAGTATCCGTATATAGAAATATATGATATGTGAATTACAATCTTGTTATACTTTTATAATTTTTAACAAATCCATTAAATAAATTGTATTTCTACATCACAACATATATGTAAAAGGGCCAAACAGTATAATAAGTTTGAAGAAATTATGTAATGAGTAGTTGTATGCCCCCTATGCATATCTTGATTTTCCCCGTGCCAAGGTGTCTTTGTTCAGTGACCATGCATGAAGGATTAGTCAGTAGTGCGGTCTGGTCACACTGCAACACACTGCCGGTCTGGAAGGCAACACGTCTCAGGCAAAAATCACATATCAACATGTATTAAGAAGACATGTATGAATATGACAGTTACATCTCGATTTAATTTTTAGAAAACACGCCAAGAAAACATCAATATAAAAATCCTCATTATCAGATATTTATAACAAAGCAATTTACATCTCAGATAAGATAAGGCACAGCGTAAGGTACTTAACACCTAGGAGTCAAAGACGTCAAGAAGTCTAAAGGTAAGTTCAGTTGTCTTACTTTAGTTGATATATTGAAACCTTAACATAAGAACTGTATTGGAACTAAAGTAAGCAAATAACAGAACGTGAGGAGGGAAAAATGCGTTAACCATTGACGTCCTTTATGAACAATTTTGAACAATATTCGAAGTAGTAAATATCAACCAAAATTTGTTTTGATATAAATCTATGAATATCAAGGAGGAATAAAATGGGGAACCATTTTTGTTGTTCAGATTTTTTATTTATCCTAAGTCGAAGACTAATCATATTCTCTTAAAAATTATTGGTGTTAAATAGCCTTGGAAATACACAGCAGTAAGTGGTGGTTATAAGATAACTATGGTTCTGGTGAAATGCCAATACGTTTAAGTCTAATTCAGTTGGTGAACCTTAAGTATTTGTCAGAATATGTATAAACTCATTCTTAGTACCTTTCCCCTCCTTCACGTCCACTTAAACAACCATATATATGTATGAAGTGTGTATCCCAGTCGCAAACGAAAGGTATGAACAACACGGCGTACATATTTGATTTCAGATATAATTTGTATCATCAAGATCTTGAAACTTATTTTCCTGTTTGCTTTGAACAATAGATATATTCGGCAGGAAAGAATCACATTAATTACTGACCAAAGAAGACGTTGAAGAAAGTTGATGATTGTTGAGGAGGGTTATTGATGGTGTAGAGATGGCGGTCAGTAACAGACTAGGAACAGGAGGTCCCGGGGCTTCAGCGTCTACCTCCCGTAGCCCCATGATGATGGGGTCGTCACAGGACCACTCCTCCAAGCAGCAGGCCGCCTGCTCCAACCGCAGGGCGGAGAACACCTACCGCCTGGACCCAGAGAATGACTTCCCGCACGCGCTTGTCTACAGAACAATGCAGGAGGTGTTTGCTAGCAAACTTGAAAACAGGAACTATGTAGCTGAGGAGATGAACGAAGCAACTGTGGATCTAACCACCACGGTCAAAAATAGGATAAAAGTTCTGAGCATCAATAGGTATAAACTTATAGTGTTTGTCACCATTGGTCAACAGAGACAGTCATGTATTAACTTTGCCAGTCGGTGTGTGTGGAATGAGAAACATGACACTTATGTGGAGTACAGCTATAAGAACGGCTCTATCTATGCAGTTGGTATTGTCTATGGCATCTTTCAAGAATAACTTTATAATCAATTTGGGAGGATTTAGCAGCAATCAAAATATTTTTGCTTGAACTATTATTGTTAAGAAATGCATATTTTAAAAATATTTGTGTAGGTTTGAGAGCAAATACCTGGTATGTGAATGGTAAACATTCACAATGCGTGCCAGCCTCTAAGTGCTTTGAAATAACATTGAAATTTCATAAGTTCGCTTATGTACTATATTCTCCTTAGGAGTCCGGAATGGATTGAAAAAGGACATACGACCACAGGATTAAATCTAACGAATCGATTTAGAACGTTATATGTTGTGAGCTAATAGATTAAAAGCAATAATTTGTACGATGGAAACGACCAATACTCGATATTTATGTCAGAATATATATGTTTCTATTCATTATTCTTCCACAGCTTCATAATTGAGAAAAGAAAACCTTTTTTATGAAATAGGTTTGTAGATAATAGAAATTAAAGCTTATTTATAAAGAGGTTTAAAGTGTTGGAAAACAATTGCGGAGAGTGTCGAATATCAACAGGCGTTTTTACCACTCCAAGATTTAAAACCTCTTTTCAATAGAAACAATAGAAAACAATGGGTTATAAATGTACTTTCAGTTCACGAACAGATGACCAAGGGACCAATTGTCCTTTAGCGTGCAAGGTACATACAAACAAATGTTATGTAGGACAAGAAAGAGCAAGTAATTGAAAACTTTGACAGATTTTGAAGTGTATCTTGACCGAGTTTGTGCACCGCCTCTAAGCAAGGATTAGGGCATTGAAAGGTGAAATGTGCCGATCATAATCACAAATGAAAGGGAAGCATTAACCTGTGGAAAAGACAACTGACCCGTGTGGTGTTTGACTTATGCCAAAGCAAAACATAACAGCCTTAATTGGACTGTGCTTGGTAGGTGGTGTATGGCTCAGACAGTCAGTACTGATCCGCCAGGCCTGATCAGAATATAACACCCTCAAATATATGCTCACAGACAACTTGAAAATAAGATATGGAATTAATGGCAAACATAAATACCCAATATATATATATATATATATATATATATATATATATATATATATATATATATATATATATATAGTCCAAAGTAAAAAGGTAGTTGTATACAGTGTAATGTATGTGTGTGTGTGTGTAATTATGGAATTAGATATCATATTTGAAACACCCACACACAGACCCAAACACAAATGATGAATCTGTAGGTGCATTAATCTTAAGAATATGGCGTTGATCAATATTCAAGCAATCATGCATTGAAATGAATGATATTATGTAAATGTCAGAATGGTTTTGCCATGAAGTAATGGTCTGGAGACTATTGTGATAAGTTGGTTATGATTTGTATTGAGAGACAAATTACGGTCTCACACCAACGTTTGAATAATTCTATTTAATACGAAATGGACTGTGTACCGTAGAAGTCTATGTTATTGTTGGTCCTAGTATTTTAAATGTTTATATATTGGCTGGTAGCAAATGAATTGATTTTCTTTTTCTTTGAGGAATTTAATCCCTTGATGCAATTGGCTTTCATAAAGACCACATAGCTATATAAAACTATTTCATTTCACTACTTTAGAATTTTAATGAAATGTTGACAGCTCAAAATATAGGAATCTGGAACAGTTTGCCCCTTTCCTGAATTCAATAAATATACATATCATCCCCTGACAGACATTAAGACATTAACGTTTACCTTAACTCTAATAGGACTTGAAAACATGATTTTTAGGTCCACATAGTGGTTTGGCATTCAAGGATCTTCAGTTTTATATCATATTTGTTTTTTATGTTAAGATTTCATAAAAGCAAACATCATGAAAATATTTACAATATTTGCTTGAAAAGTTTGTGTTCATTTGCTTTTAAAGCACATACATTTAGATCAGTCTTTTCCCAGCAGACACACCACGTGAAAACCACATGGATATCTGGTTGACATTTCCGAGACTCATGGCCAACCACATATATGATTAAGACGTCATTTTCAAGACGTGAATTTCTGGTCCAATTAATGACGTGGTGAAGACATATTTTCAAAGTGTGGTTTTCTGGTCCAAGACGTGATTTCAAGACATAAATTGATTGTCCATTTTACGACATGGTTTAGACATGATTTCCATGATGTATATAATAATCCACTGATGATGTGGGTAAGACATGAATTATGGTGCAGTTTATGATATGACTAATATGTGATTTATAAGATTTCAATGAGGGTGATTTTTAAATCATCATATCATGGTTAGGTTTATGTCATTAAGATGACGTGGTGGAGGCCAGCCTTTTATATGCTTATATTCTTAAGATGAAAAATAATTTTGAAAGTAGATTTAGGGGAGAGTCCAACAATCAAATGGCTGGGTAATTACTGGTCATATACAACAGGTCAATCACCTTCCACCGTTTGTACAATCTTTATGAAAATCCGGGAAACAGGATTGGCTGAGCTGTACTCATTTGTGGGTATCATATTGCGATCTTTAACGTGTGAGTTTGTTTATATATTTTGAATATTTGCATGCCTCCAAGATTTAATAATGGTATACATAATTATATAGATGTGTACCCACCTATGGTCATGATACCTCGTGGCAACATCGAAACAACCGGAAGCAGCTGACCATGAGTTGGCAAAAGTTGCGCTCATGAGTGTAGGGGATTGCAGCGGGCGGTCAGTTTTACACACAGATTGGAGATTGCACATTGGGTCTCCCTCTAGCTGTGTGGCCACATTGTATAGGCTCTGGGTACCCATGAAACATAAGTGGAGCGGCCAACTTCTCAAATCAAATCAAATCAAATTGAATCTAGAGATTGCAGCAGAGAACCAACAAAGACACAGATATGAGCGGTATGTTGAAGGTATTTCAAAGTATAAGAATTGCACCCAGTAGAATGAACAAAACATGAAGTATGATCTATTGAATGCCCATATTTACAATCTCTTGGTTTTGCCGAGTAAACTTATAGATGTAGATGTAGATAGCTTTACCAAAGGAGGTTGAAGTGGTTATTGTTTGGACCTGCGCCAGTTGGGTGCTAGGATGTGCGAGAATGTCCATCCCCTTTGAGGGTCATGTGATATTTTAAAAGTCTAAATATCTTATGATTGTACAACAAGTAAAGATAACTTTACCAAACTTAAAACCATCGATGCAGCTTAGTAACCTTGTAGTGGTAACCTTGTTGTAACCTTGACCACATTTCAAGGTCATTAGATCTCTGTGAATGCGATCTGTTGACACAAATAAAGATACCTTTAGCAAAGGAGGTATTGAGTGAGTTATTGTTGGGGCCTACGCCATTTGGGTGTCCAAGGGTCCATCCTTTTTTGCGAACAAGATTAACTTGAAAAGAAAAAAAATTTCCTACTTAAACCATTAATTAATGCATCTTACAGAGATAATGAAATGATGGTGACATTGACGGACATTTTAAGGTCATGTGACTCAATCTCTGAAAACTTTGTGAACAAGAAAAGTTGCGATTAAATAAAGGTAACTTGACCAAACTTAAACCACAGATGCATCTTATCAATATTTTGAAATGGTATGCTCGTCAATGACATTGACCTTCATTTTAAGGTCATGTAATTTTATCTCTGAAAATGCGGGTGATAAGTTTACAAAAATTAAAGAGTTTTACTTAAACCAGGGATGCACCTTTTTAATATGTTCTGGTGACCTTGACTCCCATTTCAAGGTTATTTGACCCTATAAGCACTTAAAATAAACAACAAAGAAGATATAATATAACCAAACCTAAACCGATGATGCAACTTAATTAATTTTTCAAAATATTACCTTGTAAACAACAAGTTCTACATTTCAAGGTCATTTGATCTGATTTGGAAACATAAAATCAAGATGTGAACATCACCGAACAGATGCATCTCATGCATGTTTTAAAGTGGTCCACTTGCAGTTGACCTTGACCTAAATGTAAAGGTCATATGACCCAATGTCCAAGATTACCAACAATGTGGTAATTCGACAGCGAATAAAGACATTAATTTTCCAAATTTAAATAAGGAATGCATCGTATCAATGATTTAAAGTTGTGACTTTGACCAACATTTCAAAGTAAAAGATGCAAATCCAAATATATCGCGGTAGCCAGAGAGGCAAGACGGCATTTGAGGGATGTGCCTTATGCAGAACCGTCACTGGTGAGGTCTCATAACGTTTCTCATTATGTTCATCATGATGTTGGCCAGGGACTGTGATCGTCGTCTGGCTTATTCTTGTGAATCCTTGCCTTTTCTTGCAATGTTCATCATGATGTTTAGTGCTGAGGAAAATATTTTTAAAAGTAATTCTATTAACAATCAGCAACCTTCCACAAAAATGGATGATTTAGATATTCTATTTCTCTATTTAAATATTCTATATTAAAAAATAACTTTGATTTTTGAAAATAGGACATAATTCTATTTATTTTCAGTCGGTGTTATGAGGTTTCAACGTACAACAGAGGCAGAAGTCCTGAAAATAATTGCAGCGAGACTAAAATATTTTAAAGTATTGTAAGATAATAAATAAATTCAATAATTCAGCTCGTCTCATCAATATTCGTGACTTAATTGTGTTATTTTACATAGTTGTTTGTTAGGATTAATGTGATTAGAATAAAAACTTACAAGGTTCTTTTTTCCTTCATTTTTCTTTGCTTAACCATATGATTATGCTTTGCACAAACAATTAATTAGCCACATATCATCACATGGTAACATTTCTGCAAAGAAGATGACAAACACTTGTGAATGTGAAAAAAACTTGGAATATTTACAAAAGGCAAGAATTATTCATGTGGGAAAGACGAAAATTATTAAGATGGGAAAGACATTAATTATTCACATGGATATACCGCGTCTTTACCAAGTGGATATTACCACACCATTTCATTTTGCTTATTCCATCACACATCATAACCACGTACCATATTCACGCCAAGACTGTGTGGATATGGCTACATCTTTTCTATGTAGATATGACCACAACCAGTTCCTCTGTGATGATCCAAAGGTTGTGGGTTCGATCCCTGGCCGTGCCGAGATTGAACTCATGATACAATGGATGGGGGCCTGCTCTCAAGCAGTGCAGACGTGCCTAGCCTGAGCTCCTGATTAACACCTTCAAATCTTTGTTTAAGTTGAAGACAACACCATCGTTGGATAAGTATATATAAACGTATATATACCAGGTGCGTATAACATTGAATTAAATATACAAAGCAAAAGTCTAATAGTATTTCTCCACTGAATATAATATTTCTTGGTAAGAAATATTGAGTGAACAGTGAAAACAAATTTGAAACATAAGACCCACATCATTTGACAGGTTAATCCGGGGTGTCAGTGCACAAAGCTTGGCCTGCCAGACAATAGCTCTACCTCAAACAGTTCTGGCCCAAGTAAGCCTACCTTGAGCAAATTAACAGTGGCACTAAGAACCCCTATAGTTGGTGGCAACTTAATCACAAAATTATAGAAGCTAATATATATAAGATAGAACTCTAAATTGGTATTTCTCGTGCGGGGAATACTATCTATCTTATTTTTTGAAGACACACAATTGTTGAGAACATATCTTGAATTTATTCTAAGGCTAATATTCTTTGTATAAGACAGAGCTCTAAATTAGTATTTCTCGTGCGGGAGGTACTATCTGTCTTACTACACTGATAATTTTGTTCTTGATACATATATAAGATAGAACTCTAAATTGGTATTTCTCGTGCGGGGAATACTATCTATCTTATTTTTTCGAAGACACACAATTCTAAGGCTAATATTATTTGTATAAGACGGAGCTCTAAATTAGTATTTCTCGTGCGGGAGGTACTATCTGTCTTACTACACTGATAATTTTGTTCTTGATAAATATATAAGATAGAACTCTAAATTGGTATTTCTCGTGTGGGGAATACTATCTATCTTATTTTTTTGAAGACACACAATTCTAAGGCTAATATTAATTGTATAAGACGGAGCTCTAAATTAGTATTTCTCGTGCGGGAGGTACTATCTGTCTTACTACACTGATAATTTTGTTCTTGATACATATATAAGATAGAACTCTAAATTGGTATTTCTCGTGCGGGGAATACTATCTATCTTATTTTTTTGAAGACACACAATTGTAGAGAACATATCTTGAATTTATTCTAAGGCTAATATTATTTGTATAAGACGGAGCTCTAAATTAGTATTTCTCGTGCGGGAGGTACTATCTGTCTTACTACACTGATAATTTTGTTCTTGATAAATATATAAGATAGAACTCTAAATTGGTATTTCTCGTGTGGGGAATACTATCTATCTTATTTTTTTTGAAGACACACAATTCTAAAGCTAATATTATTTGAATAAGACGGAGCTCTAAATTAGTATTTCTCGTGCGGGAGGTACTATCTGTCTTACTACACTAATACTGGACTCAGACAGAAATCTCCTGTTTGAAAACAGATTACAAGGTTAAATATAGAACTTTATAGAAAGTACAGAATTCTTTCTATTGTATACTTCTTACAGACTTTTGATGGCATCAAATGAACTTATTGAATCGCTTCATGAAAAATTAATTTTCGGAAGAAATTCTAGTATAAAGTACAAAAATATGCAACAATTAGATAGTAAAGCAATTCCCTGTCAAAACTATGAGAAGAATGGGGAGTGCGGGTTTGGGGATAGATGCAAATTTCTGCATTCATTGAAGAGGCAAAAATTTAACAAATGACGGGGTCGGGGGGACATAAGGTTTCAGAAGAGAAATATGTATAATGAAAGAATCTTGTATAACCAAAATTTAAATCATGTAGATAATGATAATGCTTATAGGTATGAATATGGTAGTGCGAATTACTGGACCACGATTGGCAGTTCTAAAATTTTCTGTGCCATTAAAAAATACAATACCTAGCGATAATGTGAAACTTTTAAAAAATGATTGCATCTTAGATTACAGCATGAATGAAAATGTTTTTATAAATGAGAAAAACTCTATGAATGGAGATGTTTTTATGATGCAGGACGATTTTAAAGAAAATTGCATGAAAAAAAATTTTAACAAACGTGAAAAAGATTTTAATAATGTCATTTTTTCACATGAAAAGATAAATACCTTATGTCCCCGTAGTCAATGCATAAATCAATGTCAAAACAAAGTTTTTTATCTTTTAAGTAATAAAGATAGCCAAGAATATGAAACAGTAAATAAACATGTAGAATTTTTAAAGCCCACATATGCTGAGGTATTGAAGATTCCAAACAATCAAAAAGAAGTCAATCTATACAATAATATCTGAAAACGCAAGTGTAAAGAATTTAATGGAAGCACATCATCTTTAAATAAAATGGTGAGAATCAATGATCATATTAAATACATGGCCAGGGGTGAAGGGCTTCCCCAACTGGACACTCTTAATGATAAGCATCTTAATGGTAGCTCTAACATACGAAACATAAGAAAAAACTTGAACCAATCAAATGCCTTATCTGGGTCACGTGGTCTAAATAACCACACCCACCACAGGATGGTCCGTAAGAGTAGAACAGGTTTTACTACGCCATTAAACGAAATATCGCTCTCAAATCGATTTGAATATCTTTCTGACAGTTACAAAATTGCAACCGATAATTTCGGGCAAAAGGAACATAGTCCTTATATTATTAATCACCGCACTAAGTCTCGAAGCGATCGGACGTTAGCTCCGCCCTCCGTTAATCTGATTGGCCATCATGGGGGGCAATCTGCTGGGGGTGAAAGAGGTTCCTTCCATAATGACGTCATAGGGTCAATGGCCGGTTTCCCGGTTGAAAGTTGCCTTAATGCTCAGGAGAATACAAATAAAATTAACTTTAATAGAAACTTA
Source organism: Amphiduros pacificus (assembly GCA_949316495.1). Lineage (NCBI taxonomy): Eukaryota > Metazoa > Annelida > Polychaeta > Phyllodocida > Hesionidae > Amphiduros > Amphiduros pacificus. The sequence continues at coordinate 47,346,566 of OX439000.1, read as the reverse complement.
ACTAATAACAAAATGAATAGACATGTAAAACATAACCTTAAAAAAAATACACACATTATAATGAACAAAGATTTAATTATTGCAACAGCCAATGTTCAAAGTCTTGGAAATAAGACGGAACTGATAAATTTATATATTAATGAAAATAATGTTGACTTATTCTTTATAACTGAAACTTGGATTAATGAAATGAATGAACAAATCATAAGAGGTGAAATTAAAGGTAACAACTACGATATTGAACACGTACCACGTGCCCTAAGGTCTGGCGGAGGCCTGGCGATTATCTACAAACCTGAAATTAACATAAAGAAAATTAATCACACACATAAATTATCAACAATGGAAATGATGGAAATAAATATTAAAACCAAAAATAAAATATGCACCTTTATTACAATATACAGACCGGAGCCTTCTGATAAGAACAAATATACTTACACAGAATTCTTTGAAGAATTCAGTGAACTACTGTCCTATTATAGTACATATACTCATGAAGTTGTGCTAGTAGGTGACTATAACTTTCATATGAATAGGCCAGAAAGGCCTAATGTAATAAAATTCAATGAAGTCCTGGATTTATATAACTTACATAATCATGTGACAAAACCAACACATATAATGGGCAATACGCTTGATTTATTAATAACAGGCATACATAGTAATATAATAAAGGAACATATAGTGGATGAAAAAATATCAGATCACAATATAATAAAACTTACTTTGAATCTTCAGACTAAAACAAATAACAAAAAAAGGGTATCATATAGAAATTACAAAAAAATGAATATAAATGATTTTAAAAGAGATATTGAGGAAATGTTTAATGACAATCAATCTTATCAAGATGCAGATCTCAATGACTTACTGGATAAATATAACAAACTGACAATTGTACTAGATAAACATGCTCCTAATGTGGAGAAAACCATAAATAATAGGAAACCGGCTCCATGGTTATCTGATGATATACAGAGAGAAAAAAGGAATAAAAGAAAACTTGAAAGAAAACATAATAAAACTGGTCTTTCCTCAGATAAAATACAATTTAAAATACAGAGGAACAAATATAATAATATCATTAAAGACTCAAGAAACAATTATTTTTCGGAAATAATAAATTCAAATAAATCGGATCCAAAAAAATTATTTAAAATATTAAACAAATTATTGCACACAAAAGAGGACACTCCTTTCCCTAGACATAATGACAAAAAGGAGTTAGCCTCAGAATTTAATAGTTTTTTTCTAGAAAAAATTGCAAATCTTAGAGAATCTATGGACAAAAATGATAAAAATAACGAACAACTAAATGAGGAAGTCAGATTTGATACACAGTTGGAAAAGTTCACATTGTTAAGCGACTCAGAAGTCAAAAATATAATTAAAGAATCTGCAAAGAAGTCATGTGAACTGGACCCCATCCCAATATGGCTTCTTAATGAATGTATGGGGAATTTATTGCCATTAATAAAGGCTATCATAAATAAGTCAATTTCATTGGGAAACGTACCTGATGACCTGAAAATGGCCATCATTAGACCCTTAATTAAGAAATTGGGCCTGGAATTGATAAAGAAAAATGATAGACCAGTCTCGAATCTGGCCTACTTATCAAAATTAATAGAAAGGGCTGTAGCTACACAATTTGTAGGACATCTAGTAAGAAATGATATTCAGGGTCTATTTCAATCAGCATATAAGGAGTACCATAGTACTGAAACTGCATTGCTCAAAGTTCAGAACGACATCTTAATGGATATTGATGATGGTAAAACGGTAATGCTGGTACTACTCGATCTATCGGCAGCTTTCGACACTATTGATCATGATATATTACTGAATAGATTGGAAAAAAGATGTGGTATTACAGGGATTGCCCTTAAATGGTTTAGATCATACTTATCAAATAGAAAACAATGTGTCATAATTGATGGTAAAAGATCTGATAATATGAATATTAAATATGGCGTCCCGCAAGGCTCGGTTTTGGGACCTTTACTATTTACAGCATATATGGAGCCTTTATCAGATATTATTGGAAACTATGGTCTCAAGCATCATATCTATGCTGATGACACGCAATTGTACATCACCATTGATCCCAAATCTGAAGAAACTAGAGATAAGTCTTGCAAAGAGATGGAAAATTGTATTATAGAGGTTAAAAAATTCCTAATAGAGAATAAGATGAAGATAAATGATGGAAAAACAGAAATGCTTTTATGTGGTAAAAGCTGTGAATTCAGAAGAAAAAATGTACCTAATGAAATTCTAGTAGGAGAAACTAAAATTCCTAGATCAAATACTGTTAAGGATCTAGGGGTTATTCTAGATCAAGAACTATCTATGAAATCACAAATCAAAAAAATGTGTAAAAATGGTTTCTTTCATGTAAAAAATTTATCAAGAATAAGAAATTGTTTGGATGAAAAAACTGCCAACACTCTTGCTCATGCATTTGTTACCTCTACCCTTGACTATGGAAATTCACTTCTAGCTGGTTTACCTGAGTGTGAATTAGCCAAACTACAAAAATTACAGAACGCTGCAGCCAGGGTAGTGGGGAAACTTAAAAAGAGAGATCATATCACACAAAAACTTATGGAACTCCACTGGTTGCCTGTAAAGGCTAGGATTGATTTCAAAATATCTTTACTGACATGGAAGGTGCAAAATGGCTTTGCCCCAAAATACCTATCTAAGTTATTAGAGTACAAACAGCTAGGCATGGGACTGCGATCTAATGATAAGAATGAATACGTAGTACCTATGACTAATATGAAATCGTATGGCAATAGGGCTTTCATGGTATATGCGCCAAAGAATTAGAATGCCCTGCCCCTTGAAGTGAAAAACTGCAAAACTGTTGAAACTTTCAAAAAGAAACTTAAAACATTTTTATATAGAAAGCATTATCTTAATGAAGCGCTTTGAGCAGACCTGGTCTGATATAGCGCTATATAAATCGTTATTATTATTATTATATTACAATTTCCCATATGAGCTGAGGCCCGTGCGCGAAGGGTTAACCCGTTGTCCTTGTAAATCTGTTACTGGATGGGTTGTCATGTCAAGGACCTGCGACATGACAATTCAGTGAGGCAGCACTATATCTGCTACAAGTAGGTCTCATCACAAAATGACTGAAATAATGTTGAAAGTGATTTAAAACCCCAAACAAGCAAACAAACAAATGGATATGACCACGTCATTTTGCTTTGCACATTCCATTAGTTATACAGATCATAATTATGCATCGAATTCTCGTCAAAACGATATTATTCCAACAGGTTTTGTCTGTTGGGTTATCATTGATGAGTACACACCACAATATTTCATGAGAAATCAAAATAACAAAATAGTTTCCAATTCATCATGATGACAACAGCTGTTTGGACAGTCGTTTGAACAGTAATTTTCTCAGAACTGTGGTCCATAGAACTCAAGTTGTTGTCAAATAAAAGTCAAGGACCAAAATCACTCATGTTCATGGCGTTCAAACTGTTGGGGAAAAAAATCATTTTAACTACTCTGTAGTATCAAAGATGGATAAGGGATCCATCTTTGGTAGTATCTATTTATACTGAACAATAAATGATTCTATGAAATTGAAACTTTAAAGTTAAAGCTTCTCTTTGGAGGTTTAAAATGGGAAGAAATCAACAATGAAATATACAACCTGCCTGCATCTGTTAATTCCCCCACAGGAAAAACGGCGGTTTATGGATGTTTATGGTGGAAGCCCTCTGGTAACTACTTACCTGTTACGCCCAGATGTAACGTTTAAAAAATACCTTAAACCGTCAAAAAGGGCATTTTTATTTTAAATGAAAGACATAATTTGGATGATATGGGTGGCATATGTCAGGAAAAGTTTCATTTGTCTGCCCATTGTGGTAATGTTACCTTAATTAATATCGCTTTGAGTAGTCAGAAATGAGCAAATACAATATGCCTGTAGACTAATAGATGGTAGGCTTGGAAATATTGCTAGGTATCTTGGACATTAATTTGAGGCCAGTGGTGAATGATAATTTCCATAATTAAGATCTAAAATATATAAATGGCAAAAAATGTGAAAAAGGTGACAATTCTTTTTTTTGGCAAGGTCATCCAGGTCAAGATGATTTTTTTTCTATTTGACTTCACAAATATGTTAATTGTGAATTATGTTTTGCTGAATCAAGCTATATTTTGTAGTAAATGGTCATAAAACAAGCTATATTTCACAGAAAATAGTCATAACTGGCAAGTTTTCTAATTTCAAAGGTCAAGGTCATATATTTAGATGTCAAGGTCAAATATAGGGTAAAGCATTGGAAATATCGCTAGGTATCTTGGAAAAAGGTGAAATTTCTTTGTTTTAGCAAAGTCATCCAGGTCAAGATGATTTTTTTTCTATTTGACTTCATAAATATATTTATTGTGAATTTTGTTTTGCTGAAATAAGCTATATTTCATTAAAAATAGTCATTAAACATGCTATATTTCTAGAAAATAGTCATAATTGGCATTTTTTTTAATTTCAAAGGTCAAGGTCATGTATTTAAATATCAAGGTCAAATATAGGTTAAAGCATTGGAAATATTGCTCGGTATCCCGGACAGTTATTTGAGGCTAATGGTGAATCATGATGTCCATTATTAAGATCTAAAATTCATAAAATGCAAAAAATGACTTAATTTTCATGATTTTGCCTTCAGTTGAAATTTCTTTTGGTTACCATGGCAACAACGTTTGATAAATTATCGCCTAAATATGGCTCACAAGTGAGATGTTGACAGCTAGCAACTGGTGGTCAAATGAGATTGAATAATTGTAATCTTAATAATAAATGAGAGATACTATTTGAGGTCATATTTGATATTTATATGAAACTTTGAAGTATTCTGTTGCCATGGTAACCATGAATTCTATAATAATTCATATTTTACACCATTTTCAAATAGGCTGCCACCTTCCCACCTGATATTTTTGAGAAATACATATTCAGTGTAAAGCTAGAGATGAAAATGTATCTTTTTCTAAAATCCCAATAAAATGTAAATGGTTGCCATGGAAACAGCTGTATCTTTTGAAAGACCCACAATTTGAAAAAAAAACAAATATCATTTAAGAAACCCTAGGTCACCTGCTACATGTGTAGCACTTCAAATTGCGGTTTGCTTTCTGTCACACGAAACTCCTGAAATAATGGACTTTTTGCAGGTTGGCTCCTCGACTATTAATGTGGTTCATGAGGGTTGGTGGTGAGTGTCCTCTGGTAGCAGATTTTCTTGAGGAACTACGTTCTTTTCACACCAAAGGAGAACGTTATCAGGTATAGGAAAGCTGCTCAACTGTTGAAAATATATATCCCTTTCCATTTATACTGTCCAGTGGTCATGCCTCACTCGTACAGGTACATTTGTATTACAAATAATTGACTATAACATCATAAGATCAAAATTATACTGATTAAAAGAGTGGTGAAGTTATACACCACAACCTAGTAAGAACAGAGGTGAAAAACACACTTGAAACATTTGAGAAATCTGTTTTTTTTATTGTCATTATATACCTGATTGCCAAACACTTCTTTCTTTTCCAATTGAAACATGAAAAGAGAAAATTCGTTTCATTAGAATCACAGAATATATGGGACTAAAACAATCAATACTATTTTCTGTAAAATATGGTTGAAAACAAGCGTTTCTCTACAGAACTAATTTGCTTGTCTTCTCCATTCCCAAGGGAAATCAAGAAGAAAATAATAATTTGCAACACCTTCAAACAATTAATGTTTGAATATAGTCATCTTAGTGCTTTAACTCAATGAAAAGTATTGATATTTCCCATACGTTATATGGTAATAAACAAATGTACGTTTGAAGATAACAATTTCCACTTTCAGGTTCTCGATTTTTAATTCATTAGCTAACAGGGGATGAAACACTGGAGAAAGGAAAGGTCGCGGGGAATAAAAAGTTAATTAGGGTACAGCTGCAAATGCATTCACACGTACTGTGTCAGCAGCAAAATCATTTTGGGTTCTTAAAACTTATCGATGTACAAATTCCCATTCCCATTCCTGGAATTGATTGAATGTCTCTTATCGTGGCATGATTCTTAAGATTTTGTTTCCGTTTGAAAGACCTAATGACAAATCATTTGATGACTTAGCATTTTACATCAAATCCAAAGAACTGTCTTTGATTCATGTATTTGATACGTCATTATTTCATTAAATGCAAGGAATGGAACAGAGTGGCATGTCCCTCATATTCTGATGATGTGGAGAATAATTAGATGATGTGTCATTATTATATTTCAGTTGAGTAATACATGGCATGGAGTCAAAGGAGAATATTAACTGTTGCATATGGCTCGATAAGAAATTAATAATACCTGGCTATCTAATCCCAGTATCAACAAAGTACATAATTGCCCACATTGGCGAGAAGGGTAACTTGGTTATAGCTCAGGGTAGACAATGAAGGCCAGACCTTGAGATAATTTACTGATTAATTTTTTTACATTGGCCAAGATGCGATCTATACTATAGTGCAGTCTGTATATTATAACTCTGAAATTACCTCAGATATGCTTTCGATAATGTTATTCCTCAGACATAATGCTTCAGGAACATTATTAGAAAAATGGAAAGATTGGCCTGACATTCTCAATTATCATTGTTGATGTAAAACATTAACACAAACCACAGCCTTTAATAATATACTGCTATAATTGTTAGGCACTATACTCCCAGCAAAAGTAAAACAGATAATGTTTTGTCTCACCTGAAACAATGACGTTTGATACTGGGAGTCCAGCCTCCTCTGCCATGAACCCAAGCACCGAAAATAGCACAAAACCACCGAAGATTCGTGTAGAGCAGATAACAATTGGAATTAAAATGGAATCTCTGCAAGTATATGTTCAGATATTCACCATACCTGCCCTAAACAATTCTTGAGGTAGTCCATTATATTAGGACTGCATTGTTTCTGACAATTATATTTGATTAAAGACAAGCATTGCACAACGTACATTTAAAGTTAGCTTTATGATTTTAATCAATATGAAATGGGTAGTACAAAACTTCCTATTGCAGTGGGTACATGGTGTCACTTTTACTCAGCATAAATGGCGCCAAAAATAGAACACATTTTTCAAGAAATAATTTTAGCACCAAGAAAAAAAAAATATATGGAAATTTGCAGAAAGATATCAGCTTTTCAATGAGTTAATCCATTTGTGTCTACATTTAATACATTTCTTGTAACCTGAGTTTTTCTATTGCAAATTTTGCATATTTTCACACACTTAGAGAGTTTATTATCATTTTATGTGTACCATTATGATTAGAGAAACTTATTGTGGGTTATTTTCAGAAAATACACTTATATCTTATATGTATGGAACTTTAAATACAGAATGCTATAATACAGAAATGCTATGATACTAACTATAATATTTCTTGTCATATACTTGCCATTGTTGTCTCTGAATCCTAAAACAATATGTTTCCTTTACTGGATAACATTAAAAATGAGTTTCATAATTACTCTTGACTAGTAAAAACTGAATATAAAAATAAAATATTCATTCTGCAAGATATTAAAAAATATTCATACTTATATGAGGTATTAAATAATGGCACGTTAGAGGTATTAAATAATGTTTTAATATATATTAATATATATTAATATATATTAATATATATAAAGGATATTAACAAAATATATTAATATATGTAAATATATTAATATATGTAAATATATTAATAATATATATTATATATTAATATATATAAATATATATATTAATATATATTAATATATATTATTATATATTAATATATATTAATATATATTAATATATATTAATATATATTAATATATATTAATATATATTAATATATATTAATATATATTAATATATATTAATATATATTAATATATAAACATTCTTGGTGCCCTCTAGTGGTGGTACGTTAGTCCTTAGAGGTCAGCACTGACTGGCGTGATATAGCCAATGGCTTTGGTTTTGTAAATATTAATATATATTAATATATATATATTATATATATTAATATATATTTATATATATTTATGTATATATATATTTATATATTTTGGTTTTGTATATATTAATATATATTAATATATATATTAATATATATTAATATATATTTATATATATTTATGTATATATATATATTTATATATATATTAATATATACAAAACCAAAGCCATTGGCTATATCACGCCAGTCAGTGCTGACCTCTGTGCAGACTGACTGGCGTGATATAGCCAATGGCTTTGATTTTGTATATATTAATATATATTAATATATATTTATATATATTAATATATATTTATATATATTTATGTATATTTATATATATTTATGTATATATATATTTATATATATTAATATATACAAAACCAAAGCCATTGGCTATATCACGCCAGTCAGTGCTGACCTCTATGGACTAACGTACCACCACTAGAGGGCCCTACATGATTACCTAAAATGCTTCGGTGTTTGTCTCCATCGTGTGTTGTGTATGGCACATTTTTATAATAAATACATTAAATATATCAGTACTAACAAAGTACTGTATTACCTATTTTGTCTCATATGCATTTGCTGCCACAATCTAATCACAGGATAGGTATGTGACAAATCAAGGACATTCTTGTGATTCCAGGCTCATACGCCTGGATGTCATGTCTCATAAACCATAGCGAATAGGAAGGATTAATAGTTATAGTACAGAACTTTTGTTGACCACAAAAAGTGACAGGTAGAGACCATCTTATTTCTATGTGAAAATGTGTCTATTTCATTTCTGAATTCTTTATGAATTGGCAAACATTTTAGGGGTTAAAGTTGTGGTATGATTTTTATGTAACACGGATGGTTTGTCTGTCGCCAAATGCTTGTCAAAAAAGGAACTATCCTGTGATCCGTACGATCATGGGAAATGAGTATTCATTTCCTGTGGTTTGTGATTCGGTTTTTCTGTGGGCAGTGTGGTACAAGCAACTGACGCCACAGTGGAGTGTTCGCTGTGTGCATGCAAGATTCCAATTTGCGCATGCGTCCCGGCGTATGAAGGTTTGAAGGTTTGCTCATCTCTATGGTATCATAAATATCCATTTTTTCTAGTTAACTCTTTTTAAGCTCTAGAGCACAAAAAGCAAAAAATAGTAAAAAAAAACACTTTGGTGCTATATTTTCAAAGAAACTTATCATGATTCCCAGTTAATGTCAGAAGTCTCTACAGAATAGAAAATCCATAACAACAATGTATTCATTTATTTTAATGATTATAACACGATTCAAAAATCAAATGTAAAATTATAGATAGCTTGTTTGGATTCCAATTAGTGAAGGATGAGTAAAAACATTGACAGAAATGTTCAATATTAATAGTGTCACTTAATGGAGAAAGTTGGCATATGGACCACTTCGGTTATGGTTCTGCTACAAAATGAAACTGTTAATAGTTATTTGTTATTGCAGGAATAACAAAATGAATAATGTATTAACTTATCTTTAAAGATAATCACATCATTCTAAATTCAAACATAAAATTACTAACATCTGGTGGCTATGGTTGGTACATGGACCACTTTCTAAACAACAGTGCCTCAAAAAATTAAGTTGTGAACCTCTATGGTTGAATACATTGAAGTGATTGTGGAGAGACGCACGTTTAAATTCTTTCAACAGGCCATATTATTTAAAGCCAGAATAAGGTTGTCAATCTTGTGGCAAGGAATACTATGCAGTGCAAGAATTCTGTAATGGGGAACAATATAAAATATTTGCTAGTCAAATATGACATGACATTGTTAGATGTGGAGAGTAAATCACATGTGAATTGCAATATATGAATAACCAAAAATGGGGCTGTTCCATAAATGATGCTTACATTGACTATTCTAGTGTGATACATGAATCAGTGATGATGAGGGATGGTTTAATTCCTTCTGTTTTAAACTGTGAGGATTGCCTTTTAACAATTGAATATTTTTGTACTATATGAATTGAATGTTTTAATGGTGTGTCTTATTTTATCATTGTATTTATATGTGTACCTTGAGTGAGTAATAAAGATAATAATAATAATAATAATAATAATAATAATAATAATAATAATAATAATAATAATAATAATAATAATAATAATAATAATAATAATAATAATTAATAATAATAATAATAATAATAATAATAATAATAATAATAATTAATAATAATAATAATAATAATAATAATAATAATAATAATAATAATAATAATAATAATAATAATAATAATAATAATAAAAATAATAATAATAATAATAATAATAATAATAATAATAATAATAATAATAATAATAATAATAATAATAATAATAATAATAATAATAATAATAATAATAATAATATCTTTACACAGGGATGGAATTTGAAGTTTAAACCTTTGGATATATCTAGACATGTAACCAGAGAGGATATACAAAAGGGCTTCGTAAAAGTGGAAAGTTTGAACAGAGGAGACCGCATGGCAACCATGTTGGATCCCTATAGTAAATCAATGTCTCTTTACTTCTCCACATTAGAATTGATTGTGCACTCTTATGATAACTATATTTGACAGTGAATGGGATTTGTAGTAAATTATTTTTTGCACAGTATAAAAGCTGTACCCTCGGCAATATTTGAGAGCTCTTGTATTTGTGATGACAATTGGCTTCAAGTTTGAGAAAAGTGACACTTTTCTTAATCACTTAATTTGCAGTTCTTCAAATGCTTCAACCGATGCCATCAGGCGCAAAGGGGGTGATGGTGGGGGTGGTGGGGATGAGGGTGGGGATGGCGGTCTTGGTGGGGGTGGGGATGGTGGTCTGGGCGGGGTGGGTTCCTTGAGGAGCTAGCGTAGTTGGTGGTCTTAGAGGAGGTTGTAAACAACAACATCAACATAGGTCACATGGGGTGCACACGATTGAAGGTGGCGGTTTCCGCCAAATCCACTGCAAACTGCCAGATCCGCCGGTTTAGTTACATACGCTTGGGCGGCGGTTTTGCCCGCCAGTGAAAGCAGAGGTCCGTCAAATCCGCCGGGCTCGCCGCTTACACACGATTGGTCCGGGAGAAAGTGCCACTTTGCACACGATTGGATCGGCAGATTTCGCTGCCTTCCGCCGGCGGGTTCCAATCGTGTGTACCCATAGTCTAGTAGTGTTCATCTAATATCTCCCAAAAAAGCTTGATTATTATTTGGGCAGCATTAAATAAAGAAAATATAAATACTTGATAATAAGACACTAATAACATGTCCACATATGGACAGTAAACCACCTCGCAGGTGCCCGTATGCCGTGCCCGGAATTCTGGTCATACGTCACTGGAAATGTGGGTTGTTGTTTAGGGTTTCCCTGTTCTATATTCATATCAATCAATCAGAGCAATCCCCTCCAAAATAGTGACAATATTCGCCCGCTGCACAACGACAGGTCCTTGATAGTCCTGATTTGGAATAGATTTGGACTAGCATAGTCTACTTGTTAATAGTCGCCAGCTGCAAACCCGGTTTAACGGCAGTTGAAACGGGTTCAATTTGGACGTTTAAACAGCTGGCGATATTTTACTTCACTAAGGCTCAATCAACTCCACTAAACTTTTCTTTGGTTGCAATTGGTAGAACCCTTGGACGTTCGACAAACCCCTCCAGATCACCTATCTGGGCTTTGCCGATTGGTGATTGGAGAACACTAATAGTCTAGGGCCTGGCTTGTTTCGCACCGAAACGGGAATCCTACCGGGCGTACTATCATGTGACCGGGGACAGCTAGTCACGTGATCGGGATCCCTATCGGCCCGCCCAATATTGGATGTGCACGCGACTCCCAGATTTTAAAACGAATGCCAACAACTCTCCCTATTCCAGAAGTGGAATTATTGGGGGTATCGTATGCATAAAACCAGCCCTAGCTTATGATGACATCGCAGGGGTTTGGGTGAAGTTCTGACCGGAAGGGGGAGCAGCGGCTTGGATGTACAGTTGCCCTGCATATTGAGCCCCCTTTCGCTCGGTGCCAAAGCAACAACTTCTTTTCACTTATTTCAATCATTGTCTTGGCACTGACTACTGAGCTGTACATATATCTGAAAATTATATTAGGTCAAAATAAATTGAATAGCAAGAATACAACAAGACGGTGTATGGCAATATAACTTACATGACTTATATCAATTTTGGGGTCATCCTGCAAAGTAGTATGCATGTCTTCTTGCAGTTAAAACAGGCAAGTGGGGGCTATAATGGAGGAAGATTGGTTACCATCAGACATGATTGCACCCTGTCAGTCTAGCAAACTACCCTCACAAACCACACGTCTTTTTCTTGTCCTTAAAGCACTTATCTTGGATATATATATATGTTCTCGCTTAATAAACAATATTCTGCTAAGTTTACTTAATAGAATATTGGTATATAGAAATAAAATATTTTGTTACTGATTTCAGCATGCTTTATGACAATATGTTTTGATTTCAAACAGTTTCAGATAAATCGTATTTATTTCTATATTGGAAACATGAAAACAAATGAAATTTTAAGGATAATAACTAAAAGGGCAATCCAATAGAAGTGAATATAGAACTAATATTTGTGAGCATTATAGAAATCGGAACTTGATCCCGCTGGAGGTAAGGGAAGATGAACAAAACTGAGAAAGGTAAACTTGATCCCGCTGGAGGTAAGGGAAAATGAACAAAACTGAGAAAGTTGATACCTGTGTGATAGAATAAGAGTGAACAAAGAATGCAATGTCGACAAGTGATAACAATACTGTGTGAAATGAGCTGAGGATAATGATGGGTCTGAGGTGATGAACCAGTGTGAGAACAAACTACAGACAGATGATAGGAGTGTCACAATGCCGGCCCCGGGCTCCCGGCCGCCAGACAGCTACCACACTGACACTGCCTTATTTCCCTACCCGCGCACTGATTTCTGGGAGATACACAGGTAAGGCACAATGGGGTGTTGTTGTTCTGTTGTTTTTTATCACTTTGAAGTGTCGCCGCCAGACCAGTAATGTATCTAGGTTACAGTCAAATTTTCTTCTGGCTTTTTTTCTCTCGAAAGTTTAGCTTAGCTCAGCCATTTCACACGTATGGGCTTATAATTTAGATATTTGCCTGCTAAAAAGGGCGAGAAAATTACACGGGGAGAACAAAAAGGACACTCCCTTCTTGGAGGGAGAGGGGGGTCCTACCTGGCCTAAGTGTCCCCCTGTGAAAAGGCCTTCCTGTCACCTGTGGGATAATTGGCAGAGATGTGGTCATCGGGGCTGTTCAGGTGGGCAACGTGTCTCTCCCACCGTCAGACCCCTTCCCGGCCCCGTACAATGTACGTACAAATTGGTTTGGGACATACAATACCCGGACAATCACCTCCAGGACGACTAAGAGAAAATTGCAGCGCAATTTAGTTTAATCATCACTTCGTACGCATTGTGATGGCGTAATTCCACAATTGCCATCAGTCCGGTGACTGACTCCTTAATAGAGTTTGCAGAATGTGTTGGACCTTTCTATATATTTAAGGCAAGGGTTTACTCTCAGTGGTGTGGAGACAGTTTGGACGTGAAATATAACCACAATTACTTCAATATAAGGGATTTGTGATCTTCATCAGAGAAAAGCCGGGTACAGAACTGTCAATTGGGTAAGTTTTGATTATTTTTTTTTAGTGTGAAGACTTGTCACACCTTGGTGTGGGAAGAAACCCTTATATAAACTTAATTATATTAAGGGTGAGCACTATCATTGTTATAGCCGAGATCCAGTATTTCACATATTTTAAATAGTCACAAAAACACCACTCTTAAGTTTTGAGACCATTTAATTGTATTGTTTTCTGCATATTTGTCTATCTTTTATATTTAAATGAGTATCTTTGTCTTTTTAGACATTGGAAAATACTCTGGAGAAAGCCTCCGCTGTACTGTAGATTTTGCGATAACGTTGAACAAACATGTGTTAACTTTGTTTGTTTGAGGTAGTTTGTAATTGAAAAGGCATACCACGATACGCATGTATGGGTATGCTACATGGCCTTCAGGAAGAGAAACCTTGGCCAATACCACTCGGCAATGCATTACCATGGTTTGAAAAACAGATATTTCCTTATGTTCGCATTAAACTTACAATAGAGCGTATTGAATAATTATTTGAAGTATTATCAATGCTATTGTTTGTTCAAATAAATTACTGCCTGCATTGTGGATAACTTCTAAAAAGGAAAGAAGGTTTAATGTGGGATGCCACAACAAACCATGATGCGACATAGTTGGAAATGATCACCGCATTCGTGGAATGCACAATGCGTGTCTGTTTACCAGGCACACAGACCCCTGTATTTAAAGCTTCAATGTTGCATTGTGAAAACGTGTTTTCCATCTTACCAGCACAATGTGCATAAGAGGGTTTCTTGACCTAAAAAAGAGAGGATTTTACATGAGGACAGGTGAGAGGTGAGAGAGGTTATGTTGTGAGGTGTGAAGCAGTGAGCTCTGTGGGTATATTATTTACTGATCTCAGACACCATGCTCTGCCCCAGGGTCCCAACAGTGGTAGGTAAACCATTTGTTCTCGTATACTAACAATGTCAAAATCATTTTTAACACTTATGTTAGGTAATTTCATTAAAAGAAACTATGCTAAGAATGTATATAATATTGATAAGCTTGTGTTTCATTGATTGTTGCACAGACATGTTAATTAACCCACATATTTGAAATGGCGATTCAGGAATTTATTAGTGTATTATTGTATGAGATCCAGAACACAGCCACGCTACATCGGCGAGATTCAGTCTTCGTTTTCCTCATACTGAATGCATTCCAAATGCAATCATCAAATATTGATGAGGTCTTAAAATGACTGAGATTGTTTCAGTTTTTTAAAAAAGTTTAACTTATGAACCCATGAAAAAAAATCATAATTTGAATATTAGTATTACGTTTTGTATTACGTAGTTAATAATTGTGAAATATTTTTATTTATCACTTGAACACATCATACAATGATCGTTCATTAACTATACATGTGTGATACATGTACCTCGCATGTTTAAAAAGTCACCAAATGCTCCATACATGGCTAAAATTACAGACCATTTATTCGCATGGTGTTGGTTTAAATATGTGGTGAAGTGAAGTGTGGAATAAAGTTTTATTTCATACAAATAGAGAGGATAATTTGTTTTATAACGGCCATATATGAGAGCAACATCATGAAGCGGTCATTTGCTCTGTGACATGGATTACCAGCAGATCATGTCATTGATATCTATCAGAAGCAGTGGTGAATAATTCATGTGAAATGTAGACATCGTTGTTATTTGCACAAAGGTAAAATCGTTAAAAAAAGTGATGATAATAATAGCAATAGAAATGGTACGGGTGTATTCAGAAAGTAAATTTAAGTTTCAAAGTAGCACTGGTGTCAATACATTGGACACTTAAACACTGATCTATATATATTCCCAAACTAATAAGGTGCTGTTCTGGAAGCGAAGTGACAGCCCTAATTAATATATTTAACCCTTACATCATTTACAGATTAATAAGGAATGATACATTTTAAAACATTGAATACTTTAATGTCAAAAGCCAATAGCTGCATCACAAAAACATGTATGGGTATCAAACATTTATAAATTAGATAGATTGAATATGTGTTCACATTGTTTTCACTGAGTAACACGTGTCTACATTATGTATGCAATTGCTTTATATGGAATTTGATATTTAAAAAAGATGATATCAGAGACTTTAGGGGAAGAATTTTTTTCTGAAACTCTATTGATTAGTATTGCGCATTTGATTTAGAATGCGAAAGAATCATTTTAGTCCCAGATTCGATAAATGACTACCTTAACTGTACATATCCACCTATCATATTGAACAATACTCCTCTTCCAGGTATTCATGATAGTTCATCCCAACCCGCCAAGCAATGCACAGTACTCCTTCAATTCATATAGATCACCAAACATAGGGATTCTGTAAAATACATACATATGAAGTAGAAAACATAGTGTTTTCATCATTTAACCGAGATACATATGTAATTCATAAAAAATACATATATGTGAAAACACATATTTCAAATGATTAGAGATAGAAATATACATATCTCATATATGTAATCATTCCATGCTAACACATTCTTATTTGTAGAACTAGCACAAGGAATGTCACTTGAAACAAAATAACAGATGCACTTTTGGATGAGATCCAGACCCCTGGGCTTCTTTACAACTAACTGTACCCTAGCCCTAAATGTGCCTGACCAGTTAGCGTGTATCACAGCTTTTGTCTGCCACTGCCTGTGGTGTGTATCAGATGCTACAGTAAAGTGCCACTCGGATCAACAGGTGCAATCTTATATTGAGCTGGAGTGACAGTTATCTGACCGGGATGCATTGTTTAGACGGATTGGTGTGCACATAGTTTGGTTCTCAGACCAAATAACTTTAGAAATTTGCCCTATTATAGGATTCAGACTCTACAAAAAGTAGACGGCCTACCGTCAGAAGGGGAACTGAAAGTGGTCACTTTATGGAGCTAATAAGGTCTCAGCAGTGCAGGTAAGCTGGGGGGCACATTTCATCAAAGAGCAATATCTAATTAGAGGAAAAAGAGCAAAACCCCAGCCATGAATTTAAAATGTGAAAGAAATGTGAAAAAAGTATGATATGAGCGAAATCTATAATATTCATCTGATAACCATTAACCATTTGTTAACAGTTAGCTGTTAGCAGTTAGCGATATATATATATATATATATATATATATATATATATATATATATATATATATATATATATATATATATATATAGATATATATACAGTTAGCTGCGATATATATATATATATATATATATATATATATATATATATATATATATATATATATATATATATCGCAGCTAACTGTTAACAAATGGTTAATGGTTCCCATGATGTGGTGGAACGCTATACCTCAAATATGATATTCACAGCATGCAACCCTCCAGACACCCAGTTTATTTAGAAATGATATACTTTTTAGAGATATATGGCAATCGTGTTTGGTGTATAATTGCAATTAGATGAAATACCAGAGGGATTGGTAAGGTTTATGGCCCATGATTGGTGCGACGTGGGCAGGCTTTAATGGGAAGCACCTGCGCAATTAAATCTCAAATTACAGAAATGTATTATACTTGTAAACAATACAGAGACTTTTTGTCACAACTTTAGATTTATATTCTATTTCACGGGTATGTGCCAATTATTAGGATTGTGATAGAAACAAAAGCAAAACATGAAATGACACAGACCCATGCCTGCATAAGGTATTGCCAGTATGTCATGCCCCTGGTTATATTTTGGAGCGGTTACTGACATATTAGTGTAAATATACAACCATAAAACAATCGCAATTATTTGCCTTATATTTCAATATTTGAAAGCCCTCCTGAGACTTTGGTATTCATTAGAGTAATATTGAATGCGGAGGTTATTCCAAACATGTCAATACATGGTCACACGCCGCTCGCTTTCTGTTATCTCAACTACCAAAACTGTGTTGGTAACAAAGTCAATGAAATCTATATCTGTTCAATTTCGTACAATTTTCACATGAAATATGCAACATGCTACTAATGACTTGACATTATTCATTGCCAGTGGCAAACGTGGCAGAGCATATAATCTGGGGAGCATATAGAGGCTTTATAGGGCATGCTTTCATGGATATATAATTGCAACACGCATGTGTGCACACATGCGCTTTATGCAATTATGAATGCAAAATAACACACACCTTTTTATCGAAGCTTTATTGTTATGATTTAAGACACACATAGGATATAAACATTACATTACTGTTATTGATAAAATGGGCTAGATGGTATATATAGAACATGCAACCTAATGCCTCCTTGTTTATTTGGTAAGTAATACATATATATGTTACGCGTATTTTAAAAAAGAAGCAGTTCATACTTATATAAATATATAACCATAAACGTGTTTACATACTAGTATTTCACTATTTACTACAAGTAGTATTCACCAATTTACCATATCCCCATCAATGATCATGTAAAGAAAACCAGGATTATATTTATGTGGCATGAACATGTCTTATCTCGGAATCACATATTAATGTCAAATATGCTTTAGCCAGGCATAAATAATTGACTTAACGATCTTTGTTATGTCCAGATATATTGGAATATTTGGGTAATAAATAAAAACTACAGCAATCCCAGGATCCATGTGTCAGTCCTTTGGCTTCCCCTGGGGCTATTAACATATTGGGATAATATTAATACGGAAAACTACCACATACAAAATAAATTGTAAAAATCACAGGTCTGAATTGTATTTATTTAGGTTTATCTGTTTCATATGTTATGTTCATTATACGTTTGTGATATGTGGACGGGGTAGTGGTGTGAAAACTAGGGTCTGAATGAAAGGAGGGATTTTACACTGTCTGAAAAGGGTCAGATCAGAATCACTTCATAGAAGAACTTGTGCGCAGTGTGATTAATATATCAGTTTTGAGATACTGTGATCCGGGTTTGTAATTTATACATCAAAGTTTTTGTGCAATGCCCTAGCCATTACAAGGGCCCTTGTCTTCAGAGCGTGAAGTTATGCCCTGGACATGGCCAGTTGTCACAGTAAAGGCCCTCATAGGTCAGAGCCTCCCTATGTGACTTGAATATGCTTGTGTGACAACACAACACACCTCCTCTACAATGCACTAATGTGCTGACGGTGTCAGAGACCAGCCTGATCCAGTGAAAGGCTATATTCATATATATAGTCTCAGGGATTTTCACTGCCTTATTTAGCTGGAGGTTACACGGCCTAAAGACCCATACTCATTAGAAACCTCTTAACCTTTTGGGATTTTAAGTGGGGCTTTGCAGAAGGCTCATATCCCAAATACAAAAAACCTTCTTCTTAGTTTCATATGGGATTTTACACTCTGCAGTCAGAAATATTGCACTGAGAAGATTGGCGCACATCAAAGCTAAAAGGAAATTTGGCAACTATTTTCATAGGTGAGGATTTTCTGGTTGCTACATTCTGAAAAACGGACACGGAGAGAATGGAACAATTCAGGTGAGTGGCTGAAACACGAGAATCATATTTCTCTCAGACATGAGAGATTCTGTTTTAGAGTGTTACAGTAAGATCCTCTGGTACGTTCATTATTATCTGATAAATCAGAATCAATAAGATGACGCTTCCACAGGGATGATCACAGGGTAAGAGCTGAGAACGATACTGAAGTGACATGGCACCTCATACATGTAAAGGACGTGCTGGACATGGATCCTCTCTACCACTCTCTTTGGGGTTCACTTACAAGAATTCGGTTAACTCCAACTCGAATATCCATTCACATAGTGTGACAAGTGGAACACTTTTTAGTAGGATGACAAAATAATGCTTATAATATCCTATTATTCTAACCCATTACGATGTAACGTGTATTAGACAGTTTACATCTGAGGTTGAAAACCATCATTCACAGCTTAGATGGCTCCCCCGCTGATTGCCTTATATTTTAATGGAACTTGTTACTTTTTACAAATGCCAAGGGCTACGTTTACTGAAATGTATCATTAAAATGGCAGTGGGCCACGCAAGTGTGATGTTTGAATTATGGCGAACAAAGCCAGATTGGACGCCTCATTGCACACCTTGTATACGAGGTCAGAGATGTGTGGCGGAGAACAGCCCTATACCCTGCTCGTATTTCCATCATCCTGTACCCAACACGACATCTCCCTCGTGGAATGTACCTTAATTGAGGACCTCCTCATAGCTGGTATTTTGTGGAGGACAAATGATCATATCCTGGTTTGGGCTCATTTCCATATGATGGCTTGGTGTCCATGATAGCGGACTGTTGTACACGGTTGCTATACTAGTCATGGTGGGTTCCTCTACAGTAATAGATAAAACTGTGATAATACAGATGAATAACTGTGTGATGGGAGTGACGCTATGACAATCCTGTGTGGATTTAACCTCTCTATGTCATCCATTACAAAACACGCTCTCTATAAAGCTATGCATTGTGAGAAAATACATGGCACTGAAAACCTCTTAACCGTCGTGAGATACGGGTCTGTGGGCCTTTAGAATCATATCGGAAAACAGAACAGTGTCAGCGGCTGTGAAGGAGACTAGGGGATGAGGTGATATAGGTGAACAAGCGGTGCGTAGCCTAACTATTAATCGTCCCAACAACTTGGAAACAAGAGCCACCAGTGGTGAAAAGGTAGGCCACTCATAAGAACATATCAACACCTTCATTTTGCAGGATTACAGGGCAATTTTGTCGCTAAGAGGCATTTAGCAGTCATTGAGAGTTGCATGTAGGCTGAAGGAGTAATAGTTATGGTGGTGTATGTATTCACTTCTGCTCCAGTGGTGGATTCCTCAAGAGACTCTCTACATTCTGATTCCTGGCTCAAGCACTTCTTATTGCATCATTTACTCGGCAGTTTTCAAGTAAGTCCTCACTCTTGCAATAGGAGAGAAGTATGTGTCACATAGAAACTCTCTCATTAGATATGTCAAGTCTTGGTTCTGTAGCAACATATTGAACCATATTGTGCTAGTTGATATGGATAAATATACACCATAGCAGATGGCCACTCAGAAAGTCAGAGAGTGTTGACATTCTAATGTAGGTAAATCAAAGCGGCGACTGGCACATGGGTCTGTACCTGGTTATTGTGACTGACGATGACGCCCCAAAGGCCAAGGGTGGACTTAAACAGCGGAAAAACCTGCATTTTACATTGTCAAACACCTGCATGGTAATTAGAGCACAATGTCTTGTCTGGATAGGCAGTGGATGCATTCCTGGTTGTTATCTTTGTACAAAACGGTTTGGTAAACATGATGACCTTTACACAAATATATTTCTAAATGGATACATTGAAATTATAACCTTTTTCCGTGAACTTTGTGTTCGCTACATGAAAAAAAGCTAACTAAAATTGTGACTTTTCATGGTATATATTAACATTCATATGTAAGTGTATTGATTTTTTTATGAAATGGAATTACTAATTTGAATGCAAGTCCATTGATATTTGTACAGTAATGTAAATGCATGTTTGTAGAAGTTATTATATATCTCCAAATAGATTGCATGAATTGAAATGCACAAATATACTCTCTAAAATCACACATAGTAGTAAATCGGGCATGGTGGTCACACTAACCATATAGGACATAAATAACATGTTATATGGAGAGCAAACAGAATTAGGTAGAGATATTTGTAGTGGATTGGTAATGTTTGCATGCTACTAGGTTTGAGGCCAAGGTGGACTGTAAGTCTGTGTTTGAGATATATGCTGCCTCGCATTGGGCTTTCCCAAGGCGTGTTTGCACTGAAATCATTCAGCACCTTAAGCACATTCCTACATGTGATTGTACATGTGTAGTAGAAAGCCACCTGAAGATGGTGCGAGGCCTTCAATGTGGTCACAGAGTGGAAAAGATAGGATGGACACTTCACCTTCTCACCCTTCTATGCAAAGTGAGAACACACAAGACATTCTGTTTCATGTTAAAAGCAACTTTCAAAGAACCTTACCAAGTCAATGGGTGGTAATAGCTTAAATCTTAATTGGACCATGAAGTGGAAGGGGTTTAGTGGTCAAATGCATTGAGTGCAGGAAATCCAAAGAATAAATTGTATTCTAGTTTAAGGCTCTTCTGTCAAAGGGTATTTTTGAAAGCCATGGTCATAAACAACACAGAAAGTTATTTAGTCAGCTGAGATGTCAAAACCATTTGGGTATATTTTCACAGGATTCCATTTGTATGGCATGACAAGAAAACATTGGGATACATACGGTATGAATGTGAACACATACAGACAGGTCTTGCTGTTTCATTGTGAGGGGATTGAGAAAGAGAAATACAGTAAATTGAGGTGGCTTGACCTGTGTTTTTTACCACTGGATCTGTCACAATGGTGGAAGTGACATCGGGGAATGAGGTGAGTGGTTTAGGAGAGGAAGCATGAGAGAAGGGGGCCGCCCATACATACTGGCAACAATTACTGTGTCATTTTCTCATGGCTGCTCTATTCTCTCCCCGGTACAGATGACATGACACGTATAATACAATGTTACTGGGTCCGTGAACCATGTCTGGTCTGCACGGGGTAAACACCTAGGATGACGGACAAAATGCACAAACGTCGCGTGGGGGAGAAACAGGGGTCCAAGTGAGAAATATCAGTCCACCACAGATAGATCACACCGTAGTATTCATCTGCGTACCACAAACATGACAGCACAGTGCACTATCAGGTGGGTTTAAGTAGAAGATATACACTCTTATAGGTCTGTTTTAAAACACCATACCTAGCTCTAAAATTGTGTCAGGATTCTTGCTTATCATCTTTTTCACTAAAATCGGCAAGGAAAAGATGAGCATGATAAAATGGCAAAATATCTAGGTTTGTGAAACATTGAGATGAAAAGAATCCGTGGTAAGTTCTTTTTTTAGAAATGGAAGCGGATTCTCCATTTTATTTAAATCATTAGATTAACGATTCATGACTTGTCACGCCAATATGAAAGTAATAAGAGAGTCATTAAGGAGTGGATTAATACATATATGGCGATAAGTGGCATTATATATGGGTTCTATACATATAGAGGTGTACAATAGCAGAGCGATGTTTGCGCGGGGTTAACTCCATGTTGAGGTGTGTGGGCTAAGCCAACAAATCAACGTGGCCATTCAAAAGATGGGCGGTTTAACCTGTCATACATTCAGAGTCTTGACACAGTTGTACACCTTGGAGACACAAAATACTCATCTTGCAAATGTCACCAGCATCAACATTGACGACCTGTTGTGAACTTAATCAGATTCTCCGGGTCATTGAAGTATGTGCTCTCTCGTTGGTTTAAATCCTGATTGCCCTCTACCAACACACCACCAGAGTACAATTTTCAAGACGATTAGAATTGAGTTTCCATTATTATTACAGTATTAGTGTCCAGTTGCTATTGAAAATATTGAGTAATATTTGGCAAGGCTGTATTTACTTTGTCAGATCAGATGGGGGTGTTTTCATCGGTAATTCCTCAAACAGAAATTTCTAAGGTTTCTAAATTGGGTTATTATTTGTAATCCGAAGGAGGTGATTATGCTAACACCTTTTTGCTCACTTTCATCTCATGCCTCAGTTCTCTATAATAGCATACTGCGTGCTATTTAAATAAGGTTTTATATGGAATATGAGGAATTTGTGTCAAATAACAGAGGGAGTGCAATAATTGATTGAAATTTACTGGACTGATAGGACAAGTTTTTGCATGTCCGTCTCATATTGTACACCTTGAGATCACAAGAATACCCAGTTATTGTTCTGAATGAAAGGTGGGAAAACATCGTTGTTCATTGTGAACCTGATTATTTTCATATGTGGCAATAATGAGACTTACAAATCACTTGCCAATCAACACTTGATCAGAGAGAGATGTTTTGTGCTATGTATTTGGTGACTAAATACGAATATGAATACTTTGATATTATCTTGTTGTTTTTCCCACGGGGACAAGTGGCGAGTAATCCACATGTGCACACGGTTAAGTATGAAAATCTCCTCAAGCATTCACTTCACTGTTACCAAGCCTCACTCCTCTGTGTTTCCCGAACTCTGAACGAATCACTTCACATGGAAATGCTACATGTACAAAGTTGTGGATAGGGGCAGATCAAGTATTTGGTGGGTAAATACCGCCACCATCGTCTCGATGAGGGTACTTATTAGGTCAAGGTGAAGATTTGGTTGAATGTTCTCCTCAGTAGAAGCATATGATATACGTTTATGCACCCTGATATGGGCCAGATTGTGTGTAACATGAGAATGCCACATTGACCCGAGTTGTTATCTGGTAACTGAAGCATAATGTGAATGTCAACTATTAAAAGAGAAAGAGTAATTAATACACTTCACCTTTCTCCTACATGATTTCCAACATGTACAGATTTGAAGGGGTGATGTCTGGATGAAAGTGAAGGTAAGTAAGTGTCTATGTAGCCTGAGTAAGGCGGAGCGAGAAAGAGAGAAAAGTGCATTGTAAATTACTTTCTTAAGATACTGCATGCATGGTAGTGAGCGAATCTGAAGGTATGTATAATCTTTATGGCAACAGAATGGTAATGATCGCAAAGTTACAGGTCATGTGACAGCGGCTGAATACAGCTAGATGACTATTGAAAAAATCTGGGTACTCCCTTCAACACGTGTATCCTATTATACATATAACTAAATCAGGCCATTTCAATTATGGTTTAGCATTCGCATGTTGCTTTATTATGTAAATCAGATAAACAAGATATACTTGTATACGATGAATGGTGTTAAAATGAACCTTGGGGCCATTCTGCGGAGTCTCAAAGCAACTCTTAAGCCTCCAGCATAATGATCCGCATCATGATTACCTCAGGTCTTCATTATGCACAAAACCAAGAAGCTGTTTTTAAATGTTAGGATTGATGTACTTAGTAATAAGACAGTCCATGCTGATAAAGGTGTAATGGTACAGAGGAGCGTTAGGAGTATTAAAACGGGCAATTTGATAATAAATGGTGTGATCCTAAGTTATTCATTGAGAAGAATTTCAGGGATATTGTATTTGGTTCAAAAGATCATAATGTGATATGTTCTATATATTTGTTTTTTATTGTTTCAGGTTCCATGCTGTTTCACAGGATGTATGTCCCGGACATAGAATGCGCCCAAACCCACCCAACTGTGAGAGGATAATAAGGGTTATGATATCAGAAAACGTCACATCAATGCACTGAATTCTCAAGGATAAAGCAGATGCGATTTTCTAGATGGATTATATCATGTGACCCAAAGAGATTTCACTTGGACAACAGGAAGTAACATGGATGCAATGGATTAATAATTTATAGAAGGTCACCAATAAAAAAATAATGGGTTGTCGATATCCATTACTATGTTACATCACGTTTGTCGTGGTCTCGCTGTTACTTTACATGGGGGAGTTAACTTTACACGTTCTGGCCGCGGTCCGCCTGTACCAGATGGATGAGGTAGTGTGGTTTGCCCTGTTGGTGGGACTCTTGGCCGTGCCTGCCTTCACTACCCAGCTGGTGTCCCACCAGTGGTACGGGGCAGGGTCGGACTGTGCCCATCAGGTCACCGTAGCACTTCTCCACACAGTGCATCTTGGGATACCGTGGAGATATGGCAGACTTGTGATCAGCAGCAAAGTAACCAATGTGGACCAAGAGATTTCTCACGTGACCTCCCTCCGGGTGTTTCTGGCATTCAGTAGTAGTCTGCCTGTTGCCATTCTGGAGACGTATGTTATTTTCGAATCAGCTTCACTCACGGATCATCCAGTGTTAATGGCAGCATGTATAGTGGCAGTCATTTCTGTATGCTGGACTCTCGCCAGTTATCGCAAAAGACCACGTGACTACACCTATGTGGTGGCCATCTTGTCCTGGCCAGGAACTCTGTTCAAGATGTTGTGGAGAGTAGGGGAATTGACATCTAGAATTATTATTTTAGCGCTCTTCACGGGCTTACACACTTACTGGTTATTCATGGTTCTTGGGTGCCACTGGATTACTATGTTAGCTTGGCTTCTGGTGGAACAGATGCTCAAGAATGACAGTAAAGAAAAAAAATGCAAAGCTATACCCTATGCATTTTTGTCATCTTACATGTATGTGTTTTCTTACCTCAGTATCATAGACAAGAAGTCTAAATACCGTTCAGTTGTGTTCTACTTTATCATGTGTTTGGAGAATGTGGTGCTGTTAACTTTGTGGATTATCTATGACAATCGTGCCTCCCTCCATGTTCCCGTATCTGTTATCGTGGGAAGTACATATGCTGCATCTATTATAATGTGTGTTATATATTACAACTGCTTCCACCTGAAAGCCTTTCAGTCTGTTAAACTGGACCAGCACACAGGATACATCCACACGTGTATCAACTGCAGACTAAGTTGTTGTGTGAAGCATGATCTCATAATGCAGAGACCCTCCTTAAATGCAGAATGGTGGACAAAGAAGCAGGGCCACCTGTCGGATACAAAAGATACCAAAACTGCCTCAGAAATATCAAGTGTCAGTAAGAGTAATCTAAAAGCAAAGGTGGCGCCACCTGGTCAATATATCAACCCAGCATTTGTATATGACAATAGGAGGTCATATCTGGATGATACCTTCAGCACTGTTTATACTGACAGTCAGTACTTGTCAGAGTTCACTGTAGATAGTCATTATGACACAGGATCAGAATTTATCTGGGATGATTATGACTTAAAAAATAGAAGTGCGCCAGATTTAATTGATGCCACATCAACACCAAATTTAACACCAGAGGGGGCTCCCATTCACCAAAGATCTGACTCAGGGTTCTCAGCATCTCTTAGTGTTCAATCAGACCCCAAGAATTTATTTACAGACTACAGTATGTATACAACAGACGATTCAGACTTCAGCTATGATCCAAGGTACCATAGGGCAAGATTAAGAGCACATTGGAGACGCATGTCGGCTGAGGCCTTAAATCATATGCATACAACTGCTGCCAGGGGGCGCTACGAGGACCCCTCAGAATCAGACTTTTTCTCACAAAGTAGCGTTAGTTCCATGCCACAACGAAGGCCTAAGATGTACAGGGATAGAAAGAAATTGGTGATGGGTCGGTACAGTAGTGGAGTGCATAGGACATTACAGAAGAGAGCCGAGCGTTCTCGCCTCAGCACCGGGGCTAGTGACAGTGACGTGTCGGTACCTCAGCGTCTCTCTCCTCGTGCCATTACCCCGGATGACAGCAAACGAGCAGTGTCGCCCTCTTCTGTGACATCAAAAACAAACCCCAAACCTACCTCACAACAGAATGACTCAGAACCAAATAAAGCGATATGCAACCAGGATACTCTAGACAAAATTATTGCTGATGTTAGTAATATTGAGATTAGTTTGAGTACGCCTCCTCCTAGGCCCCAGATGGGGGTCCAGATGGCCCAGAGGCGGAGGGGCAGGTCACCGCATAGATCCGGGGGCTACACTAGTACCACAGACCAGTCAGTCCTCAGCGACAGTCCCAGCACTAACTCAACCACCTCACTCTTCGCTACTCAACATAGGGGCTTACAAAAAACACACCCGGTGTGGTTCTGATAATGTACATGAAGCGATGTGTATGTCATCTGTTCAAAAGGTACCTGTGAAAGACTGTTGCAATGCGTAGGTAGTTTTAAGAGGAGTGAACATATGGTGAATGCATGACAAGGCATTTTCAGAATACTCATTTCGAAAAACGGCAGCACGATTTTCGCAAAGGCATTAAACATGTTTTTGAGCCCAGGCGAGAAATGTCTCCCATTCAAAATTTGATAACTGCTACATGTATATTAAATTTTAACCAATATATCACTCCAATTGTACAGTTTTATATGAATATGCATTCATATGTATTTTATAACATCAACATATACAGTATTTATATGAATATTTAATTTGTTGTTTTTGTATATATGATTGATTTAAATAAAATTGTAACATAGGAGAGTATTGCTTCAATTTTTGGTAGTTTGCACCATAGCACAGAAGAGTGTAGATTCTTGTCTCTTCTAATCTGTCTTGCAATATAGGAGTTTACATAATCAATCTCTTCTAATCTGCATTGTAATATAGGAGCGTAGTCATTGGATCTCTTCTAATCTGCATTGTAATATAGGAGAGTACTCATTGAATCTCTTCTAATCTGCCTTGTAATAATATAGGAGAGTACTCATTGAATCTCTTCTAATCTGCCTTGTAATATAGGAGAGTACTCATTGAATCTCTTCTAATCTGCATTGTAATATAGTAGAGTACTCATTGAATCTCTTCTAATCTGCATTGTAATATAGGAGAGTACTCATTGAATCTCTTCTAATCTGCATTGTAATATAGTAGAGTACTCATCGAATCTCTTCTAATCTGCATTGTAATATAGTAGAGTACTCATTGAATCTCTTCTAATCTGCCTTGTAATATAGGAGAGTACTCATTGAATCTCTTCTAATCTGCATTGTAATATAGGAGAGTACTCATTGAATCTCTTCTAATCTGCATTGTAATATAGTAGAGTACTCATTGAATCTCTTCTAATCTGCATTGTAATATAGGAGAGTACTCATTGAATCTCTTCTAATCTGCATTGTAATATAGGAGAGTACTCATCGAATCTCTTCTAATCTGCATTGTAATATAGTAGAGTACTCATTGAATCTCTTCTAATCTGCCTTGTAATATAGGAGAGTACTCATTGAATCTCTTCTAATCTGCATTGTAATATAGGAGAGTACTCATTGAATCTCTTCTAATTTGCATTGTAATAAAGTAGAGTACTCATTGAATCTCTTCTAATCTGCCTTGTAATATAGGAGAGTACTCATTGAATCTCTTCTAATCTGCATTGTAATATAGGAGAGTACTCATTGAATCTCTTCTAATTTGCATTGTAATATAGTAGAGTACTCATTGAATCTCTTCTAATCCGCCTTGTAATATAGGAGAGTACTCATTGAATCTCTTCTAATTTGCATTGTAATATAGTAGAGTACTCATTGAATCTCTTCTAATCTGCATTGTAATATAGGAGAGTACTCATTGAATCTCTTCTAATCTGCATTGTAATATAGGAGAGTACTCATCGAATCTCTTCTAATCTGCATTGTAATATAGTAGAGTACTCATTGAATCTCTTCTAATCTGCCTTGTAATATAGGAGAGTACTCATTGAATCTCTTCTAATCTGCATTGTAATATAGGAGAGTACTCATTGAATCTCTTCTAATCTGCATTGTAACATATAGGAGATTTCTCATTCGATCTTTTCTAATCTGCCTTGTATTATAGGAGAGCATGATCTCTTCTAGTCTGCCTTGTAATAGAGAAGATTACTCATTGAATCTCTTCTAATCTGCATTGTAACATAGGAGATTACTCATTTGAGAAGATTACTCATTCGATCTCTTCTAGTGTGCCCTAATAATTCACACCAGGTAACACCACCAGTTACTCACCATGTTTTCACACCTGGTGGCGCTAACAGGTAAATCACCAGGTGGTGATTTTCACACCAGGTAGCACTACCATAGCATTACCAGTTGGCTTGATTTGAAATATTTGAATCTTGATTTTGTCAATTTGATGTTTGCTTTATGGGCATTCATGCAAAAAAAAAAAAAATCTTTATCATCTTTTCCTTGTTCTTTCATACATAACCTAAAGCATTCATGAAATCCCAGAGGTCACAGGCAATTTTACAGAAGTTTGGGGTATGCTTAAACGATATGTAGCAATGAAATGTGATACAAGCAATCTATCTCACTAAAATCATCCAAAATACACAGACAATGATTATTGTGTTTTGCTGAAAGCGCCAAGTACTGGCTGTACTCATTTGGCCACCAGGTGGTCTCATGTATACAAGGATATGACCTCTATTGAGGTCTGTCAGGATGTTGGGCCTGTACCAATGTACAAACAGGCCTCTGTGAGCTAAATCACTCCATTGTACCAATCTGAAGGTGCCCCATAGTTAGCAAAACTTTATTCAGCAGGTGTTTGCAAAGTGTCCAATGGATGATTTGGGTTTTAGCAAATGGCACAGAAATTTATATAGGGGAAATATGATGGGTAATTTAATTGTAAAGTTTCAGTTATTCAGGTTTATGCTCAAACCGGTCAATTTTGAGGTGATTCCAAAGGAAACCAATCACAAATCATAGCGTGGCATTCAGGCTGAAGGACAGAATCTATTGTATGACAACCTTTAATTAACCCCAAAATAGTATTTTGATTTGTGTGATACAATTGGAATATGGCTATCAATGATTGTATGCGTTTTCCTAGCAGTGTTGAGTCACAAACACACATTATCCATGTTAAAACACAATGTAATGTGTTAGTGAGACAGGTAATTTTCTCAGAGTGTAAAACTTTAGAAAATTCCCACCACTCGTCAAAAGAGCAGGGCATTTCAGCCCATTGACACATGCATCTACCTTACAGATATAGTCATAATTATGCTGAAATATTAGTTCAAAAATATCTATAGTTCAAATGTTGACCAAATGTTCCAAACTGTCTATTATATCTCTATAATATATCATTGAATAGACATTAATATCTGTTCAATTTGTAACCTAATTTTGAATAATGTTATACGCAAGCGATAATGAAATCATATCAAATGACCAACATTTAATCGCCAACAGAACATTATGTCTTTCCTGTATTTTTGATAACCGATCATTTTATGACACAACTTTAAATTTGGTAAGTTCTCCAATTGTCACCTTAGCAGCAATATTGATTTGATAAAGCTTAATGTTTTGGAATCTTGTGCAAATGCAAAAGAAAGATCTCCAGTCACTCTTCAAAAAGAGTATTGTATTAAGTCCTGGTCACAGGCTAACAATGATGATGATAGAGATCCTTTGATGGATAAAACCATTTTGCTGATTAGAAAATTGTACAGTGGTCTTGATACCCGAAGAAAACATTCACCGATAACATATTATGAACAATGACTTATATTCTGAGTATGGTGTTTGAAATATTTAACTTGAAGGATGAATACCAAAGGTTTCCCCATATTATTCTCATTGAGCGATTAGGCCATCTATTCTATAGCAACAACTGGGCGTACTTGATTATACAATTGCAATGTATGCTCTCAATATATTATTAATTAAAAAATAGGAATTTATATGTTGGACATTCTTCTACATAATTACATGTTTATGATAATTAATTTGACTATTTGTTAACAGTCATGTATTGACCGAAAATATATTTCAATACCAAACGCCTTTTGTCATTTGAAATAACACTTGGACATAATCGGGTCGGTACTTCATTATGAGGACAGGATACAAAATGATTATTATTTGTTTACCCTCACGAATACCCATTTGTACGTGTGAATATATGGGCTATGATTGTATGGACGATGGGTTCTTCTTTAAGTATAAATTGCTATGGCACAAGGTATCAGGTAGCTTTGATATGAGAATGACCTTGAGGGATCCCTGATGGATGAGACATTGTACATCACAGTAGGGCAACACCAAAACTGTCTCCACAAGTGAAGAGCCTTCTACCCACCATGAATGCGACTCAGCACACACATATAGGGTAGATAGGGTTGGTTGTGAAGATGAGTTCCCTCCCTCAGTCACATCCATCATCCCATGCCACTCTACATTATGTCCAGATCCAGACACAATAATAGCAGATCCCACTCTGAAAAATCATATATTTCTTTGTGCACAATGCTGGGCGGCTCAGGTGGTAAGGGTATTCTTCTGTTATGTCAGATCATTTCATGGGAAAAGGCCACCAGTTATATTCCTTGTGAAATAGTATTCACCATAATGAAGGAACTATGAGATGAAGTCAGATTTACAAGTATGAAAATTAAAAGAATAAACCTTATCGCTTTAGCTGTACAAATTTATTATTGTACATAAAATAATAATTCTATATACAATAATAATTATTGTATATAAAATGTAAATTATGATACATCAAAAACACATTCTAGGTGAAAATATAGTAAAATAACTGATTAAAACAATATTGATTGGTCCATAGAACGTGACGCATACATTATACAGTGTTTTGCACCTCGGTACATGACAGATACCACGTGCCGTCTTTCTGAGCTTTTCAGCATGCTACATATATGATAAAAGATCCGTCAGAAAACGTGTTAGATCTAACTCTACCATGATTTAGTAATATTCCTAAATCAAAACACGTGACCTTTTTGACATGTAATTACTCAGGTATTTGTATCATTTGTACTCAACTGTCCAGATTTGAATAGAATGTTCTTATCTATACCTGCTTAGGCAGTTGTTATATGTTAACTAGCAAACATGACAAGGAAAATCATTGCTTTTAACAATTTGCCAACGAAAATAATGATTCAGAACCCTGCCAAGATCTCTGATTATTTGTTACAATACTAGATCTAGGCATATGTTCATATAATTTAATATGACATGTGATTAGGATTTCACCATCAATGCATAGAGGTAGCTGAAGTGGTTATCCCTGTGAACGCTATGTACATCTTGACTAGATTTATCTTTCTGATAGACCATCATACCATGGACTCAATACTGACATTTTGTTGCTGTTTACTTATATTCTGTTGGCCATTGTGATTGGCATTAAACAATATTACTTTTCTTTTGGGACGTTTTCTTTTCGATGGTTGTACACTGCATAATTTGACAAATAAACTTCTTGTGCTTCCTCTTTGGTTATTTGTCTTTTGGATTGGTTGAGGTCGCTGGAACATACTTGTACCCATCACTATAGTCCTATGTTGTAATGACCTTGTAGCCTGTCTACCCTGCACCCTTGTTTGACAAGGACTGTCACTTCTATCAACATATCGCAGATGATTTTGTCCAAGACCCACACTATTTATATTAGGTGAGATAGAATCTGTTGTGACAGTTTGAGAAGCATTATTTAACTTCTCCATCCATCTAGTTACATTCTCGTGTAGAGTTAATTTTTCCTTGGGGATATCTGCAATATTCACAATGCTGATCTTTCTAGGAGGCCAGGTCATGTAATCCAGGTCAGAATCAAGATCATCAATACTGTCTTCAGATGTACTGGTGGTTACCGTACACCAGTCACCGAGGTGTCGTAAATATGATTCACGGCATGTCGTGCAAGAGTCTTCATGTGTGGATGAGTAGGAGCCAGAGGACGACAGACTACCTGGTCTTGTCTTGGCTGGTGGAGCCTTCCTCGGAAGAGCTGGAACTTTCCTTTTTAAAATAGTTTCTGATAATGGAGTACTAGTAACTGGTGTATCTGAATCAATATCCACTGCTATTTGAGACATACTGCATATTGTAGAAATATCACCATAGCAACCAGATGAACTCTCATCTTCATGTTCGCTGATGACTTTATCGTCACCAAAATATTGGACGTCAAGATCGAAATCTAGTTCCCATG
The DNA here is from genome assembly GCA_949316495.1 of Amphiduros pacificus. NCBI lineage: Eukaryota > Metazoa > Annelida > Polychaeta > Phyllodocida > Hesionidae > Amphiduros > Amphiduros pacificus. Next base: position 47,313,409 of record OX439000.1, on the reverse strand, counting down.
TCCTATTGCCCGTTGTGACCTGAGTGCTAGAAATACTCTCACATTCCTTCCTAATGTCTTCACAAAGTTTCTGGATATCATTATTAATATCTGACTTCTTGCTTTTCTTACTACTGGCGTTTCTTGAGAGCGGTGTCTGTGACCAGGAGCTGGAGATGTTTTCATGCGTCCTGGAGTGGCAGCCAGAGTCTGAGCTGGTGTGAGCATCGTGACAAGACCCACCCTTGTGAGACACCGCGGGACTTCTGGGACTCTTTGTTGGCTTGGTAACACTGATTCCACTGTCACTACCCACGGCCACATCAATGCTGTCCACCTCCCCAAGATGAGGCGACATGGGGTGCGTCACTATATCAAATAGGCCATTATCATACCCCTGCGGTGCCTCGCTATTACTTTCTATATCACTTCTGTTATTCTCCTCATTTTTCACCAGATATTTTGTCTTCCTATCTGGAAAACATACACTGGAGCAGCACACCGTATCCAGAGTCATCTTGTGGTATAATATGGACATAATAATCCCAAGAAGAAATGTTCCACATATAGCACCAAGTATTGATATATTCAGCGATGTTTTGTCCGCGGCCATGAACCAGACGGCCATCATAAGGACATTCTCCATAGTGACAAAGACATAGTTACCAATGACACCACACGGCCTCACGTCACTTCTGGAAAGCTCATACATATCCGTGTATCCATACAGCCAAATAGGCAGAGTGTCCTTACAACTCACTCGCTTTCTCGATTCAAATACTGCAATTTTCACAAATCCTGAAATATATCTACACAGCAAATGTGCTGAAAGTAATATCGCCAGCCATATGATACCGACTTTTGTAAATACAATGAAACATAGCAGTCTGGAGATGAGCATGAAGAAATGCCAGAAGAACTGCAAGATGACTGCTGAAGCTTGGGTGGTTCTGGAAGAATTTTTGCTTTTGCCTTCACAGTAAGCTGTGCACGTGAATGTATAAGCAAGGGACAGCAGAGAGAGCCCAATGGTCAGTAATGACTTAGGGGATTGATATCCATCAGACAATATGAGATAGCCCTGCAGGACAATGAAGGGCGCATCCTGGAGCGATGTCTGCAGCATTCTGATGGTGGTGAGTTCATAGATCTCGGTGGGGTCCTCCACCATCAGCAGCTTGATGTATCTCCATATTGGACCCAGCTGGAGCAGATGCAATAACACACACACAAACTCCCCGACACGCTTCTGGGCAAACTCCATGCTGTGGTAGATCCATGCCAGGGAGGCGAGGTTGGAGAAGACCGAACTCCCTATGATGAGTCCTAGCATAACCAGGAACACCCAGTTATGGTCCTGTCTGGCCAGGGCCTGATCAAGCTGCATTGAAGTACTCATAATGTACAACAATATGTGACAGGATGCCAGAATACGACGCATCTTGTTTATATATATATATATTAAATATAACAGTTTGAAAGGAAAAATACTTAATAAACCAAGTTTATCTGTCTGTCATATCTATCAAGTCATATAATGACATATCAAGTGTTGAGGTTGCTTAGTATACCATTCCTTATCAGTTGATACATGCCAGAGTTGTCAACTATATCTTTTCACACATATTCCAGTTTATAATATATCGCCTTGCCATCAAGATTGTGCTCTTTTGGGTACATAAATACTCCTGCGATATGCTCCACATTGCATCGGCCTTTCCTAACTTCTACAGCCATGTGCCTCTTGCAAAGGAACACACACAATTTGGTACCCGCATCCACATTATTATTGTGCTTGTAAGCTCTCAATTTGTTAATATTTGCCAGTGCTGTGGGAAGTGCTGTTCGGGCATCCTGTTAGGATAGGAATGCGCTTGTCCAGTGCCGGGACACTTTGTCACAGTGTCAGCCCCGTGCTGACATAAGGCCCATAGACAGACTCACTCTCCTGGGCAAATAATCTGAAAAGACACAACAAAGAACACTTCTTAGTTAAGGATGTATATTGAACATGTTTAAGATGGCAGAAACTTGCTAGGCAGCCCAACAGGTGCCTGGCATGTACAACACAGAGGAAGCTTTAACAATGACAGTCACACCAAGAAAACAAACATTATTCAGAGATCATTGACAGTGGTTATATGCGGCCTTCAAACAGATCACTGACAAGGGGTATGTGTTGGTGTACACCCCTTGTTCACCCTTACCCCACTCGCTGCACTACACTAGCTCTTTCATGCCTTCAAGGCTTTCTCAGGCTTTCTTCAGATCGATTTCCTCCGGAAAGGGTTGAAAGCCTCAAGCCTTACCTGTTCCGGTCTGCTCTCGCGCCTCCTACGTCAAGTGGCACGGTGAAAACAAATAATTGTCAGATGCCCCAAATGGCAACAGTCACTGGCGATAAAAGGTGCAAGATGTGTCACAGTTATAGGTAAATGGTACTTAAATATTTTGGCTTAATATCTGGCCCAATATCTCATCTTGCCCTGCTTTGTATGCACAGATGCCAATATAAATCTATTATGAGGGCTTCCCATGATCAGGTTGTGGGCATATTTGGCATTCATTCAAAATACAACAATCACCATGATTACTACCATCAGCGCTGGTAAGCCTGGATGGCAAGGAAGCAAATCACTACAAACCTGAATGATTCCCGAATCCTGCTGCCTTGCATGGCATAAGCATCTTAACTATTATCTGAACCATCTTGAATATTCTTATCCACACATCATATTTGTATGTATGTATTGAGTTCCATGACCAATGAGCACAACAATGACAGTTTACAATTCTCAAGAATGCATGGGAAGCATAATGCTGTTCCACACTGATCCTTGCTATCCTACCTGCTAACAATAGAGCGTCTAAATCCCCCTCAGCTATCATCCGGAGCGAGATTGCTCCACCAGATCCAGACATTCACTACCATCAATACCAAATGAAGATTTTCCCAACGTTTAAGATAAAATAGCAGTGGAAGTGTGGGGTGAGAGTGCCCATGGCAATGTAAATAGTGTCAGTGCGATCCATTGAGTGGTGATCCTGTCAAGCATGAATTGTGCACACCTCTGTGGCTGTACATTATTACCTGTTGCTACTACCTCATACCTCAAGTAATTCCATTACAGCTATATAAACAGGTGCAAACGGTTGGATATCATGTAATTACAAGCCTTTCATACAATATTCTATGAACTTCATTCCAGGGATCAAACCTTTTCCAAAGGCACCATTCCGGTGATAGAATTAAATGTTCTCTCGGCTATGTTTTTCATTATTTGGAGAACATAAAAGGAGGTATGGCTGAGATTTCATACTCCTTGCTTGTACGTGGTTTTTACCTAACATTTAGCATATCGCGTTACACATTGAAGTGGCCCAACTCTTTAAGCTAATCTCTTCTGGAAACACATCAAACAACATACAAAACGCAAAAGCCAGCTTATCCAAAATATTTGTGCACTTTGACAGGGTATACATACTTGGTGTGACCCTAAGCGGGGTCGGTGGCTATGATCCCGTGTTTGGTTTAGCATTGCAGTGATTTCTGGATGGTCACATAGCTTCTGCACTGTAACCTTTGTCATGAGAATGTGTGTACTTATGCCACAAACATTCACACATTTCTGCAAATAACCTTCAGCCATTTTGTCTAAACATCACAATACACTTGCACATATATCATTACAAGCGGTCTCCGCTGTAGTTGGCCTCATGTACCATGGATTCTGCTTAAAGCTTGTATAACATTTGGGAACTACAACTTATTGATTGTTTATAAAACCTGAATCAAATACCTATCATTGTTGATGATAAATTATAGGTAACCATTTTGACTTCACAAAGTGGGTGGCAATGACAGTTCACAAAAGAAAACAGCACATATACCACATTCTAATATATACATACACCCCTTTGTCCTTTGATTTATAGATTTCCTCACCTTTGTAACCTTTGTTATCATTTCATTTATGTCTGCTCCATAAAGCACAAACATGAAAAACTATTAGGATTGAATTAGTGAAACTTGATTCGGCAAAGAATTATATACACGGAAAACGTGATATGGCTTTATTTCCAGTTCTGACTGGACCTTTTTCTTGCCTGCCTTGGTCGGCTGCCCCTAAGCTATATCTAACATGAACAAAGCAACACCAGACTCGTAATACTTCTCTGCACATGTATTGTGTGAATGCATCAACACTACCGTATGAAGAGGTGATACTCTAGTAATCGAATTATATAAAGAGATATTGAATGACCAAAATATCAACAACAGATACAAGCTGTATTCGTATATTTATTTATAATTCTGAATATCTATCATTCATTATTATGTTGTAGGAGGTATTTAGATATATCATGAGATACCTGCTTCCAAAAATGTGGTTACACATTATAGCAATGCTAGTAGACATTGACTGCAGTAGGAAAAAAAGACCTGCCTTCAATACTGTGGTACATGCTGCTGAAGACAAACGATTCACCACAAGGCGGAGGGAATGGTAGAATGGGCCTGAAGCACTGGTGGCATGTTACCCACACTATAACTCCAGCCACTCCAGCCCACCTCACATGATATACGCATTAATGCTCTACAACCCCAACATCACAACACACTGTTCACTCTGATTCTCACTGATTAAATTCCAATAGGATTATTTAAATTAGAAGTTTTCATGCTAATGAGGTTTGTTCTGCCAGGGGTAATGAAAAAAGAAACTGTGTCATCGCATGATGAAATATTTGTGGCTGCTTGTACATAGATTTTAACTTGATTAAACTGTGGTCATAAGACGATTAATATTTGATGGATGCCTTATTCTTTGTTGCACCATCAGACATCATTATCATGTATATTAGATAAGATTGAACAAAGTGGTTAGCACATATTAGTGTGATATTATGCAAATATACAACAAATTCATCATACGCTATGACAAGTTAATTCTAGTGTTTGCAATGTTGGCCTATCTTTGTCGGGACACCCTAACTGAGTGTGCCAACGTATGGCATTCAGCTCACGTCTACCATCTCAGGACTGTGGACAAGATGTGGGATCATAACAACTGTCACACCTGTCCTGGGCTACATCATCTTTTGTCTAGACACCTGTAGAAAGGGCTGATTGCTGGGCGAGGGCACCTACCTCTACTTGATCACAGCAAGTTCCTGTCAATGAGCAGACAAATCTGTACCTAAGTCAAGGCTGGTGTCATTTGTATTTTGTTCAGGTGATGTCAGTGGTATGATCCATAAAGGATCACCGTCATTTACTCGAATTGCTGTGCCACGACAAAGCCGACTATATCGCTCAGAAGCTCATATTTACTCCTAAATGGCTACTGGTTGTGACCTATTGTAGGGATCCGTCAGTCGAGGGTTTAGAAGGAAGCTCTGAAGCTTTCCCCTGTGATGGCACCCCTTTACTAAGTCATACATACTTGATAGCTCCGATTGTAAAAAAAACATGCCCAGGAAATTACACCTTTCAGAGGCGAGTATCACTGCCTTGGCCTTCCTTTCACAATGAAACCCAGTCCCTGTGCCGATAAGGCCCACAATAACATAATTACACACACAAAGCCACAGGAAAACACACCCTGATGACTTTGATGAGATCCAGAGATGTTTTCTATGTTATCTTCATCTGCCTAGCATATAGGACATTGCTAGGTATAGGAGACACCCGATAAACGTGACCTCTTCGAAAATAATTCACAATGTTTCACAATGTTTCCAAGTGCTTGACTGCCCTATGCTTTATTTCATATAAAAAGGCATTAACAACAATGAATCTAATTACCTTGATTTTGAACTATTGCCAAGTAGTACTCGAAGTAACTGTGAAGATTTCTTTGTTGCAATGTTTGCTGTGGATTGATACTAATACAATGCTAAAGGTAACATAGAAACTCATTAAAGATTGTAATCATTTGTCATAGTATATCTCTGTCAGTGGATAATGCAATTAAAGGCAAATTATTCCGGGATATTTGAATTCACAATTGCTTGTACCCAGAACAAACATCCTTCTCTGACAATAGGGACATCATTAAATGCACATTAGTCCATCTTGTATTGAGGAAGCAAACACTATATTTATATTTAAACCTAGGTACTCAAAAGACGCAAACAGTTGTCAATAAGTTGTGTCTGAATTATGTACATATTGTGAAGTCCCTTGCACAGAGTGGACAGAATGGAAAGTGGCGGAAGTCAAGAGTGCCTGATTAACACATGACAGGGAACGAGGCCTGATTAGGCGAATTGGAGTCCACTTAACAGGACACTTTGTATGAGGTAAATAATGGGTAGCCCTCTTGAGACTAACCTGGTAACTCTGCGCAGGAGGCCCTGCTGTTAATGATGTAACAGAGGAAGAACCCAGTGTTTGAAAATACCCCAATCAGCACCATTATAACAAGCCACATTCGCATCCTATTGCTAAGTTTGGTATTTTTCACCTCTTAGATTTAACGTGAGTTCAAAATATCAGAACCCAAGGGACTTGCTGCTCTCAACTCATAAAGCTTGATAAAACACACCGACTTGGCAGTTGGTGATTACTTAGACATGTTATGGGGAGTTTTGCATGCATTGGCGTCCAATACATCAAAATCCTGACAAGCAGAAATCACTGTTGTTCTTAACCCATCGCTCGCTCTTTATCATCGCACCAACATATGATGACATATTTATTGAATTACATAAAGGACATTAATCTTATTTCACGGCTCGCACTTCATCAAGGGTTTGTTATAGAAGTTGATATTTTCTGAGAAATCCATGGGAACCATACTGACAAGGGATATCATAGAGCTTGATGTTATAAAAGCATCTATGTAAGGCAATATGAGATAATGGCCTTCGAAGAAAGTATAACATACCCTGGGGGAATGTATATGCTTCATTTAAGCACTATAACTAGAAATATATTGTCTGAAATATATCTTTTTATTCGGAGCACAATTCTCATGTTGCCAAATATAATAAAACATCGAATATTAATATCAAAATACAGTAATTCATTTATAATGATTAACAAAAAAACCATTGATGTTTATCTTTGCATTAATTATTCACTTTCCTTGCTGTGTTGCCAAATATGATTTACAAAAATGGCTTTTATTTTCCAAATACAATAAAAAATATTAATTTATTTAAAATGATAAACAGAAACCCATTGATGCTTATTTTGCATTATTCATTCACATTTTTGTGGGCTGAATCTGTGAAATCATTGCTATTTCATGTTGTATTTCTGCCCACCCTGAACAGATATATTTACTTCCCAGAGGCCTTTTTCAAGTCAAAGCACTTAACGAAATATATTGATTTCTTCTTTCTAGAAGGCGGTGGTAAGCAATCTAAAGAAAGGGTCTGAAATTGTCTGTGGCATAGCGAGCATACTTTAGATCAAAACCAATATGGAAACACATAGAAACTCAACAATCCTACTTTGTCTACTTTGGTGAATTAAATCTAAATTCTTGTATAAATATAAATGGTCTCTATAAAGTGGAATCTTTTAACGATGGGTGCCTTTGGTTGTGTTATTCTTTTTGGAATTGTATGCGTGCGTTATCTGTGGAATGGAAGATATATTATTCACAATGAATGTCCAGCTCAGGTGTGTACGTGAACCTATGACACCTGGCAAGATTAACAGATATTTCATTTCTGAGACATATTTTGTCACGAAAAGGCAATCCGCATCATTGCAAGCCACATTTGAAATTCTTTATCCAAGGGTTAATGTAATAAAGGTATATATGCAGCATCACATCCTGTGAAAAGGGTATTTGATTTTTGTTCAAAGATATGTCTCTGTAATATGAAAATATTGCAAAAGGAAAATGCTGATAAATATCCATATATGTTGCACTTTGTTTATAACCTTACCAAGAAGCGTTATTCCGTAATGTATTTTGTGTGTGTCACCATTGAACGATTAAGAATAAATTGTGTGAATAATTGATAGTGTACACAGATTTGGTTTTTATATAAATGTAGTTGATTGTGACTAATGATTAATTTTGTGCTAATACGTTTGGCATTGTCCAGCTTCTCATTGTGAAGTACTCATACCCTATAAAGAATTCAGCAGTGTGAGGTGAAAGTTACTTGCCATTGGCCCGGTTGTCTGAAAACAAAGGTTAATGCTCCATATAAAATAACATGAAACTGAAAATCACCACAATCAAGCACTCAATATTTCTAATCAAATCATTTCTATTTGCCATTCATGACCAGATTTCACTACTCACAATTCATCTTTTGTATCCAGAAGAACTAATCTATGATGTGAAAGCACATTAGGTAATGATGCATTCTATCTTGGTGAACACCGAGCTGGAAGCCTTGGTGGTATGCGAGGTAAGATAACAGATACAGGTAATAGGCTGAGCGAATGGGGCCCATTCTCTTGATGTGATGCTGTGTAATGGGTTTATTGTCTGAATGTGTTTGGGGACAATGGTAACCCCTAAGCTTTGGACACCCTCAAGTGTATTGTGGCTGCGTCAAACTGTGATCAAGTTATTACACAGGTGTCCAGCATGCAGAGTCTTTGATGAAGCTGTACTGATACCCACAGGGCAGGACTTTACCACCTTTTATAGGTTTGATATTAGCAAATTACAGGGTCCAAACCCTTTATTTATACAATCTAGCCCCATCAAAGGCGCGATTAAGCATGCTTATATTGTGTGATTTCAATGACCATTATGATGCATATAAAAACATGGACTCTCTTTGTACAGATTATGCCCTTTCTTAAGGGAGATATTGTGACTCTGCATATACACTTCTATGAATCTTTGTGAATACCAGGGTTACAGCTAAATATGGATATATTAGTTTCAAACCAGGCAAACCTATTTCATACCTAACCTATATCATAAAGGCATTTCTTGTATGTCTGACGTGCAATTTCTATCGATGAAAAGCTATATTTCATTTGACAGTTCTGACTATATAACATTTGAGGCAATCTCACAGTAAATATAATAATATACAGGAAATCATACCTCACACCATCTGCCATGTACTTTATTAACTTACATTCTATCCATGTGCAACAGATATGGACAGGTGTCACTCATGGGTATTCAGACATATTTGAGACATTAAATACATCCTTGTCATATTTACATTTGATGTGACATCGTCTCTGTAACATGATGAATATTGCTAGATGAAGCACTTATGGGTGGTCAATCAACGGTGGAAATCGTTTACAATCATGAATCGCCTGCCTCTCATCTTACATTTGTATGCTATGAAAATATATTATTTTCCATCTTGATAAATGAGATCTCATATTACAAGCATGATTATGATTAATCCTATTACTGATGTATCTTGTTATATAGACCTGAGATATGGTGGGCACTTTAATTGTAGTTTACTCTGGCTTGATTGGTGCATTCTCTGGCAGCATATAATTCATGGTAGGATGGGACTTGTGTAACTGTTTGATATGTGATCTCACAGGTAGAGATAATATCTTGTAGTACAAAGAAACAAACAAGGTATGTAGACAGCTATCAGATGTAAACACTTCAAGGTTTGACTAACTAATGCCCTTCTAGATAATATCGGGCGTGTTTATTTATATACATTAACATTAAATAAATTAATTGGTCCATATCCATTACAGTGCTCAGATTTATAGCATTGTAAAGTGATACCCCTGCCATGCGTTAACAAATAAAAGTACTTACTTATTTACGTGTCTTTATGGGCCATTTTCGACCAAGTCAGTCAATATTCTTCTCAAACCTTGTGATGACAGTGTGTTGTGTTTATATTAGATGGTAGTTTTTAACTGCAGCAGGTCCGGCGTGATCTATACACAGCACAGGAACCTATTGACATATGGCAGATGTTGCTTCATGTGTGTGACAGCTCTCTATGCAGGGGCCGTCCGACTGAGCTGCCCAGGCTTTTCTGTATTCATACTTATCAAGATTCTCAATGGCTTAAATATGAACTTCTAGCAATCATTGAGTATTGCCTTGCCCCCTGTTAAAGCTGGACTGCATGTGTGGGGCATCCACTGCCGCCACCTACTGGTGTGTAGCCCCGCCCACCCAGCGGATCACCCCCATCTCTGCACCCCAATTACCACGATGTATGGCCACGAATTCCAGCAGAGGTTAAGTGCCCCGGACTTTCTATAAATGCAATCAAATTCAATTAAAATCCTGTCGAGATATGGCTATTCAGATTATATAGCCCATGGAGAGGTTTAAGTTAGTGTTTCTCCTCATAGGATGAATGGTTTTCTCATTCCTAACAATTTGATTCGCTGTAAGTAATTAGCCCAGCGCAAAATAATAAATACTGCTCAATTTTCCAAACCACTACCTGTGTTCAGAGTAAAACTGCCCTTGCCATATATGTTTACTCCATATTCAGAATTATGAGTGTTGGGTTTGGCGGCGTGTTTGATGCACAAGCCTGACCTCAACCCCTGATAGAGGTTTAAGGATAAAGTATAGGTATGGATGATGACCATGGGCGCCACTCATGGTAGAAACCAGGAGAGCATTTACAAGAACTACTTGTCAAACACAATCACTATATTTACATACAATATTGACTGAAATTGTACATGAGAAATATTAGCCTCCTTGAGTCCCACTCCAAAGCTATACATGCCTGGTGGCTAGCTCTCTTATGCAAAAAAATGTACTGATAGTTTTTTTCCTAATATAATTCTACTTTGTGACTATCTTTCTAGTTAAACATGTGGTATCGCGGTTTTATTTTCATATGGCGCTGTGGTTTTATTTCTAAAGAGTTGCTTTTAGAACATATTGTACGTGCATCTGACAATATTTGGTTTCCCACATAGAATGACACTATGCAACATATGTTTTTCTGTAGTTGTGGAATGCTCTAGCAATACACATAATATATATGTATATTGATACAAGAATCTTGCATGTATCAATATTGACATTACTGCGCCGCACACTCAACTGGCCTGACATTCCTGCAATGTGCGTTCCCAAATGTCGTCTGACACATTCTGCAAGACTCCTTACATTGTAAAATAATATGTTCTATCAAGGAAAATTATCAATGGAATTGCAAGATGAAAATTTGCTCTTATACATATATACATATTCAAGTCGTGATTCTGTAATAAAATGTGTTTAAACATTTTTTTAAATCTCTGAAATACTAATACATTTAAAGAGTAAGTCTAAAAATATGGTGTCCCGTCCCTCTTCTTAACTTGATATAACAAATGTACAACTCGTATTATTCCGGTTTATCTATGTGTGTGCCTTTGTTGAAAAGGACACATCCAAACTTGTCAACTGTTTTTCTCTAAGTTTATTTATTTCCACATTTCATAGCATTTACCATTTGATTCACCCGAAAACAGAGATCCCATTCTGTATTACACAATAAACCCATTAACCTGATCTCGGCATCAGACAGTTGTCTGCACATCCTTGGGCCATCACACAGATAATTATCTCTCTGCCCTCCAACCCATCAGGCCAAATTATCACTTCTGGTGTCCACAAAACAGTAGTTCAAAAGAGCAACTCTGTGGGAGTCTACCTTTTGGCGTGATAAGAAAACTAAGGATGTCGTGCAGGTCAGAGTATTTCACAGCAAGATTCAATGGCAGAAGTACAACTCCTAATTTGATGTTTGATCAAAGGTAGATTTTCTGCTTAAATGTGTACATTGTCGGTGCATATCAAAGATTCACACAATACGTGTCATAAACCATACCACAAAATTATGTTTTTTCCACACTTCAATAATGTTTTCAACTACATTATTTAAGGTCAGCATTCGCAAGTAAGATCAGCTGTAGATTTATGATATCTTATATGGCATACGTTTATTTTTAACATTCTGATATATTGGAAACAAAAATAGGTTGCTCAAAATGTTAATTGCGTATAATAATATAAAAACTAATTCAAAGCTAAACTTGATTTGATAGATGAATATGCTCTGAAAAGCAGTTTTCCTCTCGGCAGTAGGATTGATGTTTGACTAAGAGCAATTGCTTTAAAATTACTGTTCCTAAATGTCAAATATAACATTTAAAAGGCAATGCATCATGGGTAATGAATGTCAGAACACCACGTAACTCAGAATGACATACGATTACGTAAAACGATAGTAAGTGATGGTGTTGAGGGAAATACTTCAAAGATATCGCCCTCAGGTGCCCGGTGCAGGTGTGGTGTTTACTGGAAGGTGCTCCAAGTCCCCTATTGCCGAAATGCGACCAAATTATGCCGATTTATGACTTAGTGTGATGCCTTTGATTATAGAACGACTTCAAAGATATCCAGTCACGAAAGTATACACATTTACAGAAAGGATAAGATGTTTGATATGTATGGTAACATTATTCTTTACGTGTAATTTCTAAGATTTAGACCTAAAATATGCCGAATATGATTTGACACAATTACCGATATGTAATTTTAACGTGAACAAAAAGCCAATTCTACCAACTTGAAAGGGGAACATTCGGTATATGGTAAAGTACAATGGAATGTGGAGACTTTCCCAGCAGTCAGGTGCCCCCACTAATCATCATGGCTGCTCAGATGGCAGTTGCATGTGGTTCAAGACTGCAAAGGGCAGAAGAGATTCTCTGTAATTTGGACAGCAGATAAAGATCCTAGGCATTGGAGCATGTGGTCCAGTCATGCAACTGTAGAGTGGAAGCCCCCCATTGTACTTTCACTTGTGGTATGTGAGTGTAAAACCGTCAAAATGATCAACATACCTGTCTCATGTGTCTCACTCGGCTCTTTCAACTTTAAATTTAAATCCATCACGCTCCTATACATCATGTAGTGTGAGTCTAAAACTTGTCTCTGCTGATCCTACTTTACCGTGAAAACTCACCATTCTTCGTCTCAACATGATTATATCCGTCCTGTTGCAATCAGCTTCCCTGTAGTTCACTTTTTTATGACATGCATGTCTGTGTTGAAACTTGCTGTCAGTTATTAAACTAATCAAACATTAATGAAGACACAATTAATGATGATTTGATGATGTGTCATGCTTGCAGGAATAATGGTTGTTGACTCAGTTATGTTAGATATTGATAACATTCATACTCCCATATCTGTTCATAATAGAAGCCACAAATATCACATGTTAACACATGCACCATTTGGCAGTGTTCAGAGATACATCACAGTCATCTGTATCCATAACCAACTTCTAGCTTTTAAGGCACTAACACATACATGTAAACAGAGTAGAGTAAAATTTCAACAATCACCTAATTAACTATTAGATAAGATAGCATCATACAGTTCTCTAATATTAGATGCATAGCTAGTCTGGAGTATAGACTACGTCTTACCTGTAGTATGTACTGAGAGTGAGCACTTGCTAGCTAGTCAGCCTGTCTGTGTAAATGTGCATGACACCTGAGTGTATGTAATTGTGCAGATGTAGGTAAGGTGCCACTTGTGTTCTCATCCAGCAGATGACATTATCAAGTCACCGAATCTGTGGGTTAACCCAATCCTAACCTATGTAACCTCCAGTACAGTGACAAAAATCTCTGTCAAAACCCACATTTGTAGTAATCGTAGATCAGGTTTCACTTCTATGTACAGTGATTCTTTACCTGGTGCCTTTTGTTATAAAACACAATTCATAGATTCAAACCAGGCACGGATGTTCAAGTTGTATATCCGCTTACATTTCCTGTAACCGTTGCTCTTACCCTCTGCAACAAAATGAGCAACTTTCCTGTTTAGCAAGTTCCAAGCAATTTCACAAAGCAATTTTCCAACTGTTGCATTGCTTGCATGACATGCGACAAGTCTTGTGGCTCCCGCCAAGAGCAGCTTAAAAACAGTACCAGGACCACCACCCTTAAATCACATTCTACCTTAAATTGTCCATATGTAATTGCAATAGAATTATTTTGTGACGGGCACCAGGGGTTAATAATGGGTTATTTTGATTAACCCCTCCAGTACTTGCCAGAAATCTCACACCAGCATGGCACAGCACCTTGCAGACGACCATTGAGAAGAGAAGTATCATCTGCATACAGCACCTAATTAAATCCTTTGTGAGTAAGTTTATATTAGGTGAAGAGAGAGGAGATATGGCAGTGGTGATTGGAAGGTTGAGATTGGGGGTTAGAGCCAGCAGTGACAGACATACCTGGTGGGGTCGGGGTACAAAGTGCTGGCGGCTAACATAAATGATCGCTCCTGTCACAATGCATATCACCAAATCTGCTTCTGGAATGTAAACAGTTGGAATAATCTTCTCGGGCAGTCTTGTATATCTGGTGTAACAATATCGCAAGCTGTAGACCTACCACAAACTGCCACATATTCTACATTTTAAACAAAAACTTATGAATGACATATTTGGTATGATGGTCTAGATCAAAGTTCACTTCTTTGAGCATGCATTCAGGAGTGCATGACAATTCTGTTTTTCAGACCTTTTTATACTTACATAAGTATTGTGAGAAATTATAGGAATTATCTCAGAGATAATTCCATTTTTACAAGTGCAGGGCAGGAAAGCTGGCACTCAGATAACCCTCTGGAGGGGGGATAAGATAGGCGGCAGCACCAGTCCTCCTTGGTGACCTACATTCACGCACCCTGATCATAACAAAGACTGCTGCATGCTTTTGCTGCTTGTTACATCAAATTTCTGTTAACTTATATAAGATGTATTTTTACATGTCTTTCAACGTTTCATGGATGTTTGTTATAACCTCATCATATAAGGTTCACTCAGTAAATAAATATTTATTTTACCCAAAATAGTCTGCCTTTGTTTTTCCTGCACTGCATTTGTAAAAGTATGTCTTTACTTAATATTATGTTTACTGTGACTCAACAAATGATAAATCAAAATAACTAAAGATATTTTATCGAAAACAAATATTAACCAGCATGCTTGGATAAGAAAGACAACACATTTATCTGAGCATCTGATTCAGTAAAATACATTTTACACATTTAAGACATACGATCAGGCATATTTCAACCTTGAAACCTTAACATCTATCATTATGTTGTTTCACACTTTGTTCTGTACAATTTGAATTGTTTGAGATTTCAATGGCATTTTCCAGTGGCGCACTATATCAAATACTTCTCAGCGGTCTACAGGGTATCTTTCCTCGTGTATCCACTTTCTTACAGTCAGGATCAAAGGACTTCTAAAATTAGCCATACAGCAAGACAAAGAGATAAATATGATACTTTATCAGATAGGTGATACCCTACAGAACCGTGCTAACTTTATTATTTGGTTACAAATTGAGTTTTTTGTGTTTCTGCAATGGGTGTGTAGGATGGGTACATTCCTGTGGCTTGATGATAGCATTTACCTGGTCATTATAGGACTAAATTGCTCTAATAGTAGGTACTGACCTCGCGCTTCATCTCTATTTAAAAGACCTTTTTTCTTACACTGACTATTGCTTCATGTTAATAATTGGTAAACATATTTGAAGAATAAGTCCTGTAGTAATAAAGATCCAAATGTTATCCAATATATGACTCATCAATAATACAAATATAACATTCATAGATATATACATACATGTTTCAACAACTATAAGGTATATAATTTGTTGTTCTCGTTATCTTTTTATGGAATTTAACGAGGGGTTTGGTATATTTTGCGTATCTCGCGACCACCACTATTATCTTATGATTATGAGACAAACATGGGGAGCACAATCATTTTATACCCTTAAATTGTATTATCAATAGATGTCTTTAAAATATATACTATCATCTCTCAAGGTTGGCCAACAAAGCATTGAAAAATATTTGGAGAAGAAAATGGCAAATATTGATCATAATTGGAATGCATTATTTTCTTTCATAATAAGATTTTATATATTGCAGCAATTGCAGTTATGAATTGGCAAAATATAACTGCGGGAGGAAAGATAGATGCGATATAACAAGAAATCTAACTTACCTATAATTATAATTTTCAAGACTTCCCAATTCTGATGTTTCTCTCACATGTTGGTTTGAGTGTTTGAGTATGATGGTATTCTGTATATATTTGTCTCCTGTGTAGACCAGCAGCCTGAGTGAGGTACAGAACTGTGATAATGAGGTGCTCGCTTGTGACTGGGAGTGAGTGGGTTATGATGGCCTACTGGATATATGTCTCTCCTCTAGGCCAGCATCCTGAGTGAGGTACAGAACTGTGATTGAGAGTCAGTCAAGTATGATAATCTGAACACTGTATTTAAGCCTCCTCTATGAACCAGTAGTTCAAGGGAGGTGGTCGCCTGTGATTGAGAGTCAGTGAAGTATGGCTACCTGCCGTATTAAGGTCTCCCCTTTAGACCAGCAGCCTGAGTGAGGTACATAGCTGTGATTGGAAATGAGTAAGGAGTGATGGTCTACTGTATAAACGCCCCCTTTATACTCCAGCTCCGTGGCCGACTGTGTCTGAGACTGAGTGAGGGATCGTGCGCTGCTGTATTTGAATCTCCCCTCAGTCCGAGCGAGGCTGTGCGACTGTGATAATCAAACTCCCGTGACCACGAGGTTCCTTCTCTGAGCAGGAATTGTGCCATTGCCACCAGGCACAGCCAAATGTTCTGATGGCTGAATCTGTCAGCAGCCCATTCATCCACGATGTTTAATGCATTTTTGTTTCCTCTCAAGTAGCATTAAGTATTCACAAAGTTGCGGCCATTCTTGCCACTCCATTATTTCTCACCTACCCATTCTGTGGACTGAATTCTGATATAAGTATATTTCATCATAATTTCCACTTGTCATTGAGTTTGGGTATGCATTCAGAGAACATCATCTGATCACCTTTTGTAGACAAATTGAAGTGACTTTCATCTAAATAAACACAAAGCAGCACGTATCTATTGCAGACACCCTGCTGCTTCTCTGCCTCTAGCCCCTAATCACCTTACAATGATGGAAGGGACTTTTCACACCTTCCAGGGTCAAAGTCTCTTATGTTACCTTGCACCTGTCCATCTTCTCTTCTCCTTTTCCTTCCTTATAAAATATATTATAACTGATAAACAACATCAAATGGTTCTGGCCAAATACGATCATATAACATAGGAGACTAGGCGATGATACCTTTGGCATTTTTGCGACTCGTCAGTAAATGTACTGAAAATCGTGAATTTGTGTGCACAATTATATATTTGTTACATATGGTTTACAAATTTGAAATTGTTGTTATGGAGAAGAATAGAATATAAGTGATTTATATTATGAGAGATTCTCAGAATTGAAGCATGTATTTTGCGGAGCTGCACATTTCCATTTATCATGACACCTGCAGATGTAGCGCCATCTGTCCAGACATTTTCTCCTTTATTTAAAGATAATGAAACTGCAATAAAGTGAGGTAAAAAAAGTATATGTATTATGACTTTGATACTTAGTTTCTTTTAATAGACATTTAATATTGCTGCCTACAGTTGAGTGGGTTTGTATTGGGACTGGGGCAGCTGCTTGTCCGGACAATACGCTCCAAATTGGATCTGTTCCCATCCAGAGCAGACGTCAAGGAGATTTACGAATCATGTGGGCCTACAACATGCACCCAACCGACTTTCACATCAACAAGTATTTGACCTCGCGTTAAATTCAATTTGATGACATTGTTGGCACTTCATCATGGCATGGTTATGTCCCCATGGAGTTAAATGGTCAATTATCTAACGCATGCAGCGTTCATCACTTTTTATAAGGTAAAGAGCAAATGTGGGATCAACTGTTCATTTATCAAACTCATTAAATAGCATCTGCGAATTGCACATTAAGTTACTCATAAGTATATTTATATGCTTTAAATCTCTCGGTCTTTTCTTCGCCATTTCACCGGCATTTAAAGAAAGCAAATAAATACTACGTATTTGATTCTGATCATGATATTCTAATAACGTATAATACGCAACTCAAGATTTCCATCATTAATTATTATCAAAAACATTTACAATACTCGGAGAGGCATGGTTTCGTTACCAACTGTGAAGTATATTGAATGAGTTAATTCACTTGACTGTAATTGATTTTTTTTTGTGATCTGATATATATATATTTGTTTATACGTAGCATTTATGTGAAGACCACGTGTTGCCCGTCCCGTGGAGATCAATCTACCATCATATAATGCAACTATGTTAAGTATTTGCCCCTTATGAGGGTATTCATGGCGGGGCGGCGAGCACTGGTATGATCGCCTTCATGGTCATGTCAATGTATTGTATGTCCTGTTCAACCATTACTAATGCTTGGTCTACCCTACAAAATAGCTATTTTCCTCAAGCTGACTTAAGATATTCCTGTTGCCATTCTTAAATATTACTTGTCATTTTTGAGTGTCAGTTGTATGAAACAGAATTGTATTGGTGCTATGAAAGATGAACTACAAAGATTCCATTGTCTGGGTTGGTTGGGACAGACAGATACTTCAGCACCCATCTGGTTTGATATGAAAAGAAGTGTCGAAAATGACCATGTTATAATGCTGTGAATAAATGCTAGGTGTACGGCCAATTTCACACACAACAATTTGTTAAATACCTAAATCCTTTGATGGTCTAATGGTGATAATTATGGGGAAAAGCTCAGGATTCTATAGAATACACTGTAAAAGCTAGACAAGCCAGCCATAAACATATATGGGCGGATCCCGAGGAAGCAAGAAGCCCCCATCTAAGATGAGTGTCTTTACAAATATAACTTGAAACAGGCATGATACTCAGAGGAGCAAGGCATAAGCATTAATAGGTGGGTCCCATAGCAAAATCCTTTAAAAGGGAACGTCGAAAAGCTCAATACAAACCCAGTTTACCCAAATTTGTCATAGGAGATGCAAGTTGATCATATGGAAGTATAAATCAAATAGACATGTTATTGTACACGTTGGATTAAGTGTGGTTCTAACAATATAGATTGTATCTAAAATATGCGCATGTCACAGGACTCGTATCAGACACTCAATAAGCACAGTTTAGCATTATGCTAACAATAATCACCTATCATAATACTTGTGATATACATTATTCTTGCAGTATGCAACTATCATAAGACTTACAATATAATTGCAATATGCACCTATCATAAGACTTAAATTATAGTTGTAATATGCACCTATCATAGGACTTACAATAAACAGTATATTTCTAATATGCACCTGTTATAGGGCTCAAGTTATACGTTATATTTGAAATAGATACAGATTACAGGACTGACACTATCATTGTACTTCCAAAGTGCACCTATCATAGGGCTCACGATATCATAGAACTGACAATATACATTAAACTGAGAAGGATCTATCCCACCTTAAGAGCAAGTGTAGAGTATATAAAAATGATTTGTTTGAATTTAAGATTGTAACGATTATGCTTGGTTACTCCACATTGCGTGGGGATTGTCATATTAAATCGAGATATATAACACGACAGTGTGTAAAGGGGTTGTTTAAAGGGGGTGAGGCCTGTCCTGCTTTTATCATAAATAGACCATTGAGAACGGTGAGTATTAACTCATGGCCGAGGCGTTTATAATTGTCAGAGCTATGTCAAGAGATAAATAAAATGCAGCATAGAATATTCTGAAAAGGTCCTTAATAGGTATAAACATTCAAGCTCAAGACAAATTTGCATTTCAGATGTTGTTAGACAAACTTGATTGATAAATATGAAATTTGAAAACAAGAAATACTTATAAAATATTCTTTTGATGATTGAATTTGAAAAATAAATTGATGTTATCAGGAATATGATCAAGTTATACAGATAAGATAAAATTTATACGCATTGTAATTGGAATATATATAAATATATATATATATATATATATATATATATATATATATATATATATATATATATATATATATATATATATATATATATATATATATATATATATATATATATATATATATATATATATATATATATATATATATATATATATATATATATATATATATATATATATATATACTACACTACTTAATGAACCTCAAGATGTTTTAATGAGTTAATCAATCAAATTGCAATAATCCCGCATGCGTTATCTTGTATTGTCCTTAGAAGACCCCATCAACAACACGAGGCCGAACAAAATATTCAGGTATTAAATTTGTGAAAATGAAACATGACGTATTTCTAAAATAAAAGTACTCTTTTCCAATGGAATATAAAGTTGACAAAAGTTTACCTGAACATTTAATGCAGATTGACCTGAAAAGTTTTACAAATATTAATCAGAATACCGCTATAAGTACCCACGCTTTTTTGTTTTTGTTTCTTCAATGAATATAAAGTTTTTATGACAAATTGTTTAAATTGAATTGATTTAAGAGGTCAATCTTTTTTAGCTGTATCTGGTATTCCTGAATAATAGCCATGAAGATTATATATGAGATTAATCTATTGACATTAATGTTTTGACCTGGTAGATAAAGGTCCTGGGTTTGAATCCCAGTGAGGAGGAGTACCTATCGTGCATGGTCGTGAAAAGTGAATATCTGCGCCGCTATGACTGGTTGCCAAAAGCCTTGTGATGTGATGTTATGTTTATGTGATAATGTAAAAGGAGAAATCTCGGGCCACTCTTTGAGAAGAGAAGGGCATTGAGTCCAGCTTTCTATCGGACCTGACATGGCATAAACAGTATTACCATTGCTTCCAATCTAACTTGCCCTTGACCTTGACCTTGACGTGAAAGATGTGTTGAGTAACTGATGATACAATATGTTGAAATAAACTCCAATTTGAAATGTTTTCTTCTCCGCCCTTTCATTTCAGAGAGGGTGATTTATTGAAACAAAAATATTTCAATAATTGTAGACTCAAGGTTTTGTTACAATCATATTCAATTTTGTTTTATTTTCTGTTATTTATGTGTATTTAATGAACATTTAAATATATGATGTTTTGTATTTCTAGAAAATGTTTCTTGGATACATGGCATTTAAAGAAAAGTATTCCAAATATTGATAACATAAATTTCCAAAAGATATTTAAAATGAGATCGATATATGCACAACATTTCTCATGCCATCTGGTTTGAAAGCTTGTTTGTAGTATTGAGAATATCATTGTAATATCTAAGATAAATATGTGTAACCTCTAACCCATGTCTCATCTCCAAATATTCAAATACTTTTGGTGGCCTTATATCGCATTATTCTGGTATAATTTTGAGTATGTCTTGATGTAAATGTCTCTTTACATATCTCTATCGTCAATCATTCTTTTATTTGTTATCTAAGTAAGTAATTAATCACTTCCAATTATTTTAAAATGTTGCTTTAAAGAGTAAGAATGTATATTCACCTTGTCAAACCCTTAAAAAGTTACAGATTGATAATGTGTTCTATAAATAGATTCTGCATAAACCTGATTAGACATGCTCACATCTATCATAATTGAAGATGACTTAAGTGTTTGAAGTAAGGTAATAATGGAAGGAAGAGGACAACTACATGCAAAGATGAACACCCCCACTTAACAAGTGAGCCCTTGGGCAGTCCGGCCGAGCAATCGCCGAGATAATATTTTGGAGTCTGGTGTCAGCAGGAGGTCTATTTAGGTCTATTCAAGCAGGCATTAAAACTAGACATCCCAATATTGGACACCACAGGGCACCCCCGACCCCCAGCTACCAAAGGGGGCACCCAGCAAGGATCAGAGGATAACTGCAGGACACCTTAATGCCTTCTCGCCAAGCTTACCCCTGAGGCGGAGATGTATATCATCGCTTATTACTCTTCCCACCTTCTCAGAAAGTGGTGCTGCCCATTTCTAGATATATTATCTTGATAAATGAGTTGGGGAATACTGCTGGCTTTGATGTGGTGTTCCCTTCGCAATGTGGATTAGGAATGTTAATGGCGATATGTCACAGGCTCAGCTAGTTTATAATGAATGGGGTTAAAACATAAGATATGCATTGTTCGGAAGAGACATTGCCGAGGTAACTAATATAAGACAAACATAAAAACAATATTTATTTTCATTGTTTTCAAACAATGGGATGCCCATAGAATTTCCATATGGTAAATATGGAAACCACAAGTGAAAATGTAAAAACCATATGGCTGTACGCATGGTTTCCACATGAACAATTCTCACTGCTCGAGTTTCAACATTTGTGATCCACCAGGTGTCTCTTGCATCAAATATGCTGCATTTTGGGATAGGTTTGTAGATATGACAGCTGACTACCATGCTGTATGCTGTCATGGGAATACATAAATATTTTGGCAACAAGTGCATGTACAGAAAAAAACCCAGTAATCTGAGAATTTGAAAAGAATAGAAAGACTGTCATAGATGTAATAAACTGATTGAAATATAAACAAGCTGATCAAAATCTTTTACTGCCACGAGCCAAACTTGCCAATCCGTAAAGTTCCTCCGTGTGTGGCAGATGTTTAGACACCAAGTGGCAGCATATAGCCCATTCGAGCAGTGAGAATTCCACGTGCTTTTCTTTTCGTTGAAAAACGACACCATTAAACTTAAAGTATATCTTGACCAATTTGCATCCACCATTTTTTTATGGCTTTCACAAAACAAATGGTTTTGCCGTGGTTCTAAACCAAGTATTTTCCTCTCGAAGTTGGGCATTTTCTTTTTCGGGAATAGACAGTCGAGTTGTTAAATGGGCACACAAAATACAGGTCATCTTCTTATTTCACAATTGAATTCCATTATCTTGGGTTTTTGCATGTAATGTAAATATATGCCAGAATCAATACACTTGTCCTCTTTTTCTGTCCATGGATTCTAACACTAGAGGTCACTGCCCGGATGAGCAGTCTCGATGAAGCCCCCAATGGTAATGACCAAGAAACCTTGAAAATAATTGAGCTGGATTGGTCCTTGACACTCTACCAATTATCTTTTTAAGTCAGCACAAACCATGCATGTATGCATGATATATCTGTAGCCAGCAAACAGTTAAATGTGAAAATGTGAAAACGTATTCCAACCTACACAATTAAAAGAAATAATTCCCTTTAGGCGCGATAGAGAAATATGTGACAGTGGGAACTTCACAAGATCAATTCACAAGTACATAAAATTGAAATTGACTGTTGAACTGTTTTAGTTGAAGGTAATAAAGTCAATCAAATTCCTGTTTTAGATTTAATATTGTTCAAGACGCGGAGGACAGTTTCATATCAACAAGCAGTGTTCGCTGTTGATGTTGAGCCAGGTATTAATGGTATAACATGTGCACACTTCGTTTGGGGTTATCATGCCACAGAATGTTTGGAACAAATTTGAAAAGCAGAGAAGAATTGAGAAGCAGAGATATTTATTTTTCTCTCACATAGGGGATGGTAACAGTCAATTGATTAGTTTGTAATACAATGTTTTGGTTTCTTTAACATTATCAAACTAAATGTTAAAAGGAATCTGGACATTTATAAGGCAAGCAAGAATGCGTTAAATTCATATGTTGCATACTATGTTATCATGTCATAAATAAAATCTCTCTAAAATCACATACAATTCCATTTTAGTTCAGAAACAAAATGTGATGAAAATTTAATTCCAAAAGTGTCTTAGTATAACATAGCTTTTTTTATTTCTTTCATATGGATCTATTCAATTTCATCTCCAATATATGTATGTTTTCAATGCAAATAATCCACATAAATATCTGTCTGCCTTTATTTATCACGGTCTGGAGAATGGCAGCTCCTAAGGAAATCTCAACCAGTTGAGAGATTTCAAAAGATTTTTTTCAACATAATTTAATACTTTATAATTAAGTGACGAAGATAAAGCCATTTAGTTTTCATGACGGTTGCACTAAAGTTCTGTTGACACCTGGTGTCTAAATGGTATGGGTCATTTTCACAGGTTGGGGTTCTTGTGATTGGCACAAAATACCACATCATTGAATGATTGCCGTATACACGTGAGAATGCATGTGCGGCAAATGCTCACAATCTGTTCCTTTGGTCAACAACTGCTGCTAATAGCCTGTCGTAAGAAAGGTAATGGCACGGGTTTAAATCAGCCGTGACTGCATGTGTTCCAGGGTCCAACTTTCCAAATGGAGTAAATAGTCCTCTAACATCATAATGTGACGGAAGCCTATGATTAAGAAAATTGCAAACAAGTTATCCATTAAAGTTAATTTCTTTCATTTTAGTGGATAACTTGTTTGCAATTCTTTTGCAACTTAATCACATTAGATAATATTTGGGTTTCGACGGTACCCTGCTAAAGGCTTTTAAAGTGAGGAATGTCAGCAAATAAGTGATACTCCATGTCTAACAACACACTCTCTATCCAGTGACATACTCCATGTCCAATATCACACTCTCCATCCAGTGACATACTCCATGTCCAAAAACATTAAATTTAAATTTGTTACAAATTAGTAGTGATACTATTAAACATATTTATAGGTCTATGTACAATTTTATATGGAAAAGTAAAGACAGAATAAAGCGTAATGTGTTGATCAACAATTATAATGATGGAAGGTTCAAAATGGTTGATTTAGAGTGTAAAATCAAATCTCTAAAAGCAGCATGGATAACTAGATTATATGCTGACAAGAAATCTAAATGGACTTGTATCATTAGATATTTTTTACATACACTAGATTTAAGACGGGAACATATTATTATGATGTACTTTTATAATATAAAAATGTTTGATATTTTGTCTAGTATACCATGTTTTTACATTGAAGCATTTATTGCATTTAACGAAACAAAATCAAATATACAAATAGAACATATTTGTAATGACGACTTTTTAAGTCAAATTATCTGGGGTCACAAATTCTTCCAGAGAAATAACAAATGTTAATATTTGAGGAATTGGATAAAATCTGGAATTGTATTTGTTAAAGATTTGTTTGGTGGAAAAGGGGAGTTTATTTCTGAAAATATTATGATTACTAAACTAGAATTTGCAAGAGATTGGACAGCTGAGTATGCTTTAGTTTAGAGATATGTATGTAAGATTGGTTTAACTGTACGAGTAGTATTCATATTAATACAAGAGATACAACATAGATGACCTGTCATCAAAATTTTATTATGATATTTTAGTTGAGAAGAAATCAGTTTGAAGTTATACAGAAAAATACTGGCAAAATATATTTGACACTGAGATATTTGTATCAGAATGGAGTCAAATTTACAGAGACAAGGTATTGACTATGCCAATCACAAAAATTAAAGAATTTAATTACAAGATTTTACATAAACTTATTAATTGTAGATTGAATGTAAGTAGATGAAATGTAAATGTTTCCAAATTTTGTGGCTATTGTAATGAAATAGAAGATATTGAACATCTGTTATATAGTTGTATAGAAAATAAGAATATTTGGGATAGAATTACCAATATTTTAAATATTAACATTAAATGGAAACATATTGTTTTGGGATTCAGAGACAACAATGACACGTATATGACAAGAAATATTATAGTTAGTATCATAGCATTCTGTATTTATAAAAGAAGATTACTGGATAACATTAAAAATCAGTTTCATAATTACTCTAGACTAGTAAAAACTGAATATAAAAATATAATATTCATTCTGCAATATATTAAAAAATATTCACACTTATATGAGGTATTAAATAATGTTTATACCAAATGGTAAATCATAAAACCCCCAACTCTCCGGGTGGCTGGTAGTGGTCTTGTACATATAATGCCTGGAAATAAATATGTATATACAAAAAAAAAGAAAGAAAGGTATGCTGCTTTCATTACATTATTATAACGCAGAACTACTTACGAATCCAAGTATGTTCAATTTGAACGCCAATACGGAACATGAGCGCTAGGTCAGTAATCAGAGAGAGAAGGCCTGGCATTGCTGGAAGTACATAGCACACTTTCCTGTTATTACCAGTCAAAATTGCCAAACACTGGTAACTCAAACAGTACGGAGGGTGCAGATTTTCAAAAGTCTAAAGTCCAACTTTCCAAATGGAGTAAATAGTCCTCTAACATCATAATGTGACGGAAGCCTATGATTAAGAAAATTGCAAACAAGTTATCCATTAAAGTTAATTTCTTTCATTTTAGTGGATAACTTGTTTGCAATTCTTTTGCAACTTAATCACATTAGATAATATTTGGGTTTCGACGGTACCCTGCTAAAGGCTTTTAAAGTGAGGAATGTCAGCAAATAAGTGATACTCCATGTCTAACAACACACTCTCTATCCAGTGACATACTCCATGTCCAATATCACACTCTCCATCCAGTGACATACTCCATGTCCAAAAACATTAAATTTAAATTTGTTACAAATTAGTAGTGATACTATTAAACATATTTATAGGTCTATGTACAATTTTATATGGAAAAGTAAAGACAGAATAAAGCGTAATGTGTTGATCAACAATTATAATGATGGAAGGTTCAAAATGGTTGATTTAGAGTGTAAAATCAAATCTCTAAAAGCAGCATGGATAACTAGATTATATGCTGACAAGAAATCTAAATGGACTTGTATCATTAGATATTTTTTACATACACTAGATTTAAGACGGGAACATATTATTATGATGTACTTTTATAATATAAAAATGTTTGATATTTTGTCTAGTATACCATGTTTTTACATTGAAGCATTTATTGCATTTAACGAAACAAAATCAAATATACAAATAGAACATATTTGTAATGACGACTTTTTAAGTCAAATTATCTGGGGTCACAAATTCTTCCAGAGAAATAACAAATGTTAATATTTGAGGAATTGGATAAAATCTGGAATTGTATTTGTTAAAGATTTGTTTGGTGGAAAAGGGGAGTTTATTTCTGAAAATATTATGATTACTAAACTAGAATTTGCAAGAGATTGGACAGCTGAGTATGCTTTAGTTTAGAGATATGTATGTAAGATTGGTTTAACTGTACGAGTAGTATTCATATTAATACAAGAGATACAACATAGATGACCTGTCATCAAAATTTTATTATGATATTTTAGTTGAGAAGAAATCAGTTTGAAGTTATACAGAAAAATACTGGCAAAATATATTTGACACTGAGATATTTGTATCAGAATGGAGTCAAATTTACAGAGACAAGGTATTGACTATGCCAATCACAAAAATTAAAGAATTTAATTACAAGATTTTACATAAACTTATTAATTGTAGATTGAATGTAAGTAGATGAAATGTAAATGTTTCCAAATTTTGTGGCTATTGTAATGAAATAGAAGATATTGAACATCTGTTATATAGTTGTATAGAAAATAAGAATATTTGGGATAGAATTACCAATATTTTAAATATTAACATTAAATGGAAACATATTGTTTTGGGATTCAGAGACAACAATGACACGTATATGACAAGAAATATTATAGTTAGTATCATAGCATTCTGTATTTATAAAAGAAGATTACTGGATAACATTAAAAATCAGTTTCATAATTACTCTAGACTAGTAAAAACTGAATATAAAAATATAATATTCATTCTGCAATATATTAAAAAATATTCACACTTATATGAGGTATTAAATAATGTTTATACCAAATGGTAAATCATAAAACCCCCAACTCTCCGGGTGGCTGGTAGTGGTCTTGTACATATAATGCCTGGAAATAAATATGTATATACAAAAAAAAAGAAAGAAAGGTATGCTGCTTTCATTACATTATTATAACGCAGAACTACTTACGAATCCAAGTATGTTCAATTTGAACGCCAATACGGAACATGAGCGCTAGGTCAGTAATCAGAGAGAGAAGGCCTGGCATTGCTGGAAGTACATAGCACACTTTCCTGTTATTACCAGTCAAAATTGCCAAACACTGGTAACTCAAACAGTACGGAGGGTGCAGATTTTCAAAAGTCTATATCGGTGCTCATACATGTGTATGGTGACCTCATTAACATAATTTATGAATCCGGACAGATTTCACCCTTCCAAACTGCGTTGAAATTGTGACATTTGGTAAGAGTGAGGTGTGTGCACTGAGCAGACGACAAAAATCTGTGTCACATGATGTGATCAATTTCCAAACAGCAAACAGGTCATCTCGCCACCAGACATTCATGTTTATTTCATTTATTGACAGTGTTTTATGATGCCCCCCCCCCCCCCCCAAGTTGTGGAACCCGAATTGGTAATTGAAATAAGGCAGTTGACTTGATTTATTAAACCAGTGAAACAAATATTTTTTGCTTCCTGTTCACTGGTATAGTCTACATATGAAGAGTATGACATATGTCAACTTAATAAAAAAGGTTTACATTATTGAAATGCTTTGAACTTTCTCACCCTCATTTACAGGATTTCTCTCTCATTTCAGTCCCTGCAGTCACAAGTGAAAAGTTGTGTTAAAATTGGACACAAATGATGAATATTCTTAAGAATCGGGATGTGGACTGGTTGGGGAAAATAGATGGATATTCATAAAGATTCTGTTTCGAATTGACAGTTGTACTGATTGGTCAGCGCCCTACGTCAGACAAGGGTGGTGGGATAGTTGTGGAACCCCGACTTGCGCGAGCAGAGCTCTGGAGGCTACGTCGGTCATATTGCTCCGACCAGCCCAGCCACAAGATAACAAGGAGGACCAAATGCCGTTTCTCTTTAACTAGTGGTGGGATGTGGTTTAGTTGTTAAGACGTCTGTCTCTCATGCTGAATGTGATTGGTTCGAATCCCAGTTGTAAGAAGTACTTCGGTCATGCTGGATGGTCGAGATAATGTAGTTTAAGAAAAACGGCATTTGGTCCTCCTTGTTTTCTTCTGGCTAGGCTGGTCGGAGCAATATGACCGACGTAGCCTCCAGAGCTCTGCTCGCGTAAGTCGGGGTTCCACAACTAGAGATAATGTGTATATTTGTTGCTGAGTTGTTTCCCATTCCAGTCAGTGTTCCGACTAGTCATTAAAAGCCATCGTTTGTGTCATTATGTCTATGTGCAAAGAAAAATCTCCGCCACTCTTCGAAAAAAGTTGAAGCATTGAGTCCCCGTGACAGTCTTCTATCTGACATAATAGAGCCTAAACTGTGCTGGAAAGGTCGTTTAAGCCCAAGTCACACATTATTGATCTGCTACAAACCTGCCAAGGAATTCGCACGAATGATATGATCGTATCTGATTGCTGCCAGAATTGACTTTAAAATTGCTTCACTGACATGGAAGGTGCAAAATGGCTTTGCCCTTGATTATCTGTCTAAATTAATAACAACTTATAAATGGTCTAAAGCTTTAAGATCTAGCGATAACAATGACTATCTAATACCCAGAACAATCTGAAATCTGGCTTTATATGCGCCAAAAAATTGGAATGCCCTGCCCCTTGAAGTGAATAAGGGCAAAACAATTGATAGCTTCAAAACTAAATTGAAGACTCATCTGGACGTGAAACACTATCTGCAAGAGCGCCATGAGCAAACGTAATTGTATCATGAGTTCAATCTCGGCACAGCCGGGGATCGAATCCACAACCTTTGGATCACCACAGAGGTGCTCTAACCAACTTCGCGCTATAGTTGGTTATAGCGCCAGCTTATTAGCACCAGTTCCTCTGTGGTGATCCAAAGGTCATGGGTTCGAACCCCGGCCGTGCCGAGATTGAACTCATGATACAATTTCCTATATGAGCTGAAGCCCGTGCCTAAAGGGTTAACCCGTTGTCCGAATGGGTTGGTCGGGTGGGTTGTCATGTCTGACTTGACAATTCAGTGAGGCAGCACTATATCTGCTACAAGTAGGTCTCATCACCAAATTGACTGAAATAATGCTGAAAGTGTTGTAAAATGTAGTAAAACCCCAAACAAACAAACAAACAAACAAACTTACTATCATTCAGCTCCATTCGATCTTCTAATAGGCTTAAGAGGTTACAAGGTCACAAATCAGTCCAGGTGGAGATTTGAATCAGTATGAATGAGAAACTGTGATTTTTTGCAGTCAACGACTCTGCATTACATCGGTCATAATGCCAGTCGTTAAATCTTGTCACTACGTACCTTTTCCGTCATTGCCTAATATTGACGTTTTTGACTACTTTGTCATGATGCTACTCTGCATTACACAGTTAGTATTCAATTACTACCTCTGCAGTCATTGTCCTGTTTTTTATCTCGTTCAAAGTTTGGAAACCCCCAGTCATAAATACTTGCCTTGCTCACAAAATATCATCAAATCTGAATTGACCAACTTTAGGTCATAAACTGTAACCAGGTGCAAGTACAAAACAAATCTATTTATGTTCTTTCACTACTAAGTTGACAGCCAGATTTTTTAATACTAATCACTTGCGCTCAATTCTGTGGGTACATCTAAAACTTTGGTGGCAGGGACCGATGTGATAGAGAAGTCCTGCTCTGGAGAGTATAATCCTGCTATGGAGGGTATAGTCACGTCCACCAAAAATCAGAATTGATCAGAATATGTTTGAACTGTCATTTATTCTTTCACCAATCATTTCACAGCCAGATATTTGTGAATATTCATGACTTGGGACCGATCCTTTACGCATCTTTTTATCATTGGTGACAGGGACTGATATGAGAGTGAAGTCCTGTTTTGAATGGAACCAATCAACTGCCATATGGTCAGATTGTGTATGTGTCATTAAAACTAGAAAGAGCAATACAGGCGCTCAACAGCATAGCCAACAGAAGCCGCCTTTCATTAAAACAGACACCTTCCAGCCTTTTCAGGCAGTTAAGTTTCACGATTAGTGACAACTATATACTCTTTTCAGTTAAAAGCGTGGAGGTAAATTTTCAAGTATTTAACTACGGATTTGGATCAGAAGCTCCGCTAACATACGTCCACAACCCTTATCCAAATCCAGTTAAATACTTGAAAATTTACCTCCACGCTTTTAACTGAAAAGAGTATATACACTCTCATCCCATCTAAACACATTTCTATACATTTTTCTAAACAATAGTGTTTAGCTTCTAAACAACAGTGTTTAGCTTCTAAACAGTAGTGTTTAGCTTCTAAACAGTAGTGTTTAGCTTCTAAACAGTAGTGTTTAGCTTCTAAACATGTGTTTAGGTAAATGTTTAGGTGAACCTATGGTGTTAAGTTCAGTGTTTAGTTTACTAAACACTAAGTGTTTAGTTAATTCTGTGTTTAGTTCTGAGAAAAGTCATATTTGAATTTCACTGCATATTCTAAGATTTTTTAGCCATTTGGCATGGCAATATTGTCTGTGTTGTGTAGAATTTGTCATTTTTCAGCTTGTTTTCGGTGAATTTATACATTAAAAGCACCATATATTATATCAATATTATATTAGTATCTCAGGTTTTCTTGAAATCGTGATGTCAGTCATAGTGATAGAATTTGTCATTTTTCAGCTTGTTTTCGGTGAATTTATACATGAAAAGCACCATATATTATATCAATATTATATCAGTATCTCAGGTTTTCTTGATATCGTGATATCACTATGACTGACATCACGATATAGTGATATCCCTCTTATCGATGACAGTCCTAGTACAATAGCACATGACATTATTTAATACTATTTCATATTTTAATTTTTCTGATGTTGTAACATTTTGAACAACTTTTTTAAGTTAGCATCAGATTCTTGTTTTAAAGTAACCAACATTTAGTTTGCAAAAATATAGAATTGTATGTTAGGTGTATAGAATCTACACATCACAGTGTTTAGTATTTATATTTTCTATACACCTAATGTTTAGTAGTATTATGTATTCTATACACTATGGTGTGTTTAGAAATGAATAAGATATTTTTTTTAATCTAAACACCTGTTTAGCTTTTCTTCCTAAACACTTAAAACTAAACACTTAAAACTAAACACCAAATCCCGTTTAGAAAGCTGGTACACAAGCTAAACAGCTTTCTGTTTAGAATCTAAACACTTCAGGATGAGAGTGTAGTTGTAATTGGTAAAACTCGGGATCTGCTAAGGAGAGTATTGGTTCATATGAAATTCAGAAGAAAGGTCACTGCCCTGATGTAAATCAATTTAACAATTTAAAAAAAAATAAACAGACCTCCTTGTATTATACAACAACATCCATTTTGTGGATTTGATTTATCCCTCTTTCGGTACAGACATGTGAGACATGAACATCAAACTTCACCAAGGTTGTCATGCACATGGAAAATCTGAAAAGCTGAGATGATGCCTAAATTGTTTGATCAAAGCAATGTCAATTCTATCTTCTGCCATGTTCAACTGAAGGAATGAATGTTGAAATCACAACCTTGGGTGAGAAAATTTTAATCCATGCATAAATGGAGTATTAGTCCATTCATATTTTAGGAATCACTTGTGTCAATTTTCGAGGGGGAAGAAATATGTTAGTGTTACCTGATTTCCTGTTAAAATGAACAGTAATGATTATGCATTTCATACTTCCAACGATTGCACGCTCAGGCATGTTCATTCTTTGCATTTGTGATGTAATACCCAAGCCAACCTAATGTTCAGATCTAAAAGCTTTCTCCTTGCATATGGCTGTGTAACTCCTAACAACAAATGTATACATTCATGCTGACCTCATTACGTAATCATGGCCGACCATTCAGAAGGCTTAAGCGTACGTTCACGTATATCACGGACATATCTTGAATATGGATATTTTTGAAGAGAAAATGCCAATAAATCACTTATGAATGGGACAATATTCTGTTACGTCGGAAGCTGGACGATGACACCGGATACGGGACACATTTGAATGGTTTGGAGTTATGAAGCAAACATTAACATCAATATATATAATCCTCCATGGCATATAATGATGGCATTACAGGTGAATGAATTTCTGTGGGTATTAGTAAATAATGAAAAATAGACTTTCAGATTTCAGATGCAGTAATTACATATTCTACATCATTGTTCTATAAGAAGTTTTACATTATCTATTCTATCTATTTGATTTATTTCAAGGATTTTATCTATTTCAAGATATTAAGGACTTTATTAGATATCAGTTCGTACTAATATGATTTGATCTGAAGCAATTTATTTGTGGCATCCACATATTTCTGTTCAGCTAATTGTTATCACATATTGAAAAGTGAATGCCATATACCAGAAAACGTCACTGTGCGCATCATCATATAATAGATTTGATTTGATTTGATTTGATATGTTGGCCGCTCCACTTTTGTCTCGTGGGCACTCAGAGCTTACGCAGCGTGGCTATCCAGCTAGAGAGGAGACCCATACGCACTATCCCCAATCTGTGAAAGGCACTCGTGCTGACCGCCCGGTGCAGGCCCCTACACTGATGTAAAGCTACCCTATCTAATTATCACCTTCTGCACTGACAACTTTCACCCCAACACTCACTCCTTCCCTTGGGGCCTACAATCCCCAGCGCACTAAAGGGCGTCCAATATCCCTATACAGCCTGAGGCGTCCAATATCCTCGCAAGCCCTACCAATCACAACTAGAGGCTAAAGATGTCCTCCACGTGAGTACCTAGTGATCTTCAGCACCTTCATATCTACCAGCTGCCTCCTTACCAACTTTTCTAATCCCACCGAGACTACATCCTACGTAACCGACATCCCCCACTAAACTATGACTACCACTCCTTTTCTTTCTCCGCCTGAAAAGTACCTACAAGAAATAAAATCATTAGTACCAAACATCCTGTTAACTCTCCAAACCATCAGAATTTATGAGAGTTTATCTCAATTTCCATATCACTGTCCACCAGAGGCGCACATTCAATACGTCGCCCTCTAGTGGAGTTCCTTTCCATATGTGCATTTTACGACAAATGATGTTATATATAATACCAAAATCAAGACTGATTAAATATCTTTCATGTCCATTGTGTCAATGGCACTTTGATTGTCAATAACGGAGAAGGAAACCTTGAAGAAAAATGGATATGAATTTTTGATATCATTAACATGAACAAATTATAACACGACAGGAAGATTTTGAGATCGTATTTTAATACTTTTACTAATTTTAAATTTTGTGAATAAATGACATTCGTTTGCTTGTGGCAGCCACATTGTCAAAGGGTTACCTAAGTACCAGCCGATCCGAATCACAACTTCATTGCAATTTACAGCAAAATATAATTCTCAGTTTTGAGAGGAAAGCTGAAAGTTTTGAATAGGGTAGTCTCCCGGGGGCATTTCAAGCATTACTAGCGGTATCAAAACCAAGAAAGATGTAAAAACATGGACCTAACGCTTAATTTTATATTAGATAATCTCAGAAAAAATATATCCGTATAATTGTTTATCACACATCAGAAATTGGTCAAATCAAACCGAGAAATATATTATTTTAGTTAATGATGCCTTTAAACCTGTGACAAAATGCGGCCGTTTTAGCAGGCAGAAAATTTATGATGTTTTGCTTTTTATATGTTACAGGTATGCAATTAATATAAGGTTTATAAATGTTAGATCTTTCTGTTGCTGTTACATTGCCATTTGTTTTCATGGCAAACTGATATTTTTTCTTGCAGAACAGTGCTTCCTGAAGATGTATCAAAACACAAACTTCAGAATAACTTCCCTGAAAAAGGTCAAACATCCATTCATTTTGCTTGGGATCCTTCTGTTGTTGACGTTAATTCTATCGGAGATGCGCGACACAGCACTGCCAAACATGAGAGGGAATCCTATAAGATCTAGCAGTGTGTCTCATGTACTAGCAAACATTGCTGATAGTATAACGACAAGTGATAATCATACGAGTTCTGTGAACGGTAATTTAACACGTCCAGCGAATGCAACAGCCCATGATTCTGGTGTCAATCATAAACTCTGCATTCTGGTGCCATACAGGGATAGATTAGACGAGCTCACTGAATTTGTTCCTCATATGACAAAGTATCTGAAGAACCAAGGAGTTGAGCATTCTATACTTGTCATGAATCAGACAGATCAATACAGGTATAATAAATCGCTTAATATATACATATCGTCTTTTTTCGAAATTCATAACACATGTATTTATATTTCCGAAAATACAGCACTGAACTATTTTTTTATTATTTTATTTATTATTTTATTTATTATTTTATTTATTATTTTATTTATTTATTTATTTATTTATTTATTTATTTATTTATTTATTTATTTATTTATTTATTTATTTATTTATTTATTTATTTATTTATTTATTTATTTATTTATTTATTTATTTATTTATTTATTTATTTATTTATTTATTTATTTATTTATTTATTTATTTATTTATTTATTTATTTATTTATTTATTTATTTATTTATTTATTTATTTATTTATTCATTCATTCATTCATTCATTCATTCATTCATTCATTCATTCATTCATTCATTCATTCATTCATTTATTTATTTATTTTTTGTTTTGTTTAATTTTTTTTGTTTTTGCATGGATGAGTATTTCGGTTGGCTGATACTATAAGGCCACCAATAGAAATAGGTGATTGTCAAATTCTGTGTTTCAGATTCAACCGCGCGGCCCTAGTGAATGTGGGATTTCTTCAATCAGAGACGTATGGTTGTGACTATATCGCTATGCATGACGTGGACCTTTTACCGCTCAATCCACACCTCAACTATACATACCCGGCCCTGGGACCTCACCATGTCTCAGCCCCCGCACTCCATCCTATGTATCATTATCCAGCCTTTGTTGGTGGCATTCTCCTTCTCAAAAATGATCATTTTAAAATGGCACGTTCTTTTTCATAAACCTTCAAAATTAAATTACTTCTAATTTTTATGTTTTGCTTTTCTCTTCCGTATGTGGTATTTTTTGGTTTATGTCAGGTTTTGAATTTCATTATTGAACAATGTTGAAAATGATTTTTTTAGATAAATGGTTTATCCAATAATTACTGGGGCTGGGGCAAGGAGGATGATGACTTTTATGGACGGATGACCAAAGCTAATATGACGGTAAGAATAATGTTTCTAATATAGTGTGTACTCAAATTTATCTTGTCTGTAAAACAGGGCAAATGTCATGTATATTAATATGCACAATGCTTCCAATAGATGTCAAGGAAATGTAAAGATAAATAGTCAGGGTCATCACAAATGTTTTTAACTTTTCTATTGCCATTTGTTTAATAAGTAATGAAGCAAGAGGAAATCAAACATGATAAAGGGCAGCACCGACTTGAAAATAAGGCCCAAGCTGACTGCATGCTCCTGAACAGATTCCACAGAATCCGCACTTCCTAATTCAGTTATAAATACTGGAACTCAAGGACAAGATCTTAACATAATAATATGTATGACTGGGTGTTGGTTTCGGCTGAAATTGTTGTGACCTAGGGTCAAGGTCAAGGGCATGACCAGCACAAAAGCAACCTCCTTTCTATTTTCTGAAAAATTACAGCAATATGGATACAATTGACAGATATGATCTATCAATGAAGGGAATGTACCCTTTTTCTACTTTAAGGGTCACAGGAGCTCATTTTAAAATCTGGCTGTGTGTGATATTTTGCAGAATACTACAAATAACATTTATTCCCACTCTATTTTTCTTACATGATATGGTTGTCCAATTCACATTTGACTTCTGAAATTTAATGTTTGTTTGGTTTATTACCAATGCAATACATTCCATAGCAGGACTTCTCTATCGTAGTAATTGAATACAACCTATGTAATGCAGAGTACCAATGCAATGAAACATTTCATAAAAACAGACATTTTCGACGCAATCACTCCAAGATTTCTATATCTTCATTTCTTTTTTAACTATTAAAAGATACAGTCAATTTTTTTAAACTATTGAATAATATAGCCGCTATAGAGCACAGGAGAAACTTTAAAATAAAAAAGAAGAATAAATATTGGCTAGTAAGATATGATGAGAAATATTGATAATGATGAGGGAAATAGCTATATCAAAATAAATGAACTTTTTCTCATTTTGAAAGGTTTTGCCTGAAATTATTTGAATTCTTTACATTGAATGATTTACATAAAGACCTTTTTTCAGATTACCAGACCAGAAGGCATTCAAACAGGAAACAAAACATTCAGACATTTACATGACAACAACAAACGTGTGAGGGACAAGTCAAAATATACGCATAGTCGAAGAGTATGTAATACATTATTGTCCTAAAACAATAAGTCAGTTTGACACATTAGTAAAGATAATCCCTTCCCTTTATGTAGGCATTAAATACCCCATATTTATATATATCCTTTTTGCAGAAAAGATTGAAGACACTAAAGGGGGGCTACAAGGATACCAAATTCAAAGTTGTGGAAACCAAGAAAATTTCACTTGGCGATGCCCCTGCCATCATTTTTAATGTTGAGCTTGTCTGTGACATTTCGGTAAGTTCTTCAAACATTGTTCCTTGGTGTGCATTAAAAAAATAGTTCTTAAACATAATGAGCACGGTTGATAGATTTGGGCTTTAAGCAAAGCTTGTGAATAAACCAGCATATCAATTCGGACATATTTTATTGGAACGTTTCCATAACTCATAATCTGTACATTTTGTGGTGATGTAGTCTTCTTTGTTAACTGCAGCAGACTCCATGGTGTATATCAAAGAGAAAGAGCAAGAAAAGATAATATGTCAATACGTCATTTTGTCTTGACCTACATACAACATATGATAAATGAAAACACCCAAAAAGGCATTGACAACTGTAAACCCAAAGAGAGTTCAATGGCCGAACCTGTAAATGGTGTGCCCCCGGACAGAAGAAAATACATGGAGTATGCCATTGGACATGGAGTATATCATTGGACATGGAGTATGCCATTGGACATGGAGTATATCATTGGACATGGAGTATGCCATTGGACATGGAGTATATCATTGGACATGGAGTATGCCATTGGACATGGAGTATATCATTGGACATGGAGTATGCCATTGGACATGGAGTATATCATTGGACATGGAGTATGCCATTGGACATGGAGTATGCCATTGGACATGGAGTATATCATTGGACATGGAGTATGCCATTGGACATGGAGTATATCATTGGATATGAAGTATGTGCCTGGACAAGGAGTGCTCTATTTGACATGGAGTGCGTCAGAGTGTTATTGGAAGTACAAGTATTTCACAAGACATGTTGTATATCAGTGGACATGTTGTTTGTTACTGGACAGGGAATATGCTACTGGACATGACAGTATGTCATGTGACTATCGTGATATATCTTTTCAGGTTTCAATGTGAATACATCTTTTAATCCTTATTTATCTGTAGTCTAAAAAGTGTGGCTAGATTGGATTAGTATTAAAATGTTATCTGCCTTACACATCTTATTGTAAATTTTATAATTTATGTGGGGTTGAAGTAATTTCACTCGTCCATTTCAGTGTAATTAACTAAAGTATTGCTAAAATAGAATGCTATTGAATATTTCCAAATCCATTACTTTTAAAGGTACCGGTGTTTATATGGACTAGTACTATGACGAAATTGTCACAATCAGATTAAAAGTCAGTATTAGATTAAAAAACAGATAAGAAGCATGTTCTGTGTACATTACTGTCACATTGGCCAAAAACAGGAATACAGATTAATAAAATATATTTTAATCAAAATAATTTTACTTATTTTTTCCTAAAATATACAACCATTCAAATACTTGACCTGTATCAGAAGTGATCAACAAAGGAGATCTACTCTGCATTGCAAGATAGAGTCTATCCATCTCTTAAGATGGAACAATTTATGTGATGTAATTTCTGTTTAAACCAGAGCATATATAAGGTTAGATTGTATGTGATCTTTGAGTAGCATCTCTGATAGCGCCATCTGTCGTGACTTAATGGGTGTCCCCCTGACCTACCGTTTCTTTTTTGTTTGTAACTTTTTTTCCTTTATTTACTTTATTTTATATTGTGAGGTGTGGTCAAATAAATGAGATTCTGATTTCTGATTTCTTTAATTACATGTCAGATTCCTGTGTGAGTGAATTTCATTTTCTTCTCTGCACCTGTTCCATGTAATATGAACCACTATGAATTTTTATGCCCCAAAAAACATTCTCAAAAATGTTCTCGAACAGTGCCCAACTGCCGGAAATTGATCTATTTTCATTCATATTTTGCAGTGATCATACTACACTCATGCAGGTACATTTACAATGAAAATATAATTAATTATACCATCACAACATGGAAATTATATTGACAAGCATGATGTCATACATCACTACTATAATATCTATTTTATCAAGTAAGAAAAACATGTCTTTCTCTGTCAACTTATTTGATTTGATATTTGACTGCTGAACTTATTTGGTTGTCTTCTTCAATTCTTACTATTTTCAAGCGACATCAAGACAAAAAAAATCTTCAAATATGGCAGCTTTAAGATGTTGGTATATGTTGATTTATTTCATTGATACAATGATTTATACCAGGAAATTTATTTTAAAACAATAAATGTACTACTCAGAAGGTTCCTATTTTGATGTTTTTTTAAGTCTGCCACTGTGACCAGAGGGTTATCAACAACAAGACCCATGAATACCTTTAACGATCAACTACCTTCATTTCAAAGTTTGTGAGCTATGTTTCTTACGTTTCCTAGTTCACAGTGACCTATTCACATTGATTTTCCAAAATGTGAGATAATTGCAGAATAGACGCTGTAAAATATCATATTACCAGTAAGTTGATTTTGAAAATTGGCTTCTGTAACCTTAAATTGAGCTAAAAGTCTTAGATTTTCCATCTCCTGTGAGGCAAACTATAGCTTGATCCTATATGCCAACTTTAATTGATATTGCTATATTCTTATGGTCAGGAGAGGATAATAAAGCAATATCAAGCAACAATAATGTAGGTCTTGAGTTTGACCTTGACTCAAATTCAACAGAAATTAATCACAACAAATAATATGTATTTGGAATTATTTAATATACACAATATCAAGTTCTAATCTTCTCTCATGTGTAAAGGACCAGCTTCTCAACATAATAAGTGGCCTTCTAAGTACATGTATGTGACTGTGATCTAGTTACATGTACATAAATTATTTGCAATAGGATCAAACATCTCGTGTAAAAGATAAATGTGGAGAAAACAAAGGTTATTTCTCGTGTTTTGTAAAAAAAAAGCACATTTGGATGATTTTGAAAAATGACTCCTTTGACCTTGAAAATAGCTCAAAGTCATCCAATATTAAGTTTTTCCAAGCAAATAAGAAGATCATATCTGCAAATTTATATTGACATGTATCTATTTATATTTGATTTGTCAGATGATAAAGCATTCATAAGCAAAGTTGTGCACTATTGCATTTGGCTGATTTTCAAGATGAGGTCCCGTGAACTTGATAATAGTGTATTCACTTTAGTTTATGAAGAAATATTTCCAACATAAGGATCCAATTTTAGATTTATCATTTAAAATCAAATTGCACACTGCATTTTATAGATTTTATCAAAATGCAGTAATAAAGCACATAAAGATTATTGATGTACACATTTGAAATTATGATAATATGTACTTTGTTTTGGTTTCAAAGAAACTTGAGTAGTACCTTGT
This sequence comes from Amphiduros pacificus, assembly GCA_949316495.1. Lineage (NCBI taxonomy): Eukaryota > Metazoa > Annelida > Polychaeta > Phyllodocida > Hesionidae > Amphiduros > Amphiduros pacificus. The sequence continues at coordinate 47,272,929 of OX439000.1, read as the reverse complement.
GATATTCATTATATAAAACAAGTGGCAACGAGTCAAATGTTTGTAAGAATCAGATGTTTATTCATATCACAGGATACAATGTACATAGTATTGTAGAAGCTTCATTTTTCTCACTGGTCATTGTTTACACATTGAAATAAAAGAATACAAAATAAGCACATTTGGTCTGATAAAAGTTTTGTATATGGCTTCTGAAAGGAGGTCAAGTTGATAATCAGTTGATAATCAGCTGATAGTCCGTGAATATTAATTAATAAAACAACAGAACATTAAGTGTTAGGCCCTTAAGAATTTTAAAGCTTTTTCTTGACCAACTTACAGCCGCCATGTTTTTAGCACTTTTACAGCTTTGCTGTACCACAAATGAACACAATACGTGTGAATGCACTCACTACCATGGTCCAATCAACCTTTTAATCTCTAACAGTGGTTCAATATTAAAGACTTCCCTTTCAAAGTATGCTATTTTCTCGGGAATAACACGTTGTGCAGAGTGAAAGTCATGAACAACTTTTACCATGATATGCTAGTTTATAGATTATATAATGACAATTTTATGCACATTTTGATTGTGTTCTGTTTAAACATTTCAAGAATATATTATTGTTAACATTGTACCACATGAAGCATCACAGTTGTGCTTGTAAAATATTACATGCAAATATTACATTTATACCAATATTTGATTCTTCAAAGGTTATACTTATACATGTAAAATGTTTGCTTTGAAAATTCAATGCAGTGTTCATTAATTTAATTTTTATACTTGAATGTTTGGTTGTATAAACCTTAATCTAGCATTTCAAAACAAGCAAAAGAAATGATATTTAAGCACTTAGAGTCTGAGGCAATGCATTAAAACCAGGGATTAGATGATATTTATATTGTGATGCATCATTTCTCTGACCAAAATGTAAAGTTTTAACAGGATCAGCTCTCATATCCCTGTATATTCATTAATCTGAATCCTGATCCCTGTAAGAAAGCATAGTGTACATTTAAATTCTGAGGCCCTGATCTTGGATGTATATAACTTATCCATTTATATATTTTTTTCTTAAATGTTGTTGTACTGTTCTAAATGCTAATGTTTATATTTGTGTGTCCTCTCTTGCAGTGCTGCCTGCACTTTGAGGCCGATCTTCAGGGTCTTCCTGTTCAGGTTCCTTGAAGCCCTCGGCATCCTGTACCTGCACATCTCCCTGGGTCGTAGCCTCCTTGTGGGCCTCAATCTGGGCTTCCGACATGCGGGAGGGGGCGCGATCGCTTGGCTCCACCCACGATGCCTGGGTAGCTGGTCGGCTCTTGATGAGCTGGGTCTGGCTGCTGGTGGGGCTGGGGCTGACCCGAGGAGAACGCCTGCTGCGATGAGATGTTGATCTCTTAGGCTTCTCCTCTTCCTCATCTACATACTCTACCCCTCCGCTCACTGAATTCTGACTGCCCATATCATCCTTCTTTCCCTTGCTGCAATTATCACCATTCATTAATAAATAAAACTCATTCCTTGTAATAAAATGAAATCGCACATAAAAACCTTTAAAATTATCCTGCGACAAAGTTGTAATGCAACAAAGGTCAAATTCTAAATGTTTTAACAAAAATTAGTATGTCTTGGTTTCAAACAAAATATATCTTTCGAAACTAGGAAATATGTTACATATGTTGTATACTTACCTTTTCATATAACATACAGCAATAACAATCAGGATGATGAGAGCAATGAGAACACAGATGACAATAGCTGCTATCTCTCCACCTGACAAACCCTCGTCAACAGGGGGCACTGTCGCTGCAACTGTCGTTGGCACAACGTCCTCAAACTCAATCACTGCAGCAACATAGTCCAAAATGTCCTCAAACTCCAACTTCTTGTTGTAGCACAATTCCTGTGTGGGGAGAAAGAACATTTTGCCTGTCAGTGAATATGGCCTCCATACCAAACTCTCCTCCCCACAATATTTTGACATTATTGGTGGACATTTTCACATATGCATCAGACTACCAAAAGCCACCAGCCTTTCATGCAGCATGCTGATTATTAGTAAAAACAGATTCTACAATAGTTAGTTTTGTACCCATCACCACACTACTATATTCAGGTTTTATATTAATGTATCCCTCCACCATAACCTTGCGTATTATTTCTTTGTAATTTATTTTAGCAATGTTAAGTACTAATCTACTGTTATTTTTGTACATGTCTGTAGGCAAGTGTTTCTATTGTATGTAACCACCACCAATGCAGCTAACTACAATTCTACACTACACCGCCATTGCCATACTTTAATAGAGAACCTGTCAACTGATTCATCCATCAGCAATATTACGCATGCATGGACATTCCAACATATTTTACTTTTGAAGCTAAAACGTCCAGAAATTTGATAAAATCTGATAGAAAATCCATAGTATGACAGAGTGTGAACCATCGCACTATGACAGGAAACCATGGTTTTAATTACTTATCATGCAGGCGCCATTATTACCCTCCACCACGACTATAGCTACGTCATCTACACTACTTTTCCACCACCTCAAACATGCAGCAAGCTGGCAGCTTTCATCACAAATGCAGAGTTCATTATGCTGTTATCTTATAAGCCATGATTATTTCTTTGCAGGTCATCTCTATTATTTCATGTTTTAAAGCCCTTTTAATCAGTGTTAATATTCACTCTTGTACAGTATTTCAGTGTAAATGTGCTCCTCTATAATATAGTAATGTGATAATTCTTCTCATCAATGGTGAGGAGCAAACATTATACACTTGGCTTTGGCAGACTGTTCAACTCCACCGCTCTCACTTCTCACCAGCTGACAACCAACATTACATGCACAGAGGGTATTATTCAAAGACATGCAGAAAACAACAAGCATTGGTCAAGTCTAAATTTCAAAGATTATGCCTCTTGAGAAGTTTTGAAGGTTGTTCTGGTTGCACTGAGTGGTGAGAAGAAAGATGAGTGTTTGTTGTGACAGCCTGGACCATCTATCATACTGTACCTTTCTGAGTTCCTCCCTCGTAGTGTTACCCTCTGCAATCTCCAGTAACATATCTTGGCCCAGATTTACTGAACTTCCACCATCTTGTTGGCAAAAACCACTGGTTGTTTGGATTTCTGCAACAACTATTACCCTGAAAGTAAAACAAAAAATAACTAAGTTTAAAAAATCATCAGGTGTGGTGACTTTTTATTAAAAAAAAAAATTAAGGTGCTTTAGATTTTAAAGGACCAAAGTGGTCAATGTTGGTGATGTTCATATGTTCTGCAGGTACCTTGTGCAGTCAGCAGGGGCCTCTGGTCCACAGCTTCTGGGATAAGCTCTTCCAAGGATAGGATTAACAACAGCATCCTCCTCAGGTAAATCACTACTGCAATGGTATACATTGATATAATTACAAAATTACAAAATTATATCTAGTAATTTATATTTCAACACGTATATATTTTAAAAGCTGTCATTTTTTTCACCATTTGACAATAAAATTTATATTATTGAGATTCTGTATGATTTCAAAACATAACACTCTTCTGTTAAATGCTTTATTCATAACCAGAGAATGTACTCTCAATAAATTAAATTATGGATATATTCACTAATGGAGAGAATGTTATAATATATCTATACTAACCCAGTTAGCTTTATTCCACAACATGTTAAATATGTTTCATTGCTTGTCTTGCAATACATATTTATGCTTGACCTCAAAGCAGAAAAGAAGAACATTTCCACATCTTCCCACTGAAAAATAATAAAGGAAACTTTATACTGATATGTACCTATATATGTATATAATGAAGTTGAAGGTTTAAAGTTCAATGCACAAATGCCATTGTTTGCTTGCCATGACCCAATCCCATAATTATCACTAATTGTCTTACCTGAGTTGGTGGGATTGCCATTTCAATGCTGATGCCGCTCTGACTCTGAGATTCGTCAGCCAAGCAGACCTCCATGCCAGTGTTGCACATCTTGATGTCCAGCTTTTCTCCTGGACACATTCGCCCGTTGCCTTTTGGAGGAGGGTTGTCACACTTGCGTGTTCTTTGTTGTCGTCCATGGCATGATTTGCTGCAGTTGGTGTAGTCTGTCCAACTGGTCCATAAACCATTTGTCTCTGCAAATATGCAAGAATATACCATTTACCGGTGTATCACATTTCAAACAACAATGGGGTGTGGGCAATTAAGATATAATGCAAAAATCTTTGTCTCTTACTGCAATGTACAGCAAATATTGTTTTAAGAAATTCCATGAAAAAATAAAGATGATAAACAGATATTTAAGAAAGAAATGGCAGGGATATCAGCAACTAGTTGGAGTTAGGTGGCAAACATGACGGTTAGTTGTTAGTACATGCCTGCGCATTAGTCACCAATGGAATTTCACGTATCTTTGTCATGTGACTATTCCACTGGTGCCAAACACACAGACACATTCAGCTTTTGTCCAATCACCATTCAGGAGACAGACATCCAATCAGCAGGTAAAGGCACAGATCAACACAGCTTCATCCAATCAAATCACTCCTACCATTCAGCTGGGAGAATTACACAAATGGTTTATAAGTTGGTCTAATTTGTTTCAACTTAAAAGCAAACATCAAGCTTGTTACAAAGGAAAACTGACAAAGTCACAGAAATACAAAATACAGCAATTTAAAGTTAGGTAACTGCATACACAAGTAAACTGGCAAGGAGACATTTATAGAAGTGAGGACCTACCAGGGCAGCTGAGGCCATCATCATCAGGCAGATATGGTGACAAGCACTGACATTCAAATAGCGGTTGTTTGTTGACACATTTAGTGTTGCTTCCACATGTACTGGCTTCCTTGCACTCATTGATGTCCCGGCATGTCTTGTCTGCCAAGTTCACTTCGTTGGGATAGGCACAGATGCATGTGTCTGTTCCATTATTATTAACACATTTATCAACACACAGGGATGGGTTTTTACATGGCCGTAGATCTGAAATTATAAATATTTTCCTCATCATGTTTCTAGTCCCTGCTAGGATTCTTTTGCATTTATATAATTTTTTTCCTTTAAAATATCAACATTAAATTTTTGTCAAGAGAATACTAAAATTACTCATTAAATTTACTTGTAAAAATCTGCAGTAGTTCATTTTCAACTAATTAATATTGAGGTGTGCAGATGGAACTTACTAATGCAGGTGAATCCGTCGTTGCTGAGGATAGACCCATCGTAGCAGGTACATCTATATCTGCCTTCAAGATTCACACAACCACTCAGGAACTCACATTTATTCAGGTCCTTGCTCTTGCATTCATCAATATCTGAAAAAATATCAATGTCATCAATATCAACAAAGTGTATTGTGTTCATTTCTAAATTGTTCAAAGGGACAATTTTCTTTTAGAATTAGAATGAATATTTTAGATAAATTTGTTTTTATAACAAAACTTAAATTGACATTTAATGGATTGGAGTCAATATTTAAGTAAAGTCATGTAAGATATTAATGTGAAGAATTCTTTTAATCAGTCATTATCTGCAATTTGTGATCTTTAATTACCGATGCATTGCTTGAGGAAATAGTCCCATTTGTAGCCCTCCTTACACCGGCAGTAGTAGCCCGGAGTCTGGTCAACACACACACCAAGCGACTGGTCACAATCATTCAGAAACGGACTTGAACACTCGTTAAGTGCTGAAATATATCAAAGGGAACCAAGGTGTAAAACACGAGTTGGAAAATACTATATAGAAGTTTACAGCAAGTGGCATTTTTACATCCAAATATCAAATAAAATACCAGCTTTATTTTTTTAAAGTAGATATATTAATATAGTTTTAGTTCTGCCATGTACAAAATATTTACATACAAGTCATAGATATATGGAATGATCTTTATGCAGTTCCCACTCCATGTGTCAAACAGTGTTTTCTAAACTATTTGAATTCTAATAGTTTAAGGCTATTTCTTCTAGTAGGATTATAAGATGAGACTTACGATGGCATGTAAGTCCGTCCCCTGAATATCCTTCATCGCATTTGCATTCATATCCTCCAGGAATGTTGGTGCAATTTGCATTGCAGGAACATTTGTGTATCTTCAAACTCTTGTCACACTCATTGACATCTGCAAACATATAAACATAATCCAATTACAACCATAAATACTAATATATTACAACGTCCACTCTCATACATTCTGTTTCATGAAATCACGTTTTTCATTCAATAAGAGGCATGTGTTATTATTGTAATGTGTGAGGTTGGTACCTTGGCATATCTTGTCACTGCCGGGCTGAGGGAGGTACCCCGGCAGACACTGACACGTATAGCTGCCCTCCGTGTTGATACATCTACTGGAGCTCACGTCACACTGATGCTTGTCTGAAGACACTTCTGTGTTACACTCATCAGTATCTACAAAACAAATACAAATCCTCTCACAAAATGCACACATTGAGATTTCAATCTGAGTAACTGAGATTGTTATCTTTAAGTATTCTTTATATAACCAACATGTATTTATAAAACAATACGAGTCACGCAAATCCATCTGATTTTGGAAAAACAAAAACTATTTTGATTGCAGTCATATATTTTTTCTCATTTTTTCACATTCTTAATTCTCATATATATTTCGTTTGGCCCAAGATCTAAGTATCCAATTAGTGAATATAGTGTACCTTATTTGGGATTAGAATTGACTCACCAGAGCATCTGGTACCATTGGGGTCAATGGTGTACCCCACAGCACACATGCACTTGTAACCACCCGGGATATTTGTGCATGTTGCCAAAGGTCCCTGGCAGTAGTGTATGTCTTCTGTGCATTCATCTACATCTAAAAGAAAAGAAAATCTCCCATCAACAATTGCTTAAAAGTCACCCATAAACAATTGCTTATCTTTTCTGGATTATCATGTAACCATTTAGGCAATGAAAGCAAATTACTGATTTCATCATAACAGGATTTACTAGTTCAATTTCACCATCCAAATAAACTAAAATATTAACTGATATATAATTTATTTCTTATGAACCACTATCTTTTACAGAAATATCCAAATGGCCAATAATCATATGCATTACACATACTGCATGATAGATGTAATCTTTGATATTCCCTGATCGGGGCATATCTTACCGAGGCCCTGATAGGGACATATCGTATTGAGGCCCTGATAGGGGCATATCTTACAGAGGCCCTGATAGGGACATATCGTATTGAGGCCCTGATAGGGGCATATCGTACTGAGGCCCTGATTGGGGCATATCTTACCGAGGCATTTATCCAGGGAGCCTGTGCCCTTCATAAAGCCGCTGTAGCACTCGCATTGCTTCACATTCATGGAATTCCTCACACATATTCCCCCCTCACAGGGCTCCTCACACGTCTGCGCTATTGGGGCTGTAAACCAAATAAGAACTCTTTCATCTATTGTCTCACTTTTTTTTTTAATTTAAATTTTCATGTTTTATTGTATACTGTTACACAGTTATATTATAGGATTTTGGCATTATTTTGTAAAATACAATACACATTTATATTTATAAAATCACACAATTTCTACTTGTTAGGAAGGCAATTCTTAATTTCACATGAAGGACAACCAAACATTTTATTCAAATAAATTTATTTGGGATAAATTCTTTGATCTTTTATTCTGTTACATAATCCATTTCATCTAATCAATAACAAAGCCCAAACTTGATAGCTCATCTGGCTGGTATTCTTTTCACTTCAAAGAACTGTCTTTATTTGATAGGTTTTTATTTTGAAATTTAACCGAAAATTCTTTTCTTTATAAATGATTGTCAAACAATTTCATAAATCACATTTTTCTCCATCATAAAGCCTACAAGGGTGTGATAACTTCAGGGTGCTTACCAAGACATGTCTTCTTGTCGGTGTCCAGCCTGTAGTTGTCCTCATACTTGCAGGCGCACTGGTACGACCCAGGATTCTTGTTGTAGCAGAAGCTGGTGCAAACTATTTCTGGCAGGTAGCACTCATTAACATCTATAAATAGAAAACAGGGCTATGTGAAGGATGCATCACAAATTCTATTTTATTAAACCTACCGGTATATTATAATTCAAAACAGTTATTGTTGGCTATTTTTTTTAACATTTAAGTTACATTAGATAAGAAAATAAAAGAATTTGTTTTTTAAATAATACAGTAAGGCACCAACATATGGTGATCTGAGAATATATTTCTGGTCATCATGTAAAATTAAATGACCTTAAATAATTAGTAGGATCATTGAAAAGTTGCTCATTATAATTTTATAAGCATGATTGATGGTGAGAGGCCTGCATAATTAATGCCTTCATAGCATATGCACTGCCACGTAGGCTGATCCCTCTGGCTTGTTTGTTGTTGATAGAGATCAATAATGACAATAAACTAAGTTACAAGATGACTTTTGGTTTCAGTTTTGCAATATTCTCATGGCAATATTCTCAAAAAAATCCCAAATAATCCAGCATTTAATTACATTTTCTAAAATATTTAAAATCATCCTGCAATGTCTGAATAATGTGTTTATAAGCATATTTGAATGAGAGTCTTATCAAAATGCATATGTGGCTCAGCAAAATCTTAGAATACAGAACACAAGCCAATTATGTAAATTTGTAAAAAGCAATAGTGAGTCTATGAGACGGAGAGCTATTTGCATGCAGATGTTGTCATGCAAGCTTGGGGTCAGTTGGCACCAATGTGCAGCCATATCCTGATGGCGGGTCTAATTACTGCCAGGTTAATGAGTGGTGGTGTGTACATACCTATGCAGCTGTTGGGGTTGGAGTCATCTATCATCTGTCCCTCCACACAGCCACATCTATAGCTGCCGATGGTGTTGATGCATGCCAATGCGCACCCTCCCCTGTCCACCTGACATTCGTCTTTATCTACAACATATACATATCACAAGATCTATCAACCAGAATCTACAGTCAAAGAATACACTGAGTCTCAGCCCAGACAAGGGCATTTTAAATTGGTTAAAAAGAGATAATATCTTCTGAAATAAATGCATAATTTATATTCTAAAGCCTTCGTAACCAATGTATGACAAAGCATCACTTCAGTTGCTAGTCTCACAAACATGACAAAAAGGGCAAAAAATCTGTAGAGCCTCCAAATTCCCATCAACATGTGACCTAGCAGGTCATCACATTTTGCCCATCGTATAGAAAATGCTCTGTACTTTGAAATAGGTAGCATATTACCTTTCGATTTGCTGATACACACATGAACGATAGCTTATTCCTTTGAAATACCACAAAAAATACCCCAAAGAAAATGTAAATGTAGGGTAGCCAGTTGATATGACCTTTTCATTTCTTGTCAGTGCATTTCCAGGCAGAATTAAACATAAAATTGAACATGTGATACTGAACATACTATTAAATTTTATATAATGATTGACATTTTATTCAGTAAATCACATGTACAAAGCTACCAAGAATATTTATACTACTTGGTCTGAGGTGCATCACCATAAATCATTAAAGCCAATCTGACATAGTTTTAAGACAGATATATAACTTGTTTGTAGGATCTCTCAGCCAATCACAAAGCAGAAATTGCAGAGTGGTCCATAAAGGCAGGCAGCAGACATTAGTAATGCCCCACTGATCACCAGCATTCCTCTACTCTGCACAGTTTCAACCGTCAAATATATAATTTTAAGCTAAGTGGGTCAAAGTCAGAGCTAATTTATGGAGAGCTGCACAAAGGTACAAACTAGGTGTGTCAGAGCCATAGCCACTTTATGGAGAGCTGCACCTTGGTACAGGCTAGGTGTGTCAAAGTCATAGACACTTTATGGAGAGCTGCACCTTGGTACAGGCTAGGTGTGTCAAAGTCATAGACACTTTATGGAGAGCTGCACCTTGGTATAGGCTAGGTGTGTCAGAGTCATAGACACTTTATGGAGAGCTGCACCTTGGTACAGGCTAGGTGTGTCAAAGTCATAGACACTTTATGGAGAGCTGCACCTTGGTACAGGCTAGGTGTGTCAAAGTCATAGACACTTTATGGAGAGCTGCACCTTGGTATAGGCTAGGTGTGTCAGAGTCATAGACACTTTATGGAGAGCTGCACCTTGGTACAGGCTAGGTTGTCAGAGTCATAGACACTTTATGGAGAGCTGCACAAAGGTACATGCAAAGTGTGTCAGATCATAGCCACTTATGGGAAGCTAACCTGGCATAGCACTAGAAAAGCCCTTTGTCCAGGTGAAACTATTCTCTCAGCACTGATGCATCAATATCTATACATAATATATGAGCCTAACTTTCCTCTTCCACATCAAACCTATTATGGACTGTGCATGGATAATGCATGGGCCCTGTCTAGCGATTACACAAATGAACATAATCAACCTGAAATTTGAAAGCCGAATTATATTCAAATCAATATTCTGATATAGACTTTAAAGCGTGCATTTTATTGGTGGTAATGCAATTACTTTGTCCCAAGAGTAAAACAGGGAGTGACTAAATATTTTGAGAATTGATAAAGTGAAAAATCCATGAAATATCCCATCTACACATAATAACTTGATCCAAAATGGCGTAAATAGCTCCATACAAGAGAGCATGATCTATTTAGTACCATTTGATCTTCTTTTAGAAGAAACACCTCTGGTTGTTATCCATATGGTGAACATTGCTAGACATTCCTATATGTCATAAAACAGCTGAACATACCTGAGGCCTGGCAGGGTAGTTATCCATGGTTCTGGTATGGCCATGGAGGACTGAGATAAGTACAGGTCCCATGTAATCCTGTGAAGGAATCTTCTCCAGTGATGGAATATCCTCTGGCTGCAGCTGCATCTCGTATAAAGTGCTCAGATACGCACACTACTAGTTAGATGGGGAGCTACACACTGACACGGTCCTATTGAAAAGCCTTTTTATGTGTGTAAACTGTGTATGCTTACTGAAGCATCACCAGCCAGCCATTGGCCACAGCTCACGGCCTAGCACACTCGCCCCACCTGTGTGGTGTGCCACGACCAGCCCTTATTGACGATTTCATCATCACCCCCTACCAACTCTGCTAGCACACTTTTCCACCGCTTCCATGCGAATGAATTGAATAAATTATTCAAGCAATTGTTGGATTGTAGCATGGTGCAAGTCTGTGGAGCACTGCATCTGTGTCGAGGGCCAGGGCACGGATGAGCGGACGACACGCTTCAAGGATTGTGTGGTGCTTTATGAGACCATACTGTTTAAAAGTAGTCATCAATTGTGCATGTGCATGGATGGGTAAAGACAGCTGCAGGTTATTGTCATAACCTTCATGGATCATCTCCCATCTTACTCCAACCACGCCATCATCAAACTTTCATTAATATATATGCAACTCTGCATCCCTTGTTTCACTTGAGGTCAACACACTGTATTCATGAAAATATTCATATTTGTATCTTCCTGGTGGAGAGTGAAAATTGATCTTCAGTGAACATTTGTATTTGCATATTATATGGTTGTCAACAGAAGCAAATTTGGGAGACCTTTTAAATAAATACATTCCAATACATATGACCAGCATAACTAATAACAACACTAAAGATAAGAAATGATACCTCCTGAACAATATTATGATTTTTTCATGAGATCCATCACATGTGTATCATTCATAGTTGATTGCCATATATGATAAGATATCAGCAAAGCATCCTGGCTGACAAGATGGAGCATCAATAATAAATAGCTCCAAACTGGTGATCAATGTCTGCTAGCGGGCTATAACAATGTGATGCTCTCATCAATATAATATGCTTGGTAAATGTAAATGCGCATTTAAAAATCTGAAGCCAAAATACCAATTTTTGGCTTGGCATCATTAAAAATGTTAAGCCAAATCACCAATTATTGGCTTGACATCATTAAAAATTTTAAGCCAAAACACCAATTTTGGGCTTGACATCATTATCCCCATTGAAGATGTCTTGAAGCTCGTCAGGATAACTGTGAATTTTTTCCAAAATCTACATGGCTTCTTCATAACTTCTTGGAGGAGCTATTCATCAAGATTTCTTGGATAGCCCCACTTTAAAGATGCTCCTAGAGTTAATTGGGGAAAAAATATCAGGCAGTTTATAACCTGACCCAAATATCTCAAGATTGACTGAAAGGGTAGAAGCCAACCAATTAGTGCCCCATCTTGACCAGTTTCAATCTGCATACAAGGAATATAATACTGAAGCTGCATTGTCCAAGGTCAACAATGGCATCCTGCATGACCCTGACAACAGAATACTACTGCCACTTGACCTCCCAGCAGCATAGGATACAACTGATCATCAGATACTGGTCTCAAGACTAATGGTGAAGTTCAAGGTAACTAACTGGTCATGCCCTCAATTAGATAAAGTCATGGACATTGGGAAATAGTGTATCAAAGTAGGTAAACAAAGGTCTGCTTTGAAATCCATTTAGTATCATGGTGTTTGACAAGGATGAGTCTTTGAGGCCTTTACTATTCTCTATATACATGTCTCCTATTGCTGACATCATTGCCAGGTAGGGACTTAGCTATCACATCTTTTCTGATGACACTGAGATCTACATCTCTATGGATCAGATGAGTAGATAATGGGAAGTCACCTCTAGATATATAGAAGCCAAGGCATTACCACATCAGAAGCCTATTTGCTAGTAGACAGTGTCTAGAGGAGGAGATGGCTGAGATATTTCTTTATGATATTGGATTATAGTCATAGCAGCAGAAGATAAAACTGAGGGCAATGACCTTTGAGCTATGCTGCTTAGCAGGTCAGGATAAGTCAATGTGCTGTTAATGTACCTAATACTGAGACCGACTCCATCACCCCTACAAAGCTTTATTTTAGAAGCTTTAATTTGTTTGTTAAATTATATTTAGATTAGAAGAATGATGCATTGGATGTTTTATGCATTTATGCATGTTCCTATTTTAGCTAATTAAACCATAACACTCTTTTTTCGGAAATGATATTTTGTATTTATGAGCAGACTTTGTTTGGTATCCTCCTCCTCGTCCTCTTTATCTTCCTCATCCCTATCTTCCTCATCCCTATCCTCCTCATCCCTATCTTCCTCATCCCTATCCTCCTCATCCCTATCCTCCTCATCCCTATCCTCCTCATCTTTATCCTACTCATCCCTATCCTCCTCATCCCTATCATCCTCATCCCTATCCTCCTCATCCCTATCCTCCTCATCTTTATCCTCCTCATCCCTATCCTCCTCATCCTCACCATTCAATGACCTATCTTTGGTCTAATATCTCAAATACTGACCTTGACATTCTTATTATTTATCAGCTTTCTTCACTCATCTCTACATTAACATGAGCTAATATTCAAATGTTAAGAACACATAAAGAGAGAATAAGTACAATACAAAGGTAACATTTGAATATAAGCTGTAGATCATAAAAAATCTGAATATGAATACTTATCAAAAAGATTTGTCAGAATTTCATCAAATCTAGAGGTTCTGGACATCCTGCTAGTTTTACTGATTAAAACCTTACCAGAGCATATAAATCCATTGCCTTCATATCCCAGATTGCAGTTGCATTCATAGCTGCCCTGGATGTTCCTACAGGTAGCATCTGGCGAGCAGGAGTGGACATGACCGGGAAGACACTCGTCTATGTCTGCAAATAATAAATCTACATTATTTCCTGCTTCAATTATAGAGAGGATATCCTATGCTTCAGAAATATATTATATCTATTAATGTTGAAGATCAGAAGTCTGGTTATTGGCTGGTGTAGAATGTTCATATCATCGAAGAGGCTGTAATTGTAATTGAAGTTTATTGAAATAATCAACAAAACATTTAATATTATTTGATACAGGATGTGACAGAGGATCTGGCTACCACAAGTCATGGATGACAGAGCATCTTGACACAAGTCACGGATGACAGAGCATCTGGACACCACAGGTCATGGATGACAGAGCATCTGGTCACCACAGGTCATGGATGACAGAGCATCTGGTTACCACAGATCATGGATGACAGAGCATCTGGACCCCACAAGTCATGGATGAATTATTCTTGCAAGTTTTCAATTATGAGAGCATTATACCTATGCATGATATCCCATCTGGTTTGAGCATGTATCCTGGACGGCACTCGCATACGTAGGATCCAAAGGTGTCTCTGCATACCTGGCTACAGTTGTTACTTCCGAGGCATTCATCAATATCTGCACAAAATACAACCACCACATGTTTTACTAAACCAAATCAATTATATGTAGTAAATAATAAAGCTAATATAATAATAAAGCTAATATATTAATATAGGTGTACAGTGACATTAATATGTCTTATGAAATGCAACATAGCCATGTCTTTGAAACCTTATGTAACATGTTTCAGTCTGGGACAAAACCATATCCATATCTATATACATATCTATAGACAATATATATATATATATATATATATATATATATATATATATATATATATATATATATATATATATATATATATATATATATATATATATATATATATATATTTATATATATATATATTTATATATATATATATATGCTGCTGATGATACATACTTTGGCATTCCCTGCTGGTTGGCAGAGGGAGGTAAGTGCCCTGGGGACATTCACACTGGAAGTTGCCTTCAATATTCTTGCACTTCGCTGGTGGCTTGCAGGAGTCAATATTTGTCCTGCACTCATCCACATCTGCAAATAATAAGATAAATATTAGTGGAGAATGAAACATTTGCCCCATTTTAGCTTATTAACCTTACAAATAATATGTCTTTTACTTCAATTTAATCAAAACTACAAAATATTTTGGTATTTCCATATTTTGTGATCAGGAACAGGGTAGTATTATGTTGTTGTTCACATTCAGCCTGATAATATCAATACTAACACTAAAATGTTAATTTTTAAAAAGCCAAATTTTGCCATGAAGGTTTAACTGAATTACCCAAATCTTATCCGGGTCATCAAAATGATGGTTCTATTTTTACCATGCTTTTTAAGTTATTGACATGTTTTGTTTATTCCCAATGGATGTGAGTGTGTACTCACCTTCACAGTGTGAGAAGTTGGTGGCCTGCAGTTTGTATCCTTTGGGACAGAAGCACTTCTCGACACCTCCCTCAACGCCACAAAATGCCCTCTCATCACACACCAACGTCACACACCCTTCATCAATGGCTATAAAAGAGAAGCATATACAAAATGTAGATCAGGTGTCGTTCAAAGTTGTCTGGTTTTTGTTTCATAAGCTTCAGACTGGTATTCCATATTAAAAGCAATAAAAAATTGTTTACCAAAAACTCTATAGAGATCAGATCAGCATAAAACCATTCACATACAAAGCTTTAACCAAAATCACCAGCTCAAAGTCACATGACAATTTGAGATCCAAGGATATTTATTACATTCAGGCCTCAGAGTATATTATAAAACAATACCATAAAAAACTGTCTCATGATTTATGGTATTAAAAATGCAGCTATGGTTATACAAATTATTATAGATATGTCATCATACAAACCCTGCTATGACTCATTCTGTACAAAAACATATTTTAATGTGCACACTTTGTCTACATGAGTATTTCCCTTCTGTACTTATGATTCACTAATTACCCTTTTATAAGCTGTTCTATGTAATGAGAGGACACAGGTATGTGGCACAATACTGATGTATGTGGTGGTAGAGAGAATACAGGTGTGTGTTACAGGAGGAAGAGAAGAGTCCTAAACCATTGGTATCATGTACTATTAACATTGTCTGTTATCTGTCCTATGTACAAACCCATTATGATTATTATTTATTGAACATTTGAGTAATATTACTGTCATAGATATCACTAATACCTCTCAGCCTCAGCCTCAGCCTCAGCCTTAGCCTTAGCCTTAGCCTCAGCCTCAGCCTCAACACCAGCCTCAGCCTCAGCCTTAGCCTTAGCCTTAGCCTTAGCCTTAGCCTTAGCCTCAACACCAGCCTCAGCCCCAGCCCCAGCCCCAGCCCCAGCCCCAGCCCCAGCCCCAGCCCCAGCCCCAGCCCCAGCCCCAGCCCCAGCCCCAGCCCCAGCCCCAGCCCCAGCCCCAGCCCCAGCCCCAGCCCCAGCCCCAGCCCCAGCCCCAGCCCCAGCCCCAGCCCCAGCCCCAGCCCCAGCCCCAGCCCCAGCCCCAGCCCCAGCCCCAGCCTCAGCCTCAGCCTCTAGAGATGTAGAGATATGCAGTGCACACTGACAAATCCCACTGTCATAACACCATCTCATATTGGCTTTCTGCATAAATATATTCAATAAAAAGAAATTCTCTTGCTTCTCAGCCAAAAAATGGTAATTTTTAACAATGTGATCATTGAGTGCAATAGCCAGCATGTGTGAGAACGAGACAGGCAAGGTGCTATATCCGCCGACACCTGTGACCCAAACTGTTTGTGTTACCAAGGCAACAGATTGGATAGCACCAACAAAACTGCAGACTGTTTTGTGTAGGTTGCTTGGTTTCCATGGTAACTGTCATATCTGACTACCCATGCTATTCTTCCCATGAGGGACATAAAAACCTGCCTCCCTCAATAGCCCATCATCAATTAATGATTTTATTTCTAATCGAGGCCAGTGGGTCGCCCGAGCTGATGGACCTGCACAAAGCAGGCTCCAGGACCCAAAACCCAGTGCTCTCTTTTCACCATATTCCACAGAAAGAACACTATAATTCCTACCCAGCTGCACTGTGAAAATAGGTAGGTCTGCTATAATCACACAAGGTTGTCAATGAATATATCCACCATAAGGGATATGTTACACATTTATTATATTATATTGGTTATGAAGTACTCAAAGCATTGGACCATTTTCAAGTTCTGAATAAGATATCACTTTTATAACATATATTCAACCATGACAGGTATTTACTTGACTAATTAATGTAATACAATAAAATCTATTTCACTGTGTCTTTATTATGATTTGTGGTTTACCTCCACTGTATTGCAAGCGAGTTTGCAGAATTCCAGAATATAAAACCACTTTGATTTTCCAATATCTCTTCATATTTATCTTTACAATGACTTGATATTTATGGAATATCTTGTCCCACTGAACAGGTTTTACATGCAGGAATAACTTAATATAATATCCTGCTGGAATTAATCAAGTACAAGGGCAATGAATGCTTTTTGAGATGAGTGAAACTGATACGAATGAGACACAAGACAAGGCTCCCAGAGTCATTTCTCATTTTACATATACCATATTTGCATTGATAAAATTTGTATTTTATGATGTGCAATTGAGTGTTGTGGCTTGCCTCTCAGATTGCCTGTGTATTCTCCTTTACATTCTTTTGTATCCATAAATTGTTTTTACCTGGTTTCTATGAAATCACCTTCCCCCTTTGCCTTGGCCTTTCTTACTTTTATCCTTTATTCTGTTATTCTGAATCTATTTTTGTACATGATTCATTTCTTGCAAATGAATCTAATCTATCCTGCAAATTTTAAAACTGGCACACTTTAATTTAAACAAAATATGAATGCTCTGAATTCTGACCAAGTAATAATATTTTTAACAGTGACATATGTTTATCCTAATAATTTGAAATGTCACTCTGATCTCATATGAATAATTAACCATGTTGCCTGCGAATGTTGCTTGCAGCATCATGTTGGCATGGTGATGACCATATGCCTGCAGAACACCCCCATATGGCCCAAGCCTGCATGCCCATTTTGTGGCACGTATCTATCGGGCATCGCCATGTCTGAAAAGGGCATCTGCATATCGCAGTGGGCATTGTACAGCAAGCCATCCCAGATGGAATAGGTAATATTGATACAAATGCACAAACAGGTTTGGTGGGGAGGGATAACAGTTACAGTGTTTACACTTGAGCAGCAGTATTGTTTTATAATTACACCCAACAACTGTTGATGGTTGCAGCATATTGGAGCATGGCTGCATTGTCTCCCGCCAATCACTTTATCCAGCCCGCAAATGGGACATTTTAATGGAATTACGGGGAGTAAGGGTTTGCCTTCAGTGGGCCAATTGCCGCAATCAATAGTGTCGGGATATGGCAGTAAATGGGAGCTGAGCGGGGCCCTGGGATCTGCTGATGGGATGGCTCAGGCACATTATCAAGCTTTCAACACGGCTGCAAACCATAGCAAAGTGGGACTATAATACAGTTAGAACTGCCCCACCCTGACTGCCCCGCCCGTACACACGGCTGTGTCTGCACAACATGCATGCCCTCCATATATACAACCTACATGCATCCTTCATTTTACCTTCAATGACCTTCAAACTTATAAATACATAAGATAATCTCAATAACTGCTATAGCCTTTATCAACATTTATATACAAGAAGTATGAGCTCTCTTCAACTTCGTTTTCAGCTTTGTCAATGGCCAGAGATGTGTGATAAACTATACATTTAAAATTACCCATACGCCTTTTGCATCCCCAGAATACAAAATACCCCAAGAGAATGGGAATATTGCAAATTTGCAATTTTCTCTTGAATTTTTCTCTTTATATTTATAATTTATGACATGCAGAACAGAATTCCCATGTCTTCTTTTTCATCTCATGGGTGGAAACAAAATGTATAAAATACCATAAAGGCAATCATAAAATATATCTCAGGGACTGAATGAAGATAAAACTTAACATCTACAGAGGGATGCCAACTAAATCTTTTACATATCAATTGTTTATGAAAGCCATGGTAAACGTATAATTCTTTTTGTATAGAGTAAAGAGCAGTGGAATTATTGCAAACAATAAAAGACACCAGCTGGATTTGTTTATTAATACAGTTGTGCTATTAGTATTATGTGTGAGCTGGGAATGTATGTGTCTTATAGTGACTGAGTGCAGTATAATCTGGGTGGAGCCAGCTTTATGATGCAGTCTGGAGGCTAGATGGGTTGGGAATAATAGGCACAACTACTACACTGATTCTTGGCATTGCTTCACGCCACCCATGAATATCACTACAAGTCTAATATACATACACAACTGCACATATTTCATGTGAAGATATATATCTATATATATATATATATATATATATATATATATATATATATATATATATATTGCTACTTAGTAATATGATCATATCAAAGCACAAGACTGTGGAATGACCTTTATTACTTGCCATCTCATATTAAAAAAAGATTGCTCAGTTATTCTCATTTGTTTTCCTTCTTTACTGTACTACGCACTAAATACATTTATTCCAAATCTACCTCTTAGCCATTACATGGGTTCACTCTATCTAGTAAGGAAACGGTAACTTATTTTATGCCTACTCCCAATTTTTATTTGAGTGCATACACCAGAAAAGAAAGTGGTGAATGAAAGGTTGTTTCAAAGCGGGCAATCAATATAAGAAGACTTGTTAATGTATTTGTTCCTCTCTCAAGCCCGCGACATTTCATGACAAGGTAACATTACAACAAGCAGCCTACCCAATGTGGTAACATGAAGGGTCAGAGCTGAGATGCCATATCTGGAGTGGAACACTTGCAAGTTTGATATCCGGCCTCAAAACATGAGTAGAGTCCAAGGTTTGGTGCAACTTTAAACACTCATTCTTTCTACCCCACACCAAAGTGATCTGATATGTCTTGGGAATTGATATACCCTTGTATGGAACAGGCTTAGTATATAACCAGTCAGTTTCAACACCCATGCCAAACATTAGACAAAGCCCTAAGGTAGAATTTGAGCTCAAATGGACCTGCTTGTGGGAAAAGTTTTGATATTCATAAAATGGTCCCACACACCCACACACAAGCATTTCCTGAAATATATATCAAAGGACATTGCCATCAATAAATAACACAACAATGGTAAAATGATGAACATCTCATTCTGACTGTGCTCAGCTATCAACTAAATGGTTATTTAGGATCTTATACGATCATTGCTTATACTGACAAGCTCTTTGTGCATACAAGCTATACAATGAAAGTAGTTCTTTCTTAGGAGTGTACAAAGGCAAGATTCCTCTCTAATCTAACTTTTATCTCTTACATTTTCTTTGTTCTTTTATATTTCTAAATACCGCTGCATTAATGCCACCAGACATGTTGTATACAAGCCTGTGAGGTGATGTATGGAGTGTGGTACGTAAGCACAGATATGGCAGTGTATACCCCAGCAGCTGTAGCCCTATGTCTGTCCATCTTCTGGCAAATCCCAAACCATTAATATTGCAGAATCTCCCTACTTGCTTGATACACTACTAAAACGTGCATCACAGCATCTCCTAAAAGGTTCTGTAAGTAACGAAGACATGTAATTTCTTCCCCTTAAACAACGGCCATGTTTCATGTGATAGTGCATCATAATAATATATGGACTTGGGACAAAATTTCACCTCTTATCATTCTCACACAAGAATGCTGAGTTCACAATTCTGGGACAGATGCCACAACTATGCACGATAAACACACCTAAAATGAATAAAACTGTAAGCTTTGTGACATATGGGTAACCATGTGAGGAAAAAAGTCACAGAGCCCTATTTCACCTGCCTATTAAGGTCATCACTGTCAAAGGTCATTATATCATTATCTTGGTCATCATGCCCTATTGAGTTTGTTGATTATACAAAACGCTGACAATCTCTTTTATCATACAAGGAAATCCATTAAAATTTGATATTTATGATGGATTGAGGTTTCACTAAGATCTGTTATATACAGTAAAGACATGAGATATATTTGACTTGTTTCACACTATTTCCTAATATTTCTTGTATAAGTCTGCAGAACTACCACATATATTTTTGAAAATGACTGACCTTTTTAGTTAGCATCAAGCCACCACCTAGCAGAGCAAGAAATTGAGAGAAAACTGAGAAGGCTGCAACAGCAAGATATGGAGTCATCAGTGTGAGATGACTAGGATGGCGCAGAGTGGCGCGAGATTTGTGGCGCGAGATTTGTGGCACGCTATCTGCTGCAGGAGAGTGGGACAGTGGCACCGAGCAGCAGTCAGCTGCCATGTTTGTACACGGAGCAGTTGTCCAGCACACATTGGTCACTGGGTGCCATACTTGCCATCCAGCACCCCCCCCCCCCCTTCTCACTCACACTTCACCATGACAACACAGCCTCGCACAACACACCTCTGACAAACACACAGTGACGCTGACCCCGCTACCAAGGCTTATCAACATCTATGTGTAAAATAATAAGATGCAGCAAAGAATACTCACGTTTGCATCTATGGCCGTCCTCTGCAAGTTTAAATTCAGGCCCACATTCGCATCTGTATATTTTGATGTCCGGAATGCAAGTTTGGTCGCACTTGTTCTCCTCTGCACACAGGTCGATCACTGTAACAGCCAATGGCGCAAGAAGAAAGTCATTCATTATTCATGCCTGTACTGAATTATTCATGTGCTGCAATGACAAGAGGGCATGTTCCATCGAGTGATAATGAACAATTACTATCACCTGCCATCTCAGTCACATGTCTCATCCCTCTTATTCTGACATCCTACGGTATCCTACTTCTACTGGCATCCTATCCCTTCTCTACCGGCATCCTATCCCTCCTCGGATGGCATTCTGACCCCTGCTTTATTGTCATCCTACCCCATCTCTACTGATATTCTATCCTTCTTCCCGAATCCTATCCCCGGGATCCTATCCCTCCTCTACTGGCACCCTCTCCTTCCTCGACTGGCATCCTACCCCTCCTCTACTGGCACATTGTCCTCCCTCTACTGCCATCCTATCCATCCTCTATTAGGATCCTATCCCTGCTCTACTGGCACCCTATCCCTCCTCTATTAGCATCCTACCCTTCCTCTACTGGCACCCTGTCCTCCCTCTACTGGCACCCTATCACTCCTCTATTATGATCCTATCCCTGCTCTAGTGGCACCCTATCCCTCCTCTACTGGTATCCTATATCTCCGCTATTGTTATCATACCTATCCCCTACTGGCATCCTATCCCTCCCCTTGTATCCTGTCTATTCTATTGGCACATAACCCCTCAAGACTATGGATAAAAACTATGGAGCCTTCAACTGGCTCTTCTACTGGCTTCCTATATACTTCAATTCACACATAACCCTCTCTCTTCACCTCTGATGTAAGATTTATCATGTTTTTATTGATCTATTAAAAATAGTCAGTGATATTTTATTGTTTTTGAAATATTAAAATTCATTACAAAGGTGAACCCGCAGTAAGCAGTGACAGAAAGATATATTTAGAAGCATGGAATCTGATTACAAATTTCCGAAAGAAAAAAATATTAATTGAGTTCTAAACCACATTCTATTTATATAAATTAACCTTTTTCCAGCATTGAGCGTTAAAGCAATTAAAATCTACTCAAAACCTCCATTCCAGCTTTGTATCTCTGTCATTAGTGTTCACAAATTCACGTATTATTGCACAAAACCTTCCCTGGGACATTGGCAGAAGGAAAGTTATTTTGAATGTTTGCACATTTATTTAAGCTCGATTACCAGGCTTTATCGTACCATGTCAGCTATCAGAGAAATCGGAGAGCATAAAAATGGCCTGCTGCAGTGAACAATCACGCAATGCCCAGCCCTTGACTGGGAGCGGTGCTGCGCAGTGTTTTCTTGCATTTTACCCCCCTTGATCTATTCAATCGTCAGTTTCACCGAGAGAGGACAATCATTTTCCATTAAAGCTACCAAGGCACAATACAAAAATCGGCAATCATGTCCATTTTCAAGTAGTGATGTGAATCAATTTCAGTCAGTCGGGTGGTAGGTGATTTGATGGTTATTGGGTACATGGGTCTGTTAGGCCAAATATGGACTCATCTAAGTGCTATTCGATAGCCTATACTGAGAGGATACGTAGTGTGTTTGGTCATCAATACACTCATATATGAATGGAGGACATAAATTAGCCCGTACTCCCTCAAAATTCAATTTATGTGATAATATTAAAACATTGGACAAAGGTCTTCAAGCTGTGCTGATCCTTGCTTTATGGTGATGCCTGTGAACATATCTTGAAAATAACTGAATATTGCTTATAAATGATAATTCTAAGTATTTGCCCAGCTTTGCAAGAGAACAAGACTGAATCATCGCGACCCTTTCACTTTCCCCTCTGAAGTCTCAAGCTGCGGCTAAAGGTAACACTATTGAGAGACTGGGCACGTGGGGAAATTATAGGATTCATCTGTTAACAATACCATATCTTACCAGTGAATGGGAGAAATCCACAATTTAATTTCAGAGAAGATTGAATTTGATGGACAGGCAAATCAATGACAGAAAATTTCAACTTTTTTTGTAAAGATTAGTTTGAATATCAACATTTTTTTCATTTTTAAGGTTTAACTTAAATATTAGCCATTTTACATGCATGATGAATGTTTTTCTTATGTGGATCTCCAGTGTTATCTTATAGGATGATGCTTAACATGGCTTATCATGATTCCGGAGCTTCTAACATGCTTTCTGTTCTGACATAAATGTGATGAAAGACTATTATAAATGTGTATATGAACACTGATACATATTTCTTTCTTGAAATAACAAAACATTACTGTGGCCTAAGAATACATCTTTCTGTCTCCCTTGATAACTAAACTTAATATTGCATCTTGAGAGAGATCTGTTTCAATATTCAGTAGTTGCATTGACTTTTTTAATCTGAAGTGAAGATGAAATTTAAGTTTGGTATTTAGAGATTTGTCAATTCATTTCTTATATTATTCATTAAAATGACATGGAAAATTAATCTGATTTCATTGATATATAAAATGGGTCACTCTAAAGAATGAATAGAGTATTGTGGAACCTGGGTTAAATATGTTGATCATGGTTACAAGGTATCGTGTGTCAGTGTAATATTTGTGTAACATGCTAACTACAGTGATCAGTAGGTAGTATTATATTTGCTGAGTGTGGTGGCCACGTCCAGGTGTGTTTATCCATATTTGCTGACCATTAAATAGGACCACCTGTTTATCAGCAGGTCACTTATGGCTTGAGTGTTCTATGCTTGCAATATGATTGGCGATAAATCAAAATAGAGGAGCCGATTTGTCAAGGTATTATACTGAGGACACAGAATTATTAGAGAATTTTAAAAAAATTTGTCTAACATGCCACAGCTGTTTTTATTATATATACATGTTATTAATGTATCTATTATTGATATATCTATAATAAGATCTAATATAAAAAAAATCAAAATAACATCTGCATTCTTCATATTATAAATTTCACATTATTGTTATATGTATGGTTTTAAGAACTGTATTATTTTCAACAATAAAATATTCAATTCTCATATAGACAAAACTTCACTCAGATTAGCATAACTTACCATGAAAAAATTCATGGTAAGTTCAATTAACTTTATATAGTTCATATGCAGCAATATAAGGTTATGGGACAATTGGTACTTAAAGACGACAAATGTAACTGCATGTGGAGATAATTCCTAATATGAACAAGAGGCGAGCACTTACTCTCACACTGAGTGGGGTCTGTGGTGAGCGACTTGAATCCTGACGGACACGCACACTCACGACTCCCCGGGGTGTTAATGCAGAATGCCTCACATCCTCCATTTTTCACGGTGCATTCATTTATATCTGAAAATGAATATAACCATCATAACTGTATCAGCTTAAATGTTAACATGTATCCTCAAATAAAAATATGAATATATATTATATTTGTCAATCGGTAAATTAGTTGTTTGTTTGTTAATGTTTAGCAATACTCTATTGATATCACATAGCATTTTAACAATATCCATATAATTCCATAAATTAAGTTCCCAATGGTATGATGTTCAAACCTGATGTACTGTATGATTTATTTACCCTTTATCAAATGCAAAATAATAAAAACACCATAATTTCAAATTGTTTTTCATGTTTCCTCATTATAAAAACCAACCATTCAGTATTCCAATCGGAGATAATAAAAGATATGCTAATAAGTGCACAAAATGGTGAGATGAAACCTCTGCAGGAAGAAGTCCAACAGCAAATGGGATTTATATCTTTCTATTCATCTTGTAGTTTTTTTATATTACCAAGGACCACATTGAGTTACACAGGGAAGCTTTCCCCAAAATATAATGGACCAAAAATGTCTGGTTATATATGAAAATTCTTCAACAAGGGCAGGTGCTTCAATGAGGACGTTTGAATGGAACATAGCAGAATACCAATTTAAATCATGATCATGTATTTATGGCTTTTATAAACAGCCACTTATTCTTTACAGGGTCCAAGCATTAAACATCATACATATTCATTTTTCAATTATTAATACAATTAGCATAATTGGTGCACAACACATCTAATGCTTGGGTAGCATTGTAACTCTACCTTTGAATCTGTTAAAATGAAAATATCGAAATGTCATCCAGATATTATATATATTCTAAAATCTACTCATATGATTTAAATATGATGAAAAAGATAAAGATAGTGTGGAATGCCCTGCTCATATTGATAGTATTATACATCGTACATATGACAGTTGAAAAAGTCATTGGTAATCAAGTACCAATAAAAATTCTTTTGATGCATTCGTTTTCAAAATAACTTTTTTTTTCAAAACCTAGGTCAAGTTAAACAATTGTTAGTTTAAAACAATTCCTAAGCCCCACTTATTGATAAAAAACGCCAGGCATTTGGCCAACAACCCTACAAGTTAAACATTTATAGTAAAAAGAGCATGGCATTGTAATTAAAATCATTTAAAACTTCCCACTTTTAAATAATTTAGAAATATGATACTTTGAGGCGATTAAAATGTGAAGATAAAAATAGTGGTATTTGTGGTTAGGGCGATGATTAGCATAATAAGGTGAACATGAGGAGGAGTCAGCCATTTATCACCCACTGACGACCTAATTCTCCAACTCATCCTCATCAATATACCTATCTACCTGCTCTGTCATTAAACTTTCAAACAAACCAGCCACAGATCATTTGCTTTGATGGTGTGAGTCAATGTTTGTGTCTGGTTGCCGTGGAAACAGTTTAACAGGACAACAATGGGTGTTGGGCAAGTTATCAAATAATCATTGGTTGTTGTGTTGGTGGCGTGTGGGGACGGCTTGTCCTGCAGGAGTGGCTGCAGAATCAGGTGCAAACTACAACTTCCCATTGCAGGTCAACCCCAGTTCACTTCCACCAATCACCCCACAAACAACAGCCAAACCTCTCCCCTTCCTCCTTTATATTTTTTTTAAACTTCAATTTTTCTTATCTTTGTTGTAATGAACAAAATCAAACAATGATCTAACCATTCTGGAGTCAAAATGCAAACCTTACATTTTATTCCCAAAGTCGGTAACAGTATAGCCCCTAAACACGGCCCACCAATTCGCCCACATATTACATGACTATTGCTATGATATGCTGGTTGCTGTCTGTGTTTTTACCTTGACAAGAGTTGTCATCAGTGAGAGTGAAGCCAGGGCTGCATTCACAAGTGTATGTTCCTGGCAGGTTGATGCAGTGACCATGCTCATCGTTACAATCATTATCCTGGGGCCGAGCACATTCGTCATTGTCTACGATTATAAGACATATTCACAGATATCACAATAACATTTATTGCAAAATAGCTTTGAACTGCTACAAATCTAGGTTTTGTGACAAAACAATCGTTATGATGTCACTTTTGTTTTTATAGTGTGTGGAAAAAATAAATAATCATAATTTTCAAACAAAATGATCAGAATCAATTTTGTCTGATCTAAAACAGTCCAGTAAAGTCTAATGCAATTGATAAATCTATGGAGAACAAGAGATATTGAATTTCTGAGTATTTATAGCTTTAAAAATATCCTGCTGAGAAAAGGGAAAGTTGTCTAGTTTATAAAAGTACAGGTGTACACAGGTGTATTTGAGGCAAGTTGGCAGTGGAGATGAGGCGATTGTGGCATAATTACTGCATACAAGAGGCCAGGGCTGGGAGTGTCTCATCATCTGGTGGAGTGTGGCATTTTGGATGCGGCTGGCTTGGCAGGGATCACATAGGGTGTGGAGCCTCAAGCCAATCATCACCATGGTTGCCATCAATGATTCATGTGTGCATATCGTGGAATCTCAGACAACTATCAATTATTTAGTCCACCTATCAATATTGTTACTTTGTATAGGTACTCTAAGCTTCCGAACATACACAATGTGCCTTGCTGAAAAAAAAACGAGCTGGCCACTTGGCACAAAGCTCAGCCGAATCAGGGGAACGCAATTGTTCACAAAAGTCCTCAACTCAAATGACTCCATTTCACCATTATGATGAACTCTCAAAACATTTGGGATAAAGTCTCTGTCAAATACAGCACATTCAGAACTGTTGCATTTCATAACTCATCTAAATGTAACATGGTCCATAAATCTTCACACCTCAGTGATTCGTTTGAAAGCTGTCTTCTGTCATGCAAAATACATGTTGCATTGTACATGAAAAACACATAAAGGACAAACAGAATGCATTATGAGCTTCACCACTGGTAAAATGCCAGCCATCAGTATCCTTCAGAAGGGCCACAGCAAGAAAAACAAAAAACACTTTCCTACTCGTCCACATTTTTTGTTCTTTGAAAATTAAAATAACAGTGGACCTTGGGGCAGTCGTTTTATTTCATAAAAGGACAATGGGTTCAAGTGCCACTACTTTTGAAACTAGTGACTTATTGTTCTAAGTGGAAAGGCTGCACTGTTGTCCCTTGACATGCTTGACAGTAATTGTATTTGAATTAAATTTTATATTTCAACCTGATCATGACACAGACAGCTTACTTGAAAAGTGGCTATTTAAAGAAAAAACATAAGAAATATAAATTGACATTATCATTTAGTTCAATATGTTGCAAAGATTTATAGCTCTCCCTGTATTCAAAACCTGTCAATTATTCAATCAATTATGCAACAGAGATTTATCTAAATTCTCACATTCGACAGGAAGGCACCATTATGTTAATGACATATTACAAATGTTGGTAACAATCGATTTAAAAATAATTTTTAAAACATGTTAACACTGTAAGAGTTGGATATGTAATGAGAGGTTTTACCGAGGCATGACTTCCTGTCGGCTTCCAGTGTATAGCCATCCTCACAGGCGCAGATGTAGCCAGATTCTCTGTTAATGCACGTCTGGTTGCATTCGTGTCTGTTAGGGTCACCCACGTCCAACAGGCATTCATTCACATCTGATACATGCAACAAGTTGAATAGATGAATTTAATATAAAAATCAACTCTGAAAAACCAATTCAGACCTTTTGACTTATTTGAATCACATTCCAATGTGATCTTATCTCTCAAATGGAACAAATGCTATTCTTAGTCATGGGATCCCCGCACATAGGATTAATATTATTTTCCATATACAGCCCAAACATATACAAATATATAATTTATAATCTTACATTAGCAAAGTAAAATAGCATTTACAGTTATTTCATGATTTCATCATCATCATCATCATTATCATCATCATCTGTACTAGGTATGATACAAATAATGTCAATCCTCTCGATGGTCATTCAGACCAGGGTTTAAAGCCAGATCTGTTATCTTGAGGCCATATTACTTAGGATCAGATATTATGAGACATGGAGCTATTATTCATATTGTAAACGGAGCTCTTGCAACATAAATCAGATGCTTATTAAAGCCAAATTCAAGCTAGATATCAATATTTTGCCATAATTATTAAGAATGTACCACAGTTTAAAAAAAATAAATCTTTGAATGTTGGTGTTAATTTTGGACAAGTAGGTTATATTGTTGTGCTGCCTTGCACCCGCTCTGACGCTCGCAGCTGTTTGGGTCCGTGGGTTGGCAAGATGCAGCCCCACATGAGACCTTCGCATGCAACCGGCCTATTCATCTTTGATAAACTCATTGATTAAAAGGCTGAGGCACCATTGCCATTGTATTGGGTCAAAGCTCAAGTAGAACTGAACAGGCCAAGACTAACATCTATTCTGCATACTATGGCCTCTATATCTGTGTATAATTTAGGCCTCTTTGCTAAATATGTATATATATATATATATATATATATATATATATATATATATATATATATATATATATATATATATATATATATATATATATATATATATATATATATATATATATATATATTCATTCCTTTTCAAGGTCAAAAGCTGAGGATACGAGACTGATTAGAAATCAGGAGACCACTCAGCTATCACAGAATTATACACATATCCTTCATTATCAAACTAAAATCCTAGCATGGTAGCTCCCATGCTGGCATAGTTTATTTAATAATTACTTCTTTTTTACTAAAAAAAGAATTTTATGAAATTAAAAGTGTCATATTTAAAATTTGTGGACAATTTTGTGTGGAATTGACCCAAAATTTGTCATGTTCTGACCATTACGAGTAAATTTGTAACCTCAAGGTCACAGCACCAAGGTCAAAGGTCATAGAGGTAAAAAAAACTGATAGTACACATCTACTGTGGATGATAGTCAAACTCATGCATGCCAAATATGAAGTGCCTGAGGTTTACGGTTGCTGAGATATAGCCTGCAAAGGTCAAGGTCATTGCATCAAGGTCAATGATAAAAACAAAGAAAAAACTATATAGTGCATTTGTGGTTACTAAAATATTGATGTAAAATAGATATGAAGTGCCTGTATTGCATTTTTTATGAGGCTGACATATTGTATTATATTTTACGTTCAAGGTCACTGAGCCAAGGTCAAAGGTCAAATGACAAAATGAATATGACAAGGCACAGCTATACTCCAGGACGGTCATTCATGCCAAATATGAGCTTCCTGCTATTTACGGTTGCTGAGATATGCTCTGCACAAAATTTGTAACCTCAAGGTCACAGCACCAAGGTCAAAGGTCATAGGGGTCAAAATATCTGACAGTGCACATCTACTGTGAATGGTAGTCATGCATGCCAAATATGAAGCACCTGCTATTTACGGGTGCTGAGATATAGCCTGCACAAAAATTCAAAGGTCAAGGTCATTGCATCAAGGTCAAGGATAAAAACAAAGAAAAAACAGAACAGTGCATATGTTGTCACTAAAATATTACTGTACAATAGATATGAAGTGCCTGTATTGCATTTTTGATGAGGCTGACATATTGTATACACAACTCTTTTACGTTCAAGGTCACTGAGCCAAGGTCAAAGATCAAATGACAAAATGAATATGACGAGGCACAGCTATACTCCAGGACGGTCATTCATGCCAAATATGAGCTTCCTGCTATTTACGGTTGCTGAGATATGCTCTGCACAAAATTTGAAACCTCAAGGTCACAGCACCAAGGTCAAAGGTCATAGGGGTCAAAACACCTGACAGTGCACATCTGCTGTGGATGGTAGTCATGCATGCCAAATATGAAGCTCCTGCTGTTTACGGTTGCTGAGATACGGCCTGCACAAAGTGTCACGCCCGCCGCCCGCCGCCCGCCCGCCCGCCCAGGCAACGACAATACCACATCAGCCCTATGGCTGAGTGGTAATAAAAAGATGTGTAAAGTTTAGTATAGGCCAATTTATAGACAATAAAAGTTATATCCAAATGTTCCACCACTGAAAATTAGGGTTATTAGAATCTTGGTAATAATGTCATATAATCTCTCATAGCATGTGGTTAAAAGCCAGTACAAATTCTCGACTTTTCCTCTTTTATGCCAGTAATAACAGAAATAACAGAATTGGTGAAAGACGACGTGAATCCCGTGCACTCGGTCTGGTCTGGAGCAGTCTCTCCTATATGACCAACCATATGACCAATTCTCACTGATCGAGTGGGCCACCTGGTGTATTAAAATCTGTCAAACATGGTGGAAAGGGGTAGACATACAAGCTCGGCATATAGTAGTAACAAATGTAGATTGACTTGTTGTTTTATTTCAATCAGTTTTTTACACCCATAACTGTCTGTATACTCCTGTCACGATTCCAAAACTGATTATATTTTCTGTGTGAGCATATTGTTGCCAAAATGTTAATACATTCCCTCCACAGCATCCAGAATGGTAGGAATTATATCAGCTGTCATGTCATTGTAACTTTCCCAGCATGTATTGTTCATGAGGTAAGAGACACCTGTTGGATTACCAATATCGAAACGCAAGCAGTGAGAATTGGGTAAGCATTTGCCCATTACTAGAGAGTGATCAAGCTTTTTCTTGTGGTTGGTTGGCATACTAGTGTTCAATTTCCCACTTAAGTTGGAGGCGTTTTCTATAACTGTTTCAGTACTTTAATTGACTGTCAAAATTAATATGTATTACTTATGGCAACATGATGCGAGAATATCACGCCAGATGAAGCTTCCATTGGGCCACAATATCCCAAATATCAGGTTAGGGAATGAGTCGAATCACTGACCATGTTTCTGGGCCATAGCATTGTTTTTTACTGAATTCAATTCTGGCCAACAACCATTTAAAGAACTCTGTCTTGCGTTCTATCGCAATCAATCATAATAATCAGAATCACAGTGTATACTCAGTTGCCACCACTTCTGGCCTATTCATCATACTTAACAGAACATTGAAAGAATAAAAGTTTTAGAAAAGTCTTGATCAAATTGAAAAGAGGTTTCCTGTATGTACACCCTGCTTTGTACATGTGGGTGAATTTAGAATATATTAATATATATGGTTTAGGCATTTTTTAAAGTCAAACCAATATATATGAGTTCTTTGTTTCTAAGGCAAAGCTGCTCACCGGACCATTAGGTTCAACATAAAAGATACTCATGTAAATCTTGTGAAGAACAATGAGAGTGACATCCATCAAAATCACTAAATAAACTTCATATCAATATGTTCTAAAGTGCCACATAAGTATGACTGCTCACTCAAGATTTGTCAATGAAACCTTCATCAAAATACATATATACATAGGTACCAAGTTTCAAACATAATTGTTGTAAATTAGGTGTTATTCTATAGATGTTGATGGATAGACAGATGGACAGACGGAAATAAAATGGTGACACCTTAGTCCCAGTACCAGCTGCCACAGGTAAGACTTTGTGTTTAAATGGTTCAAACCTTTAAATATAATTATGTTTAAATAAACATAAAGTTGGCATTTATCACTTCAAGATATGTTATGCTGGCTTCGTGATAAATGCAGATTTCTAATTGTGTCATTAAACAAAATTATTCATTATCTCAAATGCCATCATTACCATATCAGAACGAATTCCTGAAGTTATTTTAGACATTGATAAAAAAATTGAATAACATCCATTTTTCAACTTTCCAATCAATAACATAATTTCTGCGGGAACAAAACTGAGCATTGTTTGTCTTGCTAGGCCCTCATTACAAAAGCTTTCATCTCCAAAGTTAGGCTTGTATTTTATTTATAAAACTGGCCATAAAATGTTGGCATCAAACAGGATTGCATTGCCTAGTTTGCATAGCAGAGTGGCGGTAGCTTGGGACCAGTTTGAATATTTAATTGTTGTATGTTTGAGGCAGGCGTTCATGTAACATGCAACATCAACATCACAGTGTAAACCTATAAAAGTCTGCCCCCTTTTAGGCTCTCTCACCTGTATTGGGTGGCCAATCATATGAATATATTCTATTTTTTTATTTTCCAGAATTAAAAGAACAATATTCAATATTTTGATAGGCATTAACTGATATTCACTAAATTTGTTTTGTTATCAAAATTCAATCAAATGCCAGTAGGATGTGATTGTTATGGATAGTGATAGCAACCATCATTAAAGCCAGATTCAATCATTTTACAACACATAAAATATCATTGATCCAAGAGCTATAAAAAGAATAATTACATTGCTGCAATATGGTGTGAGACTTTCATGGAAACTAGTGGAATCTACTCTTGACAGTTGCTGATATCAGAGGCTGAGAGAGGTTATCAGGATTTACTAGGAGGGCAAGCTACGATGCACATGATGATGATGATGATGATGTTAATGATAATGAAGTGTGCATCCTTGGTCAAGCACACTCGATCCATCTGCTATGAGGAGGCATATACGTCTCTTATTGACCCCACCTTGACCCATGACCATTTCCGACCATCATATATTGCATGTTATGCTGACCATCTCATTGGGGTGGAGCCACTGGTTGTTTATCGTATGAATATTAGCCAAGATCATGTTACCAGACTTGTCTCGAAAAAAACATAAATTCAGTATTTTGGTTGATTTGCATTTCTGGCACTCATAATGACAAAAGCAACCACAAAGGTTCAGCTTGACTGATCTAATTAGACACTTTATTTTGATGTCCCAGCATATTGCAAAAAATACTGGAAGATATATTATATTACCTTATCAGATTTGACATGAAACCACAAAGTCATAAACATTTTATTACTTATCATGAGCTATTGGCTCAACTAAGTAAAAGGATGCGAATAGGCCCTTGCCATAATTATGAGCACAGACATGCTTGATGGCATACAAGCACAAATACATACACACAACAAGCAGATCAAATCCACCAAATAAAGGCATGTACCAAATGCCCTTCGCATACCTGAGCATGTATTATCATAAAACATGAGGTTGTCAGGACATGCCCCGCATGTGAATTCCTGCTTGCTTTCACTGGATACAACATCCGCTGCAGAATGGTCCACACAGGCTGCAAGAAAAAAACACATTCAACTGTGTACAAATTTTGAAATTCATTTTCTTTTTTTCCATTATTATTTTTTTTGGGAGAAATAGCAGCCTCATGTATGTGACTTACTCTCGTCATTATAGCAGTGGTGATAGTTCACCTCACAGCCATTCATGTCTTGCTCACAAAAGTTTCCTGAATAACCTGGGCCACACCCACAGCAGGCGTATGCAGTTCCTGCCATCTGATTCTATGACAGGAAACAAACATATAAATGATATATCAACATTCTATTACTCTTTATAACACATAAAACATAAACTCAAAAGGCATAACAAAAGGCAAAATAAACTATTGTGCAATTAGCATCATGATAAACAGTAGATTAAATACTTGTTCAGATATGCCTGATTTCTGATATACAGTTAATTAAGTAGCTGAGTTATGGAATAAATCAAGTGTCCAAACACTTATAAATTGATGTAAAGCTATTTGTGATCACAGTCCTTTTCAGGATTGTATCTGTTCCCAAAGTAAAACAGATACATACATACACATTTATATGGAAGAAAAATATGAAAATATTGTTGCTATTTTAAACTGTATTCACACATTTTCCCAAGTAATACGATTTTGGTGGAAATATGTTTCTGGTGCTTTTCTGTGTAATTGTAATGAACACACACACACTTGTACATTCAATGATTTTACTGTTGACAGAGACATCTGGTGTCGACCAAAACTTCACGTTTGCACAAGGTGGCGCTAAAAGGAACTTGTAATGCAAGACACTAATAATCATAGACATTCCCTCAAATAAACATGAATGGTCTTCATTTTCTTTTCAATTTAAGATTGCTGATAATACATGCAGTAAAACATCCCAATAATAGAATTGCTATGCATAATAGCATTTGGTTGATATTTTATAAATATGATAAAACCAACCAAAAAATATTTTCCTATAAAATTGATTTAAATGACAAAGGTGCATAAAAATTTATGGAGCACATACCTGAACATTGCCATAGTCACATACCCCATCATGCTCACAGACGCAAAGAATGAGGTATGGTAAGTAAAGAGATGAAAATGTTGCGTCAGAGGCTTTCAGTTCGACTTTATATACTCCCTTAGCAACTGGTGTGAAGGCAAAGCTTGCTGTGTGAACATCCACCGACCCAGAGGTAGTCTGTAATAACATATGAACAAAGCATGTGGCAAAATTGGATATGCATGGAGAGTGGACAAAAAGAATGAGCAAACAAGAGTGATGAAGAATCATTCAATAATTAGCGAAATATAGTCACTGGTTTAATGGATATATTTCATCTCTCCAGATCATGATAGGTATTGTTTTTCTTGGTAAATATATATTTCTACCTGTCACCTTAATCTTAAAAGGGGGCTAGGGCATAATAAAACAATGCATTACCCATTTGATTTATAGAGGTGGGAAAGTTAAATTTTCTAAGCTCTAAACGCACTTAACATTTATTGCTATTACCACATGTTTTCTTGAAGAATACTTATTTTCCTTTTTGGATATTAGAAGAATAATGACCCGATTTATTAGCAGTTATATCTTGGAGTTACATAATTACTCCAAGGTTATATTAAGGTTATATTTGATGCGCATTACTGTCAAGGTGTTGAGTTTGGTGTTGACTAACTGCTCCTGTTCCAAGCCATTTTTGACACTTGCAAATATAGAAACGTCTTCTCCTGTTTCGTCAACCACTTCTACCAAGACAATGGTCTCCTGGTCTACCTGTGTGCGGATTATCTTTGTTGTACCATTTGTGAATCTTGGAGCCAGGTTACCTGTCAAGTCAAATATGAATTTTTGACCCAAAAAAATCTAAATTATGCATTTTATATAAATTGGTGTGATTTTGACCTAGTGGATATTTAGGTCTGGAATTTCGTGGACAGAGGTGAGCATTCCTTATTTGTCAATGAAATTGAATACACTGAACAATGATGTTTAATGTATTATTCTCAAATATCAAGATAAATTTGCATCTGAGACATCAGCTGCACAACAAAATTTTATCCAGATTGCAAGGCAGAACTTAACAATACAGTGACAAACTTTCAGGTGAATATGAAGCGTACCAATATGTCCATATGAAGCATACCAATAGCTAAACCCTGTGACAAGTTATCAGAATGTAATACACAAGAAATTAAGCTCACTTGATTTTTTCCTGAGGTCATCAAATTCGATCCTGTTTATTAGTGTTTGAGCTGCCACTGTTTGGCCTGCAATCATGTAGTCAATTAAGCAGTCATTGGTGGGTTCATCCCGGGTTTCATGCGTGCACGCTGTTAATATGTCATTTTTTCCGACAAAGTCTGCCCGGGTGAGAAGTTTGGGTGAGTAGGACAAATCAAAGTATTCATTAGCTGAAGGGAACTTGCTGTAAGTAGGACCATACTGTAAGAACAGTGTGTAGTCTGAGGCATCCCTGGCAAGATCTGACAGACCAAATACATTCCTCAGGTTGTCTGAAACGGGACATAACATTGTATTGCCATAGCTTATATATTAAGCCATTGGGTTGCAAGGGTGGAGAAAGCTCAAGAAAGTATGAGTGGATACAAAAAAAGTCTGAAACCTTTTTAAGTATTTCTTTCCAATCTTGTCATTACCTTTAATGCTATACATATATATGCTGACCTAGCTCAGTTAGGACTATTATATTTGATATATTTGAGTCATGTCTAATACATAAAAAAGGAAAAGGTCTGATGGAATACATGGCATTTAATAATTAAATATTGAACTCACATCCATTCATTACGAAGTGAATATCTGAAGGAGTGGCAGTATCGACATAAAAGTGTCGATCACCATTTTCAGGCTGAATGTCATTCTCTGGATCTTTGTCATAGTTCCCATACAGTCCCTTATACTTGCCAGTAGCCAGTGTTTCTGGCATCGATGGCTGAACATACATGTATTTCTGTGCCACATGTATGGTTACTGAAATTCCCTCTCTGAATGAAATCTCTACTTGACTTGGTACTATGGAGTTAAATGAAATATATACATATATATATTAAGTTGTATAAATCAATTCCAGTTTATACAAAAATAGTAAAATACAAATCTTCATATTAAAGATATTTTTATATGGAGAGTTAAAATAATCCAATTGTTTTTTTCTGAGTTCTGACATGACGTGTTATTTGAGAGAAAATACAGAACTTTGAAAGGATATCTTTGTTATGGAACCAGGATGGTTGATTAAAATGTTTTTGGTTAAGGATGCTAATGCATGTGCAAATATTATGCTGCAGTTAAAATAATTGAGATAATCCTGCTGCGAAAACACCAGAAACATAGTCACTGTAAGCTGCTTGAAAAATGTCCCAAAATCTCTTGAGATATGCTAACTACAGATATCACTAGATATCACTACATTACTGGCCACTATCATACCTGTTTGCTCAATGCTGACCCCAGGGATGACATCAGATGTTTTCCATGGTGATTCATCTATGAAAATTTCCAGCTCATCTTCTGTTTCAGGGGTACGGTATACCTGTATACTGGGCTCATTCTCACTGCCAACCTTCACCGCAAAGGCGCTGTTATATTGTAAAATACATTGATAGACATTTGGTATTTAATGGGTTGATATATGAAAATGTGTTCTAAGATCAATATCAAAAGCGCACCATTCAGTTTTGATGGTAGAACACTAACCTGATACTACATGATTACACACATCAATAGTTAGTCGTTTAACATTTAACAGTTCACGCTACTATTACATATGTTTGATTCATTCTTCACTGAATACAATAGATCTTCATATTTCTTAGAATCGACTCACGAGATCCTAGTGCCTTTCGCAAATATAAGCAGAGGGCTATCGACGGGTTCCGTCCTGGCCTGCATCATGACATAGAGGGCGTCATACGAGGTGGGCATTAACATCACATATTCCCCAAGTCCATTAAACGTGTAGCTCAATCCGTCAAGTGTAACTATATGTGGATCTCCATGTGTCAAACCTCAATAAATGATTACAAACGTTCTTAAATAGGCCATCACCAAAGGACATGAATAATAAATCTTTGTGATTAGTTTTCATCATGTTTCCCTTTAACAAAATATAATTAGATCTCAAGACGCATCTATTTAGAAACTACATTTACTAATAAAGAGTTGTCACAGGCTTGATTGCTGACGACAGAATGAAAGAAAAAAATACTCAACTACTCAGCACAAGCATAGCCTGATTATTTGCCTGCTTACATTGTGGCCATAATTGAACAATTGGGGACATTAAGGTTAAAATATTAGTCACTTAAATATGTGATACAATCGAGAGTAAGCGCACCTATAATGGGTCTGTTGTAACGGCCTCCTTGGGCTATTGGGCGCTTTTCCAGATACATTTCACAATACTCCAGACCATAATTGCGAGCATCTACACAGCAATAGTTGAACGGCTCTTTATCATCTGTAAAGTGCTTTGTAGTGTTCTGTAAAATATTCACCTCAGAATTAGGTAACTCTGTTTGGAGTAAATATATTAAAAATAACAGCATATGACTGATCTATTAATAATTTATTAAATTATTTTGAAAATGTTAATGTGTAAGTCAAACTTTGTATTTTGTATAATAATAATTGTTGCAACCATGAGATATATTTGTTGTTTTTTTGTTGATATTAAAGATAAGAGATTAGTACCCTTGGATATCTGCTGATGAATCCGAGATACTCATAGTTGGTAATGTCAGGATTTAACACAACTCCAGGATGAGCGAGTATTTTGTTAGATCGATAGCAACAGCGCATCTGGCCACCTGGTGGACAATTAACAAACAATGTCAGAGATACACGCATCCAGTAAAAACGTGATGCCTCATTTTTTTAAATCACGAAAAAAGTGCAGATGTTAATATACTGATTCTATAAACCATTATGTATATTGTGCTGCTACAAGACAGGTAACATGCATCTTTATTCTGCAATATTAGGGCACTATTAGATTATACCGGAACCTTTCTGACCATTTTCTCTCAAATGACAGGTAACTTTAATAATCTTGTGAGGTATTAGAAAAATGTATTTTGATTTAAATTTGAAACCATAACTGTTAGAAAGTATAGACATTTATGTAATCATACTGCAGACATCAAACATAAAGTATCAGTTTTATTACTATGGCAAGATGTGACTGTAGTGTCCAGCGAGTAAGGTCTGGTTCAGGCGGAAGGATCTCTACTCTCCCAAACAGAGGTACAGTAGTCGATCCTCAACCTAGGTTGGTAAAGGATCGACTTTTTCTTTTTAGCAGAGTAAAGTATCTCACAAATAAGAAGGATGAATGCACAAATCCATGCTTTTTTCGATATCTCATACTTCCATAGCTTTAGATATCTTTTCTGCACTTTTCTTTGATGAAAACCTCAATTATTATACATGTATTATCTTTGGGATGTTACTAATGTTATGAAATTTTCAACGTTGCTGATTTGCGAAAAGAATATCAAAAAGGTTCAGTACATCATCATGAAGTACTAAGTATGAAATAAAGAATTATATTGTCAGATGACAAAAAATAGATTTTTTATATTTTGAAAACAATAAGACGGTAAAAAAGTACGTAGAGGATCCTATTCAAAATTTTCCATAAGCAACCTTGTAAAGGAAATAACTATCTTTTTGCCTAAGAGCCATTGGCTATTTTGCAATGTCATGAATTAGCGACAGCAGTTTCAGATTAGCCCATGCTCCAAAGATTTGCCTTTTCCAATATTACATATCTTACCAATATTTTCAGAGAAGAAATGTGCTGTTCCATCAGGTCCTATGGGGAAGATATTATCATAGCACCTCTCTGCCTTGTCATTAGTCACTGCTAATTTGTAACGTTTATCTAATTTCTCAGCTATGAACTCATTATTAGGACATCCATCAATTAAGTATTTAGCCCATTTATCAATCGGAGGTTCTTTCTGTAATTACAGAATATACGATTTCATATTTAATATAAAAATAAAATATCTCACTCATAAAATGAGTGAATAGAAGATATCTTTTCAATATGAAATAAGAGCACACATACACTGAAATCAAAGAAAAACAATTCTTACCGAATACCATTCAACACATTTGTAACAAGGATTGGTAAAGTCATCATCATTGTCATCCACTTGATATGCTACAGTGCCAATGTCTTGGTCTGGGTGCAGCCTGGAGAGGTCTGCCCAGTAGGCATTGTGCTCGCTAGTGTACTTTCCAGAGATCACATTCTCATGGAGGAACATGGTAGTGTCCGGTAATCTATTTGTGTAACCTATACGTGCTGGATATCCACCATATATCAAGGCAATTTCTGTTGGACTAAAAAAGGTGTTATTATATAGAATTAGTTCATGAATAATACAGTTTATACAGGTAGTTGCTAAGTGATGAATGTTCTCTGAAGTGTACCCTTCACCACTTATTTGACTATAATCACAAAACATGTTGGGACTGGTAAAAAAGAAAATACAGTGTGCTTTTTATCTTCTGAACAACATTCATAACATTATATAGATTGGAAGCAATAATCTATGTTCCATAGGAGTTTATGTAATGTAAGAACAATACAAATGGTATAGAACATACCATTGGTCATATCTAGGTGAACCCTAAACGTAATTTTATCACATTGGGAAATAACAACAAAAAAGAAATAATAAATAAAATGACACAATTAGATGGAAAATATGACCACATACCTGTAAACTGGATTCCATTTCATATTACCCAGATCATAGATATAGGATGCATATGTATGCCTGTAGTCTGTTGCTAGTATCAGTTGGAAAGTGTTCCACTGTAATGTAGGAGTTGCAGGATTATATATTACAAAAATACACTTTCCTTGGGTTTTTAAATATGTCCTTTTTTAAGATGAAGTGGAATTCCATTTTTATAGAACAATATCACACTAATCCAACTTGAATATAACCCATAGTACAGATAAAATGCCTTTGACTTGAAATATCTATCGGCCAGAGGCAAAATTTATTTTATATTATTTTTGCCAATATTGGTTTTCGTCAAATATTTGAAATACTTAAGTGTTTTTGTCTTCTTTGGGGACATTTATCCCCATTAAGGTATCTTGTGATCAAGAATGCAAAACAATATTTTCACAGTTTATTATTTTAGGGATGGGGTGGTTCCTCAGGGAAATTATTTTTACAAGACAAATAATATTTGTTACGGCCTAACTTATAAGCATATGATAATTTAAATGGAGCTGGTGTACCTCTTCCTCTTGGGCCATGAAATGAGGTAGCATTTTAGACCACGTGACCTTTATGATGAAGCGTAGAATCACATCAATATTGAGGTCTTTTTTCAATGCTGCCTGTATTGTTTCAAAGAGTGGATTGGTTGTGTCTTGATAAGTTTGATAGAGTATCTGTTGCAGATATAAATAAACGTAAACATTAATACCATAAAATTAGCATAAACATGTACTTTACAGATGAAAGTAAGTTATATTATTTGTAAACTGTTTCTGTCAAAATTTAATTGATAAAATGTCTTTTTTGCTTATTATGTATCAATTTCTTTTTTTTGGGGGGGAGGGGCAATTACATACTAGTAGCTTTTTCATGAAAACTTGTAATGTCTTATAATATTACCTTAGATGTGTTCGTCTCTGTCATAGAATTAGCCCAGAAAGGAGCTATAATCAGCATAATGTCTGTATCTGTTGGTAGTAACTGAAACTGAAATTCAACTGGTTTTGGGAAGGTTTCTTTGCGATTGTCTTGAGTTCGCTTCTTGGTGCAAACTAATATTCCATTCTCAGATATCTGCAATGATATAAATAAAAAGTAAGCAATGCTTTTCCCACACGACTTTTTATTTATTTATTTATTTATTTATTTATTTATTTATTTATTTATTTATTTATTTATTTATTTATTTATTTATTTATTTATTTATTTATTTATTTATTTATTTATTTATTTATTTATTTATTTATTTATCTATCTATCTATCTATCTATCTATCTATCTATCTATCTATCTATCTATCTATCTATCTATCTATCTATCTATCTATCTATCTATCTATCTATCTAGCTATCTATCTATCTATCCAGTTATTTATTTATTTATTTATTTATTTATTTATTTATTTATTTATTTATTTATTTATTTATTTATTTATTTATTTATTTATTTATTTATTTATTTATTTATTTATTTATTTATTTATTTATTTATTTATTTATTTATTTTATTTATTTATTTATTTATTTATTTATTTATTTATTTATTTATTTATTTATTTATTTATTTATTTATTTATTTATTTATTTATTTATTTTATTTAGCAAAACAAATATCATATTGGCTAAACAGATAAAAAGTGGAGTAGGTTTGAAATAATCTATATATAGAATAGGTTTTGAATGTAATAGTCTAATCTGATCTTAAGTGACTGGTGAAAAATGAATAAATATATTCAATATATCAGAGTGCCAAATGATCTTATAATGAAATTATACTGACATAGACATTGCAGCACAGTTGACCGCCTGCAATAGGCAGGCAGCAGGGAACGTGTATAATATCTGAGACTCTCTCCCCACTAATGTCACTCAAAGTTGTCACCAGAGTGTCCCCCATTTCTTCTCCATAGGCATGAATCCGATTTTCTGAAATACACATCAGGACATTCAAAGAAAGTTTTGAATGAAGCAATGGTTGAATATATATATATATATATATATATATATATATATATATATATATATATATATATATATATATATATATATATATATATATATATATATATTTATGATTGAAATTCACATATGTTCTAACTAGCTTCACTACCGAGGCACAAATGAATAAATAAATAGTAAATTGTATTCTTTTACATCTGAGAGCAATAACTGTTGGTTTATATGCAGATCCTCATGTCAGAATAACATTAAATATCAAATCAGTTTACATGTACTACACCAAAAACAATATTTGGTCATCGCAATGAACAGACTCGTCTGGTATCAGCTACCCATTATGTTTTGTAGTTGATGTGTAAAAAAGTGAACCTACCCAAACACAATCCAGAACGAGGGTCTCCCCACTTCTCCTTTTTATATTTGGGCCATTGACATTCACAATCATATGTTCCTGCCTTGTTGATACAATCAGCATTAGTATCACACTCATTGGAACCAGGTGATTTACACTCATCAATATCTGCAAATATAAATGATGCAAAATCACATTAATCAATACAGTTTTCTATGTATTAAGGTTTGAATGTTATGTAAAATGGTCTTCTTTTAAGATTATAACCGTTTATAGACTCATTTCAGAAGCATTCAATGATATTTTATTTTTACACAAGAGTAGCTACTAGACAATGGATAGATCTAATCAGGTGAAGAATTTACAGTTTTATATATATGATTTAAAAGTGTGCCTATGCTTGAATGTATATATAACCAATGGCTGATTTGGCTTGAGGAAACGACTCGCCTTACTTGAATGTTTAGTCCCCATATAAGTAAGGTACGATTACTTTAAAACTACAATGTTTGAAGATAGATACTGTCAATAAAACCATTATATGATCATGGATGAAAAAAACAAACATGCATAATTCTATTTTTGGTTCTATCTTGGAGATAACAATATATGCCTGTAAAGTCAGACAGAAGTATCTGGCTCTGATTTCCAATTAAAGTTTTCTTTTGCTAAATTCATTTTGTTAACTCAACCATGGACATAACTAGCAACACTTATGCTAATATCTGTAATCCATTAATTTATATTATTTAAGTTCGCATTTATTGACTCATAAATGTATTCTTGGAAATCAGTGTTCCGGAAGAAACACATTGATCTTATTTGCATAATTATATTGTGTTTTGTTTTTGTTAAAGTTTTGTTTTTGTTTTTGTTTTTTGTTTGCTTAAATTGAGAACTGATCTTTCTTAATATTATGAGAAGCGCCCACTGTGCTGCATTTAGAAAGTTTTAGATACCTGGAACTGGGGGTGATCTACCTCACAATGAAGTGCTTAACAAGAATATATACCAACCTTCACAATGGCGACCGTCACCCGTGAGGCCCTCTT
Source organism: Amphiduros pacificus (assembly GCA_949316495.1). Classification (NCBI taxonomy): domain Eukaryota; kingdom Metazoa; phylum Annelida; class Polychaeta; order Phyllodocida; family Hesionidae; genus Amphiduros; species Amphiduros pacificus. The sequence continues at coordinate 47,229,148 of OX439000.1, read as the reverse complement.
TACACTTGCAGATGAAGGAAGCCACGGTGTTCTCACATATGGCGAGATTCACATCACAGTCATGCAGGGGTCTACCATCTGTACCTATCTCCTCACACTCATTCACATCTAAAAAATAGTTTTAATGTCTGGATGAACTATTACAGACCCTGATTGTGCATTTACTTGTGAGACTGTTTTAAGAGTCAACCTTTTCAATATTCATGATTTTGTTTACCCCAATGGATCAACAACAATTAGAGAGCGGCTGATCTGGTTGCCAACCAGTCTAGGAGATTAACATCAACTTCATTCTTATCATGTCCTTTTTCTTGAGAGAGTGTCCCAATGTGGCTGAATGGATGATGGAAATGTGGCAGATTTCTCGTAAAGATGATAAAATATTTTATCTTATGCCCGGGATCTTATGCATCAGTAGGAGTAGAAGAACATCAAATTCTGAACTTGATTCAAATGAAAATTAAAATCACAAGAAATAGAAATGACCCAATTACAACAGTTATTCATGAATCTTCCAAGGCAATATTACGGTACTATGATACATGGGTACATGTAAAGGTTATCATTGAGCCAGCGACACAATAGTCTTTAGATAGTATATAATAGAGAAGGATATTATTTGATTTCGCTTTTCTTTTCAAAATTGTCAGTGTGAACATGGGAAGGGTTTCGAGGAATAAATGCATTTACCTTCACAATGAGAAAACACAAGCTCTTGACCCGAGTTATCTAACTTGGAGACAATTTTGTAACCAGGTTGTCTGCATATGCATTGATAGTGCTGACCATTGTTGATTGTTAAGCACACTCCCCCTGTACTCTCTCCACAGGGGTCACTGTCACACCAACGGAATTCTGCAATGAGAACCATGCTCCAATCAAGTGCAACAATATTGTTTCCAATCCTAACACTGACAGTCTGTTGTTAACAAATAACTCATCTTCCTGCTTTGCCAATTATTTTGGTGTTGGAGTTTTACTTCATTTGAAATCTGTAAAGGTGATCAAGGATTTTATACACAACTTGAAACCACAATATTTCAGTTACCACTTATACAATTCCCATTATTGCAATATCGTTCTTCTATATAACTGGCTTCATCTTTCCGGCAAGCTTTGCCATTTTCGGTTGGAGTTGGATTTGAGCAATGGCGTGTGCGGGTCTGAACTCCAGCCCCACAGGTGGAGAGGCAAGTGCTCCATCCCCCCCACGCGCCCCAGTTACCATTTGCTGAAAATATTTTTTAAATGACTAATGTGTCTGGCGACCTAGTACATATACATTTAAGTTTGTATTGTATCTTTAACACACACAAAACCCATGATTTAGAAAAAAGTAGATATGGATATATTCAAAAGTATCCAGTGAATTTATAGCTGATCCAGAAGCAAACAAACAACTTACCAATCTCACAAAACTGTCCCGCATAGAAGTTAGGCTGGCATCTACAGCTAATGTCATCGCCACGATCTTCACAAATCCCATTGTTCAAGCAGATATATGTGTCACACGTTGCTATCTCTGAATTAAACACACAAAGGTCATTTGCTTGAAATTGTCTGGAAGTGGGAAATTGTCTGGAAGTGGGAAATTGTCTGGAAGTGAGAAATTGTCTGGAAGTGGGAAATTGTGGGGAAGTGTGAACCCAGCACCTCGCAAAAAGCCTTGGAGAAGATTGACGTTATACCTTACTCAAATGTAAGGGTGGTAATCTCATGTTCTTACTGTGTGTTCTCTGTCACTGACAGCAGGCATGTTGAGAAACATAATATTAAATTTCATTTTTGGGCATCAAATTTTAAATGGTAAACTTACTTGTACATTCATGGCCATCCCCAGAGAATCCATCATAACATTGACAGATAAAGCTTCCAATTGTGTTCTGACAGTCAGCGTTTTTGTCACATGAATCCTTTTCCTCTCCACATTCATTAATATCTGCAACATAACATAATCAAAAACAAATTAACCCATATTCTACAAGTACTTTATTCCTTGAGATTGATAAAAAAATCTAGGATTATTTAATTTCAGAAAAATAACTTGGAATTTGAATTTTCAATCACCAAATTTGTAAAAAGGAAATGTGAAATATTTATTCAAAATGTTGTAGCGTAGGAGACTGATGGGAAACCTTTGCATATCTTGTTCCCCTCTGCACCATCCACCTCGGTGTAGCCATTGTCACAACTGCACAAGAAGAATGGTTCTTCGTTCACACACTGCGAATTAGCTCCACAGTCATGTAATGCGCTGGAGTCGACATCCAGCTCTGTGCATTCATCAATATCTGCCAGAAATCAAGTACAATACAGTATTATCCAATCTTATCTTTGATTTTCCTTCGGGATATGTACCCATATATACTCCTCCTTCCTCTGTATGGTGCGAAAGTCACTGCAATAATACCTGTTATAGCCTTGCAAGCAATGCTTAACTTAAATGCAATATACAGTAGAGATCTATTGTTTCTGTGATTTAATTTAGATAATACTCATTTCCTATCATTTATGGAATCACATTACAATATAAATAGTAGACTTACCCTGACAAAATGTACCGTTGCCTTTATAGCCGTCATTGCAGTGACATTGGAAAGGAACATCGTGTCTTTCATATAGATGGTACCTGTGATCTTGGCACGTGGCATTTATATCACAATTATGCAAGTTCTGCTCGCATTCATTCACAGCATCTACAATAATAACATCTTATGCCATCAAAGACTTCAACCCTAAGTTAATCGTGATAAATAAATAGTTCACATTTTCGGTGAGAAAAATGTGAATGATAAAAAGTATCCGTCTTGGAAAACATAACATACCCTCGCAATCAAATATAATGGGATAAAAATCAATGTTATTGTCCTCATTTATTTCATCCTGATCATCGGATATTTGACCATTTTCATGTTCATATGGTACATCAATGTATATTCCCATGTAGATATGTCGCCAGCAGTAGTAATATGTGTCTCTACTCAGCGATACCATCAAGTTCTTCGATTGCAAATCCATTTTCTCTTTTACACCGAAACTATAATATTCCTGAATCATCAACACAAATTAATATAATTATATAAAAACCCTGATTGACACGGTTAATTCAACCAAATTGAACCAATAGTCTCTGATTGCAGTTACTCTTATAATAGATAAACATTTGTTCATTGTACTCGCAATATGCTTGTATAAGGGTTTTTTTTTTCAATTTCATTTTTAGTGGGGTTTTTTTCAACTACATATTTCGTTTCAGTGTTCCTTCTCTGTATTTTTGTTGTGCTATCTAAAGTTCCATCATCAAGCACATTCTTGTTATTACCTTTTAAAATTTAAAAATATACACTAATTATTTTGCTACAAATAAACGAATGCAGACCTTTATTTCTTTTTCCTGGAGAGGTGTCAGTTGTACTGTTACTTCCAGGTCTTCATTGTCATATTCTTCATCATCTGACAGGAAGAACTTTATTTTGAAGTGGTGTTTAGTTGGGTGATTAGGAATGATTTCACCTCCTATCAGGTCCACCCATAATGTCAAGAAATACCGATAGGTTTCTCCAGGCTTAAACTTTCCACTCTCTAATTCTATACTCCACTCTTTCACAGAGAAATCTTTTCCGGCTATTAAAAATCAAATAAAAATCATTAATAATTATCATAATTACAACATGAATCATTAATAGTTTCTTTATTCATTAACCCTTAACATCTTTGTAAAATTAAACAATTTACAAATATAAATTCTTCAAAGAAATTAACTTTATTATCGAATGTTCACTCTTAATTTGAAATTGGTTTTCATATATATATATAACCCAACTTTCAAGTACTTATGTTTTGGGGACAGAATACATACGGTTATCTGTGCAATCTTCCTGTATTATATCTGTTTTGGGAAATATAATTCCAATATTATTCTCTTCACTTTCATCACTTTCCATGAACTGATTGTCTGAATCTATTTTGATTATAATTGAAACTTGAGAAGCCACACACAGGTAGGCAAAATCCGATTTAGGAATATCCAACCCGACTGTTGAATCTATAAACATATTAAAACGATTGCAATTACAATATCATCAGCAAAAGGAACAAGTTGTATGCACAGATCAAGTAGTTTACTTCCATTTTGTAATTTTGTCCCATTGATGTAAATAGATTTATCACACATTTGGCCAGCAGAACTTTATTATATTATTAAAATTCATTCCAAAATATTGACCCAAATGAATAAAATTTATACATATTTGCTACCTAACAAAACTATTTGTTTGACTTCCTGTTGCAAATGTTATGATTTTTATGATTTATAAAATTAAATATAGATTAGTAAAAAAAGTAAAAATAGATTGACTGGATTTAACATCAAATTACAAATAACTAAAATATGTAAGAATGGAGAAATTCACCATCAACCCCATCTTTCCAACAATATGTACATATGTACAATATGCAACGATTTAAGTCAGATTCATCAAATTCTTCTATAGAGAATGCACCCAATTTTTAGATACATATAATTAATCTGATTTATATAATTTATCTGATTTCTATAGATATTCAGATAGATCTGATTTATCAATGTACCAAAAATCAATTGATGGAATTGATATAAATGATGTTGGAATTGATGGGGTTGTTGGGACATATAGTTGGGTATTGCCTTTCCACTCACCAGAAAAGTCATATATTTTGCCATCATAACTTCGGTCATTAATCAAATTCTTCTTTGGTTCCGTGCTGTACTTCAATATCTGTGTGCGTATTTCATCCTGATCACTACGATATCCTTGAACTTGAAATTGGTAATTGAATTGCATTTTATCATTCGGGCCTGATGGTTGTTTATCCCACACCACTGAACCTAAGATCATACAAACAAATAATATGTTACTGACATGAATGGCTTGTTTTGGGTTCCCTCGGCAGAGCAGTATTCTCATTGGAAAAAAATGTATATCAAGTTTGTCAGTATAGACTATGTATGATATCTAAAACAGCCTTATTTGGATAGTGGCAACATAATTACTATACACATTAGGTATCAGTGTCATTTAAGCTTTATCAATAGTTATTTCTGATTTCTATAAATGATACATTACAATATACCAAACAGCAATCATAAAACAAATAATGAAAGCATAATTTCGTTACAAAATATTGCAGATATTTCATAAAAGCTGTTCAAAATTAGTAGAATTTACCTTTAGCTGATATCTGACCAAAGAGACTAAAATAATTTTTGCCAAACACTATATCACCATCATTGAGTTGTGTAGTATATGTGGTATTCCAATACAAGTCAATAATATCTGAAACATTTCAAAAGAAGTCCATTAGTATGGATTCCATTCTAATAAAAAGCATAAAATAACCCATCACAACAGAATATCTCATTTCAAACCTACAATTGAATGGCCATTATCCTTACTTTCAGAAAACAAGGGAGAACACATAATTTGAATAGTTTATAAAAAAAATGCAGAATGAAAATGAGTTATGATTTAATGCAACAAGTTGCTCACTATCACCGCAGTCCGCTTGGACCTCTGTAACAAACATGTTGTTCTCATCATTGCAATCCTTAATATAGAGCAGTTGAGGATTGTCGCCTTTGACCGCCCTGAATACTAGCTGCTGTTGGCCTGTCTCGATAGGATCAAGGTCGGCTGTACATGCTGGAGTTATGTCAATCATACCCAGGTAGCCAATGAAATCTCGTTTTAAGCCCTCAGCAAACATGGTGTTAATGAGGACTTCCAGACTGGTGTATCTTGACACCCACTTCTGCGGTGTCACATCATGCATTACCTTATCAGAAGAGCCCCTGATGTAAACCTTAAAACAATCAAACAGAAAATATGCCCCAATTAAAGAACGAATGAGCTCATTACACAGATATGAGAATAAGTTATTAAAACCAAATGTGTAAATTAAAGGCATATATATTTACCTTGAGAAAGACTATCTGCGTGCCAGGAGACTCTTCAATCTGTACCCCAAGCATATTTCTTATTGCAAAATCAATTATAATCACTCCGAGATTCTTGAAGTACATTGCCTGAGGTTGTACTGCTACATCAAGTAGTTCAAATGTATCTGAAAATAAGGTCACATTTAGTATATATTTGACACAATAACAATATATGATTCATCTCAAAGGATGATCGATTACAAAACACCAGTAACAAATATATACACTGCATTACCTAATTCACAAGTCATAACAATGTTCTGAATGAACAGGTTGTTGAACTCATCAGGTTCTTCAATGTCTCTGACATCATCCAGATATGCTATCAGATTTATGCTACCACAGAAACTGGCATGTAGCACTGTTGGTATCATCTGCAAGTATACATAATTATTAATAACACTGATTTTCCCTTGTGTATTTCCCTTACCAGAGACTCCATTCAGCCATTAGGGCATATTCAAGTATTGGGATGCCTTTAAAATATAGTTGAAAATATTATTCCCCCAGACTAGCTGGTTTCTTTTATGTAGAAGATATGTCATGGTACACTTACCAGGTGCTCTGACTGACTATCCAGAGAGACATTTTTTGTAGCGGGATAGAAGTCCAGTAAACTGGCTTCGTGATCTTTCATGCTGTACCCAAGATTTAGATCATTCTTATCAATTGTTTCATCATGTGACAAATAGAAATTATATTTGAAGGCATATGTCCTATCTGGATTGAATTCACTAGGGATCCCAAGAAATGCTGATCCACTAAGTCTGAGCTACAAGTAAAACATAATGAAAATTGTTTATCAATTTATTTTAATCGAGCATTTTCTCTATAAATAGGATCCTATATTAACTGTGGATCGTACCTAACTGAATAGACACACACTTACGTTAACAAACAACTTAAACTCCAATGAGTCTCCCTGTTTAACAACATTATTATTTATATTTGTGACTTCAAATTGAATAACTTCCAGGTCTTTCCAGGCTGAAATAAATAAATGCCTATTTGGTATAACTTAATATATAACATGTAAAGCACGGATGTACGTGAAATTGAAATTGAACTTGAAATACAGAATGGGAAAAATTGTATATGGTTACTTTTTTAAACAAAAGTGCATTTTCTCAAAATCAGATATACCATTATCGAGAACTGTACTTACAAAGAGAACAATTGAGGAGGTCGGTTGGTTTCATTTCTTCTCTGTAGCTTTCTCTGATCATTATATATTCATAATTATTAGCTAGGATATCCTCTGGTGTGATAACCTGTCCTGACAACATAACTGCTATCGCCAGATATCTATAAAGGGATTAGATTTGTTTGATTCAAAACTGGCAAGAGTTATTAAGAATTATTAAATATGTTTATTTATGAGATGTTAGAATATGATATTGCTTTGTATTAACAACTAAATATTATTTTTAACACAATCTTGATCACAGATTTTCATAGATCCACCGAAACAAGAAACTATTATTGTGAGAATAGAAGGAAGAGAGTAAAGCAAGGATAATATTTTTGTCTAACCTTGGCTGATTTCCACAGACACTTTGTTCCATTTTGATTGAGATGATGCCGTCAAATGTTGCTGTCTGATTAACACCTATGGGCTCAAGTGTTTTCTTCTTTATCTCCTCTGAGACAATGATGTCTACCGCTGGTTCTTTGGTCACATCTAATTGCGCATCATATGACATGAAAGCCTAAAGTTGCAGAGAATATTGTTAAATCAACTATAACCATATTACAACAATGGCTAATGGCGATTATTATACATAGAGCATGACAGCAACACAATGGGGTATGAGAACATGTAATGGGAAATAAAAAGATAGCACATTATTTTAGACATTACATTTCTGATGACCCACTTTCATGGGGGTTATAATAGCAAGCGTAATTTGTGAAAATTAATTACATTGAAAAAGAAAATAGGATCCTTGTCTTGTTTCCCGTCAATGGCCACACTGCCATAGTTGTGCAAAGTTGCATGAAACACAAAATTGGTAGCTACATCTGGATATATCTTTTCCTGTGGGTAAACTGGCTCCAATTGCAAGTTTTCAAACGCCACTAGATCTGCAATTTCAATTGAACCTGATAGAATTCTAATCTTACTTTGAAGCGCTACGAACAGAAATTATCTGGAAGCAGCGCAATATAAATGTCGCCATTGCCTTTTTCAACCTTTTATTAATATTCTTTTTAATTCATTTTTTATAATCTGTTTCACACAATCAATAGAGATATAGGTGTAAATACCTCCGGCACATAGGAGATTGATAAGTTTCGCCTTGATATTATTTTCAGGCACAGGGTCAATTGAAGGTGTATTTTTGAGATCCCTTACTTCCACTAGTACAAATGTTGAACCACAATAGAATTCTAGCTTTGGATTATTCCTAATATTTATCTTTAAATTGCCATCCAGGTCTGTAAAATAAACGACATTTTAGAAGCTATTTTATTTATGAGATAGAATTAAACAGTTTACATGCATGATATCTAAATTAAGTCAAATTATTAATAAGCAATTGTGATACCTTCTCAAACTAATACCCCACAAAGGAAAGTGTAGGTATCTCTATTTGCTCACTGCTTTTTCAGATCGCTGCTTTTGTACATTCATATAGATATCACTTCTTCTGCACATTCATATAATTATCACTTCTTTTGCACATTCATATAAATATCACTGCTTTTTCACTATGATATAAATATCGATGATATAACTGAGCATTACTGCAAAATAGTAATAGTTCATTTCAGATGATCATCTTACTTAGCAGAGGTGGTGTAGCATCATCCACTCCTCTCTGAAGCAAATCTTTCTGATCTTTGGTGTAGACCAAATCTAACATGGGATCTTCTTCACTCTTTTTTGCATCATTACTCAGGTAGAAATTTATATCAAAGCTAACATGGTCGGTTGAAGATGTGATGGATGCACCAGGTGTCTACAAGAAGCAATCAAAAGTGTGATGCTCACAACAGCGATGTTATCAAGCAGACTAATCAGAATCATAAACTATTGATAACTTGCCTTAGTCATACTAATTGATAGATAGTAGTTTATATCTTCATTCTCTCGGATTTTCTCTGGTATATCGAGAACATCAATTCCAAGGTCCAGATCTGTAAATTAATATTCCATAATATATAACTGAATTTTAGATGATGTTTGCATGGCACTGAATATTTCAACACATTTTTTGACAATTTACAATAAGACCACTTTAATATTTGTTGTTACCATTATTTATATAGCACCAGTAACAGAAATTCTCTCAATGTTGGTCTAAAGTGATTGTCTATACTTACTAGCGTCACACTTGAGTATGTCTTCTGGGACAGGGATGCTTATGATGTCATTTTCCAAGTATGTAGAATGGCCAGAGATGGTGGGTACCAGACGAAAGTGGATAGTTGGTTTGTTTTTCTTGGCTTCCTCACAGGCAGCGTATGAGGCAAAATATAAATGACCTGGCAACAAATATATAGTAATTAAAAAAAAACCACAAGAAATTATATATCTGGAAAAGAGCATATCAATACTTTTTCATTTCATATCTTATAATCTGATAATTAATAATATCATAGAAAATAGACAATCATTTCCCTATGTTTTACCCCACGAAAGATTCAAGTGCAAATTATGAAGAAATATACATGATTACCTTTTAGTGGTGGGGATTGAACCGTGGATTTCGCCGGAATCATTTGATAATTATCATAGATATTGCCTGTCAGCATAGAAATGACCATTTCTGTATCTTGTTGATCGTAAATTTCATCAGTTGAATAATACATTTTCACCACTGCATTGGGAGTGGCATAAGGAATGTCCACATCACCCTGGTTGGCTATTGTGAACTGGACATCCATTGTGGTCTGCGACTCGGCCCACCACTTTGCAGGAAATTCATATTCTACAGCGTCAAGCGCCATCATGTCAGCTGAAAATATGCAGTTAATGGCTTATTACTTATCCATCAATACATATAAATAATTTTACATTATTCATCTGAACGAAACTTAAATAATTCCTTGGACACTACTGTCAAAATAAACACAATTCATACTTTGCTTGGAATAGGACAGCCAGTTAAGAGACAGCACTAAAATAAATTATTTACTCTCATTTTCGTTGGTCCACTATGTGTTACGTTCTTATTGTGACTTCTCTAATTAGCATTTTATGTGACCTTTTACATGATTTCCATATTGTGACTTATCTTTCATGTTACATCACCTTCATATTGATACTTATCTGAGGACTTTACATGACCTTCACACTGTGACCTATCTGGAGACTTTATGTGACCTTCATATCAAAACCAATCTGAGCACTTTATATGACCTTCACATTGAGACTTATCTGAGTACTTTACATGACTCTCATTCTGTGAGTGTGATATTATGTGGCCTATATTATCAGAATGGTTTAATATATTGTACTAATGATTGCTGCAGCATGAATGGACAATTCATGACATACCCCGACAGTTGATGTGAATATGAGAGCATCCTTTATTGTTCTCAATGTTTGGATCATTGACTGCATATGATGTATTCCATTCCGCTTCCAGACATAAAAACCTAAGTAAAGTAACATCCGTTATTGATGATAGCAATATTATCATATCCGCTAACATCATATCATGCATATAGATATATCAACAACCTTAACCATTTGTAAAATCACATCACAACTTATCAATATTTCATGCATATAGATATATCAACAACCTTAACCATTTGTAAAATCACATCACAACTTATCAATATTTAATAACTTATAAGTCTGAAATACACTTCTCTCTGTTATTAAAGAGTTTTCCTATTCACCATGATTTATCACACAAGCTATGATCCGGTGGAATGTAGAGTTGCAGTCCCGACAAATCAAAAGCACAACCATCTGCTACACAATGTGGGCTGTTTTCATTACACTCTTGGCTCCTTTCTGCTATTTGGGAGGTATTAAATACCAAAATTTTATCTGAAAGAGGTTAGGGTTCTCCAAATTATAATAATGAAATTCAGCAAAAAATCAGTCCAATAATTTTAGTATCAAGTCTTTGAGAATAAAGATAAAAATATTTTCATGACACAATCAACCTGGGAATTATGCTGAGCATTACAAATCGCTTCATAATTCATAAATTATTTTTATATCAATATTTTCATGATATTGAATCAATTATTCGTTCATAATGATTTATTTGTTTGATATATATCTCGAATTTGTAACATTTGACGCTATTTCCCCTAAAGCGTATATTAATTCTCTTTTTTTGTTGAAATTATAACAATATATTTAGTTTCAAACATACACATACTTATAGGGTTATTTTTGCTATCTTGGAGACTGAATTTAAAATCATAGTTGTGATCGTTTGGCAGGTCAGTTTTATCATAGAAGCCCAAAGGTCCAATGGTAGCAAGGTAGATTGAGGTATTGACACTGATGGTTTCTCCAGACACTGCTTTCTCTTGTGCTAACACATACTTCACACCTAAGTCCATCTCATCTGAAAGGTAAGAATTGAACAAACTTGGAAAACTGAAATAAGTTATGAATATGTGTCCTACAGGTTGACTGAAAGTGGTAAAACTGTAAACTGTGTGTTATGTTCAATAAACAACACAAATATATCACGTTTCATATATCATGTTCAGTCTATTCCAAATTTTTATGATTATCAAACAAAACTGGTTTATACCTTAAAATGCACTCACCTTTGCAGTAAATAACATTTATTGGTACTGATGCAGAAACATCATTATAAACTAGGTCATGAAGTGGGTCAATATTTAGATGAATAGTCACTCCTGATTTACCAGAGTAACGTTTTATCTGTGTCATATCAAATTCAAACATTGAATGTGACAAAACCAGATTTCCTGTGACAAAACTGGATGCTCTAAGAATACTGAGAATTGAATCAGGTATTTCATAATTCAACTTCTCATCTGGCATACCATCCCCTAATTTAACATACAAAAATGGACAAAGTTAGATATGTGAATCATAAAGAAGAGGATTTATGTCAACCATATTTAAGCTTTTATACTATCACAAAACAAAAGTTTACAAGCTGGATGAAGGACTACCTGAGATTGTGAAGTCGTAAAATAGTAGTGGCTTTTTGTCATCATTTCGAGGCAGATTAGCAGCTGTGATGCCAATTGTCATGGACAGATTAAACTTCAGGTTGTCAGTGTCACTTATGTTTATGATTGTTACACCTCCTACTTTGGGCGTCACATCAAATGAATCTACCGTTAAGGTCAGCAATTCTTCAAAATTAAAAAAAATGCACTGATTACTAGTTTGTAAGGTGTTTTTTTCTTAATATTTATGAAATAAATGCATTTGCTTCAACGGAAGAGAACTTATTCAAAAATGCTTAAGGATCATTAATGAATGCATAGTCATAGTAGAGTACCCTAAAATGTTTCTAGTTTACAGTTAAAGGAAAGATTAAACACAGTTACCCATATAACTTACCAAATTGACAGTTTGTATTGATGGATGCACATCGCACTTTGCTAGCTTGTGGACCCAGCGTCTTGTCTTTCAATTGGTCACTGTTCCCTTTGAGAAGTTCCACACACATTGACTTCACTTTCTCACAAATGCTTCTGTCGTTGTTATTCAGTTTAATCTTGGCATTCAGGGTTAATGGATTATCTTTTTGTGAAAGAAAACATTTAAGAATTGGTTTAATTCTGCATTTCACATTATAGCAATTGGGCTAAACCAAGTAAATGGTTTTATCAGGTTTAGCATAATTCATATGTTGCACGCCTCTTAATTACAAGCAAAAAGAGTTAAAAGAGGATTACCTTTATTTGATGTGAAGTCTCTACGAAGAGAGTCTGGATGCCCCAGACCAGTGAAGTCATCCCCATCACCACTCGCTTGCTGTACCCAAGATTTATCTATTACATTAGGATTAAGATCAGCCAGCTCATAACCTTCACTGTCAACCACCTGTAGCACAATCAATGATATATGTTAACGTCTAGATGAGAAGGGCATATGAAATTTGGAATACTTATATTCATATTTGGATAGTTCAACTCACAAATAATTTGAGGTTATGATGGTACTCATTCGCGCCCGATGTTGCGTCATCGGGACAGTCAATACTATTTCCAATGCAAGAAATTGTCAAGTCAACCGTGACACGACTGTCAGTGCCAACCATTAACTCGTCATTTTCAGGTTGTGTTATTACCAGGCCACTTTCAGAAAACAAATCTGCAGTAGGTTCAAGAACAATATGAAATCATGGCACCAAACAACATACATATTACCTTGATATACAAGGGAGGGCTACATACCCATAAAGTCAAATTAATTTTATTTTGAAACAATTAAGACTTGAATGTCAAACAAAAATTTATAGTAGGTTAAACATCTCAGACAAATAGAAAGATATACAATAACATGAAATTAAGACTCCTACCATTTGAACATTTCACAAGTATCGGCACAGCGTCAAGGTTATTTGTCTCGTCAATTTCATCTACTGCATTATTGGGGTCAATCATAACTAACAAATTGATGATCCCACACCACTTGTCCTCCACCGTCTCGGGCACCAGAATTCCACCACTACCGGCGGTATCACTCAGAGATACTGTACTGGGTGACGTAAGGGTGCTGAGAGAAGCCAGGGAAGCCGGGTAGTTATAGTTGATCATCAAGTCCTCTGAAGGTTCTAGGCTGGAATCTGTTGACAGCCAGAATGCATACTCCAAGGCAACTGCTGGATCTGTAAACGCAAACTTGGATGGAGACTTTTTAAATAAACGGAAAACATCCCAATATGTGAATATTTATTATCATAAAAATAGATCATTACGTTGTGATAACTTGATGTCGCTCATCTGAAGGTAGTGTCAGGCCGTAGTTGGCAGTGGAATATTCCACAATACGCACTGCTATCGCATAGAAATTGAACGAAAATTGTTTGCAAACTCAAAACGACGGAGATGTTATAACGGGCCTCACAACGAACCCACAGCATTCCCATGACATCAACACGACATTGCCACAGCATTCCCAAGACATGACCACGGCATGACCACGGCATCCCCACAACATTCCCACGGCATATATTAGCTCAGAAAATATTGTGTAAATTTATTTGTATCACCTATCAGTCAAGATAAATAACTATAAACCCTGATCTAAAGATGAAAATTGCAATTTGAAATCATTCCAAAATCACAATATGAAACATCAGCAGTACGTCACTAAAAGGTGTATTGGAGGGTAAACCTTTGACATCTGGGTTGATAAATGAACATGCTAACCACTGGAAAGATTAATTCATAATTTGCATTCTCAGTATTTATATAGAGATTGGCTTGAGTAGGTCGATATCTTTGCAAGATGTGTGCATGTATAAGACAAATTAGTTTTCAGAAAAGAATCTGCTCTAAAATTGATTACCTCAACAAGGCCAACAGGTTTAAATACATATTAAATATCTGAAATAAATCATCGATGGCATGTCCTTCCAATATAATGAGAAAATAATAAGGGTAGCCATTACAGATTTTATTTTCAGAACTGAGCGGTCATTTTTCTCAAATACATACTTAGTAAATGAATAGAACTTCATAACATTCCTTGAATTTTCAAATATAATGTCCCCAACTTGTCTGGCAATGATATGGATTAAGAAAAAACATTGGGTCACCCGTGGATAATGTAGTGTTTTTTTATTACCACATCAAAACCAAGTTTTAAAATCCGCAAAATTCAGTAACAAAACATAGTTTTGCTTGTAGCCCAACTTCAGTGTTTCTATTTCATTTGTTAGTGGCCACATGGATAATATGTTTTACCTGACCAAAAAGAAATAATTTGGTAACTTATGATTTTACCAAATGGATTTGAAGTAGATGCCTCCACTGTAAACTCCAAGTTCAGATCCTTAGCTGTGCCTGGTGTAACCTCGTTGTCACTGGGGTCTACTCCTAAATAGAGCGTTTTCTTGACCAGGTCCAAACCTAAAAAAATAAAAGCATAAGTTAAGCCTATTAAATCATAAAAGATCCTCCACATACATTGGGGATTTACTGTGAGACACAAAATGACTATGCTGGCTCATTTGGCGGGCATCAGGCCATTAGTATATTAAGATGAGCTGCTGCGTGGGTACATATATGTGTCACACAGGCCACGCAGGGGAGAGTTGCGGAGATAATGTGATCAGAGAAAAGCAGAGCAAATATATAGAGATGAGAGCCCAGTTGCCCCACCCCATGCTCTGTACTGACTCATGCACTGCACAGTCGCTGTATTGTATGAATGTTGCTAATAAAACATGATATGCACTGTACATAGAGCCTCTGCAGTCATCATGGATAGGAACTGAGGTTAGATAGAGACACAGCAAGCGAGTCGCCAAGTTACTGCTAAGAATCCACGACCCAGTAATTATAGTGGATAACACTACCGTGTGAGGGAGAAGTGAAGCCCAGTCAAAGACATCTACACAAGAGTTTGCAGAGCAGAGATGCATTTATGAGAAATAATTGAAGCGATATTGGAGATGCATTTATGAGAAATAATTGAAGCGATATTGGTTTTCAGCTTACCAGAACACCTAGTGTTGAGGGCTAGTGGCTGGACATTGTTTTTTAAGTGTGAATCCACAATAGGAACATCCTCAGATGGTAGCGCCGCGACTATTAAGAACTTGATGTTGGTGCATTCATCCGGCGTTAGGGTCAGTTTTACCGATATACCCTCCAACTTCACAGTCTCACCTGCCTTAATACCCGTTTTCAGTAAATCGTCGATTTCTGGAAGGGTAATAGTTAGTAAAAGATGAGTACAATTAAGTTTTCAATGACGCTTCCCCCAGAAAATCCTAAATATTACCTATGCCCTACGTGTACAATTAGATGGATAGTCAAATAGATATGTTTCACATGTTTACCATTTCTAATAACTGGGAGCGAATGCTTATAATACGGACTATGTCGTTAATCAATAATGGTTTTAGTCCCGGTGAATCAGCATCACTTTGATATAGTCGATCTTTTATGGTTGAAAACTGTATTTTTATGATAAAATTCGTGAACAGTCACACACAAGTATGCGAAGTTGAAATAATGCCTTACATTTATTTATAGAATGTTCAATCTATACTATAGAAGTAAAGAATATGAAGTCGTATATATTTATTAGATGTACTCATTTCAATCCATTCTGGGGTGGAGAGGAACGTCTGGGGCATAAACAATGATGTTCAGTGTATCACTACCAGTTTGACAATAACTTAATAATAATAAGATGGCATACTTTGTGGTATGAGGACCTGGGAGTTAAGCATTGTGTCATTCAGGGGGTGATATATAGGGTCCTCTGATGTGAAGATCCGTAACCTGAGTAGGGGATTTAGAGTAGCTGGGATGTCAAGCATTGCCACGTTTAACACCATGACGTCGAATGTGAGTATTGTTGCTTTTGTCTGCCAAATCAGCATCTCTGGAATCGCTGGGATCGGTAGCATTTGAAGCAGGTCTGAATCAAATAATGTTTTGTATTCTATCAGCAACAACTCTTTTTATAAATCCATCATGATTATATCTTCATCATTACATGTCAACATGTAATGCAAAATGTGTGACATAATGAAAGGTTGTTAGTATCATTTAATAAAGTGTGGAATGTATATCTGTCTGATAACTAATAAACAATCGTATCTAATGAGAAATGACCGGGATATTCATTACTATATCTGATAAATATTTAGATAAATAATAGATTTATAGGATTGGGTGGAACATATTAAGATACTGACCATTCCTTAAAACCAGATGAATGGATGCGACTGCAAAATTATTGGAATCCATGGATTCTTCCACGTGGTTCTTATCATCAAACCATGCTATAACCTTCTTGGGACCAGATGCATCCTCCGGAAATTTGAGTCCTATAATTAGATTGTCAAAAATGGTCGATACATCATAGTCGCTCTTTATCACAAATCTTTTCTTTAGTCAAAAGAGCATACATTGTTCCCCAGTTAGTATTCATCAAAGGAAATGAAATCCCATTCTGATACGAATATTATTATATCATCTAAACGATTAAAAACAAATTTTCCCATTACAATTTAACCATCACACAGTGGCACGAGAATATCCTAGATGAGTACATAGTTGATTATAGCACAAACCTTTGTCATTGTCTATGATCTCAATTAGGGAATCTGCAGCAAGACCGCTGGACAACCTAGCTGCAGAGCAGTGTGATATGACGTAGGGCAAATGAATATCCCGCTCATCTAATTCATCATCATCAGACAAATAAAATCTAAATTTGAGCAAGGAGGCCGGTGGTGCAGCATCTATAGGCGGTATCGCCAGTCCTTTGAGGTCCATGGTCAGGGTGAAGGTCTGCAGCTCCTCAACATTCAAGGCCCATCCATTGTGGAACACCAAACTTTTTGCCACGAGATCACGATCTCCTTCTGAAAGTTCAACATACAGTCAAGATTAAGAAAACTACCTTCTGAAATACATTTAGCATATAATTGCGTGATCAAAATCATTCAAGGAAAAAAATGATGTGAAATGTGATAAAGTATGAGCGCCATTATTATTTTTTATTATTATTTTTATAATTATTACTTTTATCGTTAACATTTTTATTATTATTTTTATTATTATTATAATCTTTATTATTATTATTATTATTATTATTATTATTATTATTATTATTATTATTATTATTATTATTATTATTATTATTATTATTATTATTATTATTATTATTCATTTTTTTATTTGTCCAAGGATATGAGGTTACCTTGTTTGCACTTGTAAGTTATGACATCTTTGTTGTTAGCCGTCAGAGTTTCATCGCTATTTGACAGATCGTGCACAGTTAGCTGAACATAAATTTCTCCATTCGGACCACACATGTCGGGGGAAATGATTAATACACCCTTCATCTCAAATTCACTGCAAAAAATATCAGTCCCAATTATGTTATCAATTAGTTTTTATCACCTCTTAATTCCACGTCTTCCATTAAGGATTCTCAGCATTTACTATATATGAATATAATATATATTTGTTATGTCAGACCCAGCAATGTGGATATCTTTGAACACTCACATGGTATAACCTGTTGCTGGGAAGCCCGATGTAAGGTGTGGTGTTATGTGATGAGTTGATGCCCACACACTGTCCAGTGTTTCAATAGGAGTGCTTACTGCACCACTTTCTAAACTTGCTAAGGATGCAAGCTCAAACCTTATATTGTCGGATGATGATGATTCTGGAATGCTACAAACGGCTGACACACATGTGACACTAACTGACATCTTAACTTGGTTATTTGGACCAACAACAAGAGTATCCTCCGCTGACATAAAGTCAAAGTCAAGTACACTCAGGCGATCTAAAATTAAATGAATAATCATATATTAGTTTAATGTCATTGAACGTCATATCAAAAAGTTGCATCAAAATTTAAAAGACTCACCAACTCCATAAGTGTTGCCGTTTCCCATAGTTTGTCCATCACAGATAACTGTTACGCGTTTGTCCAGTGCATTATTTGACTCTCTATACTCTTTAATTTCATTCATTGAATCTGCTACCATGAGAGCATAGACTTTACCACAGAATCTAGGATCAGACGGAGGTAGGACCGTCACAGCTTTGTCAACTACACGATCTGGGTAAGGTGAATCGGTAGCTGTTATGTCTGTAAATATATCATAGTGCTTCATTATCTAATCAAAGCAGGTATTTAAACACTTTCTAAGACAAGCATATAAAAGAATATAATATTTTATATCTGCTAACCATCGCAAATAAATGTGTGCCGGTTAGGAATGCCTGTTAGGAAAGACATTGTTTAAAAAATCACATAATCACATACCAGGAAAATCTGTTCAAATTGGGATGAAGTTACAATTTTTATTCACTTAAAGTGAATGATTCAATTATTTTATTGTTCTCTAAGAGTGTTGTTTCAGTATTGATATTTATAGATATGATCTGCTCAAGTATGATATATGCCAGACTAGGCTATCCCTATTGAAATTCAATATGTAGAGAGAATCTATAATACAAATCTACCTTTTGCTATGTGTATCTTAATTATTTTCCCCAATATCATGATTGTATATTCATAAACTCTATCTAAATCAAACATGTTATGAGAGTGGATCTGCCCTTTGAATATTTGTTTGAACCATTCCATACCCATAGTATTCCATATATCTGCAACTTTGAACATCTCATTCTTTTCAAATGTTTTAGTCCTGGAGAGATATAATGTGGAGATGAAGAGTCCTGGGGTGATGGGTATTGCTGTTGATCCCAGCATCACCAGCAGATCGTGTTCTACGCGAACCTCGCTTGACACCATGACCACATCCGGGAACTTGAACCTTTGCAGAATTATGTCCCGTTGCTCTGTTAAATATGGAGCGAATAAGAGAATACTCCTAAATCAATCCCTGCCCAGCAGACACGATACGTGAAAACCAAGTGGTTTTCTGGTGGAAATCTCAGAAACTCGTGGGCAACCAGATAACCAGATATCAAAGGCAAATTCTTTCTAACGTAAATAATTCACGTATTTTTCACATGAAGAATTTGTATCTTCCTGAAATTTACGTCAAAACCACGTCATTTCAACCAATTCTGTCTGCCGGATGGAAGCAACTGGTAGCAATTTCTCAAAATTCCCAATAATATTCAATATTATGTCAATTCGCTCTTTGTGATATCTTGGAGTGTAATGAATGGAGTTGTGACGCCATAAGATCAAAGGTGCAATGTGCGTTACCGCCAAACCATTGTGTCTTATGACGCCATATGAGCCGAAAACTTGAAGTATTTAGACCAAAACCTATATTTAGTTTTCTCCGCTGATTATGGAGAGATAAGTTTTATTTTTCTATTCCAAGTGTAGACAATTCTACAACGTTTTAGAAACGTCCATGTCAGAGATTTCGACACCATCCGCCCAACCTGCAAAGAGCTCAATACAAATGCATTTATTTACCAGGAATTTATCACAATTCTGTCCACTGGCACAACGTTCACATTTAGTTTTTACCATTAACGCATCTATTGGCAGGCCTGTACAATGTATCATTTTTTAAATTGGGAAAACATCTTTCTTTGATATTATTTTCAAATCTGCCAATATATGCGTCCATTCCATTCACATAGCATTTGCCCAGCAAGGTGATTTCACATTGATCAAACATTTTTACCCACAGAATTTTGATATTCTAACAAAAAAGCTTATCGCTTTTGTGAAAAACAATTCTTTTTTTTATAAAAATGCTGTGTCAGGTTAAGAAAATATTGATAAACAAGTAAGGCAATTTTCTAAAATACATTATCTATACTGTTAAACCTTCTATATCTAAAGATTATTTTCATATAGATTTTGTAGTGACTGAAACTCTTCTTTGTACATATCAACTTCAATAGCTTGCAGGGAAGTAACTATGGAATTTAAATTATCCAAAAGTACACCATAAGACGGCCAAAACCCAATTCATTACGATATAATGTTTTTTATGTTGTTTTTTTTTATATTCTGAACATTTCAAAATAGCTCCTTTTACTGGCGGTAACACACATTGCTTCAAAATAAAACTATTCCATTGTTCCAAACAATGGGTTGCTATGGCGTCATATGCACAATCTGCGACGTCACAACTCCATTCATTATACTCCAAGGTAATATTGAGCATATCAAGAACTGTCATTAATTAATCACAGCAATCAACTTTGAGCTAAAGCGTTCCAAAATAGATATAAACATTCTCTTCACTAACCTGAACCCACAGTGCATACAGTTTCCAAGTCTTCAACAGGGAAATCTTTACATTGGTTGTCATGTGAGTCTGCAACTGAAGGTATTGTACACACATTTAAGTGATCCAGACTGTCACAATAGGCCTTGGTCAATGCTGTTGTGTCCACTAAACCCTAAAATATGAATTAGGGAAATACATACATAATGTTGTTTGGCAAATGCCCTAAAATTATTAATATGAATTGCACCAACACCATACCAACTTTCAAGGGCCAGGTCTGTTTTGATATCAGTCAGATATATTTGGCTACAGGCGTGTCTCTTTAATTGAAATATATTAATATTGTTAGGAGATTGTCAGTTAACTATTTAGAACAAGATAAAGGTTTTGGGTAAATTGGTGTGATTTAAGTTGTTTTCTATTAAGAGGTGCTTTTGTGTCTGTACATGCTTGTACTATATGTGTTAGGAACAGTAATATATTTTACCTCCATTTTAAATGTGGCTTCATAACCTGCCAGTAGGTCCATAAAGTAATGTTCAGGATACTCAGTGATAGTTATTGGTAAGTTTATCTCAGTTGAAGATGTGGTAACTGCTTTTATTTGAACAGAAAATATTGGTTCTGCATAGGATGATAAATGTTTGGTATTTCCTACATTCAAAATCCTCAGATTCATAGAGATTGGCACCAAAGACTCTGACCATAGTTTATCTGGCAACTCCCCATTTGAATCAGACATCATCGTTAGTTCATCTGCAAAAGGTTAAGTTAGTAATGTTTTACCATGGTAAGAATATATTTTACCATGCAAACACACATAATCTATTTGTTGTTCTCTTGTCTATTTTGTTTTTCTTAATTACTCAAGAGATATTAAAATATCTCAAACACGTAAAGAATACTTAAGGTAGATAAAGATATTTCCTTATAAATTCCAATTAGTTCAATGAATTGAAAAGGTAATATCGTATACCATTTTCAGCAAATGTCATTAAATATGAAAAGCAATGATGAACACAAGGAATGCTTACCACCATGACAACTCATTACAATGTCCTCATTAATTAAATTGTTGTTTTCATAACGCTCAGAAACGTCTGCAATGTTTGAAAAAAGATTTTTGATTGCTGAAAATATGATTTGACGTTCTCATAATTCTTTATTTGTCACATTCCAAAAGAGGTCTCTTCTCTGAATTGCAATAGTTTATTTAGAACTTTAATAAGTTCTTTAGAATCTAATTTGTTTGTATCAAATTCTAGCATATTTTAGAAGACTGATGTATTTGTTTCTCAACAACTTGTATTGTATTTTATCAAAGACAAGTGTAGTTTTGCCTATTCTTCTTTCTGTCTCTTAATTCTGTCTTTCAGATTCCTGAGATAGCCGTGGTACAGGTGTTTCATAGTGACTTTACTTTCAGTGACAGGTGCATGCTTATCCAGAATGTTTGTTACAGGTTTTTTAATAGTGACTATACTTTCAGTGACAGGTGAATTCTTTTCCAGAATATTTGTTACAGGTTTTCTGATAGTGACTTTACTTTCAGTGAATATGTGCATATACCTATCCAGAATGTTTGTTACAGGTTTTCTGATAGAAGTACATCATAGTTTTTTTTACAAATTTGTTTCAACAAAAAAGATTTTTCTTCTTGTATTTCATATATCTTATTTCCTTCTTATTTGTATTAATACGATTTGGGATAATATTGAATTAATAAGATTTTGATCTAAGATTTTGATATCTATCCATTACTTGCTTACAATATTTGAATGAGCATTTTTTATGAATAAAACTAATGCATTACTTATAATATGTGTTGATTTCCTGATTATATTTAGCTGTAATGCAAGTATCTTATATTTCATTAAGTTTAATGACACCAGTTTCAGCAGGTTTGTTTATATGTAAATTACAATCTCTAAGAAAAACACCTTTTTACCGAGATTTCCATGAGTTCTATTTAAATATATTTACAGACTGGTTCTATTTTCCGGGTAACATCTAGTTCAGTTTTTTCCAGAGGGCAGCAACTACACGTTGAACATGATGTTTTAGGGTATACTTATTTCCTGCTCATTCTGATAGGATAAGAGACATAGATTACATTCTTAAAATCTTAAGACAAGCATACCTGAATTGGTATCCAAGATTATTGTGAGGACAGCATTTCCACAATAACTTGTTGAACTTGGTATCACAAAAGGAATCCCTCCCATTTCTAGTATGTGATCACCAGTTAGATGGGATTTTGTCATTTCATCATGTGCTATTCCATTATCAAACCCATAATATTCAATCTAAAATATAAGAAATTACTTGAAAATATTATTTGCTATCATCTCACAATTAACTGGAAAATATGCTTAACAATAACAAAAGCAAGACGTAAGACTTCCCAACCTATTTATAGACCACTGTTTCATATATACGCCAGTACTTAAAGCATTCGTGAAATGAGGTTCTCACACACATTTTCCTTGCATAGTATAAATGTTTATAACTGAAGCTTTGCGATTTAATGTTATTACCCATCATATTTTCCCTACATAAATGTCTGTGCTATTTGAAACTAGATGAGTCTTCTGCTACAACCCAGATCTTCCATTGGACACTTTATTAGCTGACCAGTGAACTAGTGCAAACACTTGCTTAGTAAAATGTTGTAAACAGATTGGGACAATGGAGTGATTTGGATCACAGAGGCCTGTTTGTCTATTAATGTTTGTACATTGGTACAGGCCTAACACCCTGACAGACCACAATAGATGTCATATGCTTGTATACATGAGACCAGTTGGTGGCAAAATGAGTACAGCCAGTACTTGGCACTTTCATCAAAACACAATAACCATGGTTGGTGATTTAGTGAGATAGCTTGCTTGTATCAGTTTCCTTGTCACATATCATTTGATCATACCCCAAACTTCTGTAAAATTGCCTGTGACCTCTATGATGTCATGAATGCTTTAATTATAGGTTTAAATACAATGCTTGTTGATGCCATTAAGCTGTACTTGATTAGTCTTGTTGGCATTAGCGACCCCTAAAGCACATTTTAAGCAATATCTTTTCACAAATAAGCCCAGCTCATGGACTCAATGATCGTTTTTAGGAATAAAACAGGAATTGTCTTTCCCTCCCTGCCATGTGTACATATATAAAATAACTGTATATAAACTAAGGACATGGAAATTCTTGTTCCACATTTCTGGCGATCTATTGTTTCAAATTTCATTAAAAATAGTGAGATATTTTTTTAACTGTAAGGATATTTTCCATATAATGCTAGGAAAGCAAAGCATTTTTAGAAAATGTAAAGTTTGCCTTTTGCTGTCTTGCAATATTCTTTTTCATGAGTTAAAATTTGTGTTCCAATATAAAGAAGAAAAAGTATGTGATCGAGTGGCGGAACACCTATAAATAAGATTATTCCCTGGAATGTTTACAATTGTGTGCTCCCTGTTGCTCAACTGTTCATGATATATGTGATCTGTTACAAGGAATTATCAGATCCAACAATATAAGAATCATAATATATGGAGTTATACTCCCACAAACCTGTTCCTCACTGCCATCAAGTTCAGCTGTTCTTGATAGAAAAACCTGCGATTTGAATTTGAAACTTCCCTTCATTGTTCCTCTGAGTTCAAGTGCAACTTGGAGATCAAACATGACTTCGGTGTCAACTTCTACTATATTGTCATAGAGGTCAAACTGTTTTGGTTTTAAATCAACCGTGTCTGAAATGTCATGAACGTAACAGACATACTGTAATATGTAAAATTGGACCGATGCATACTAGATCTAATAATGTTACAATAAAACAGTTGAAACAGGAAGTCAACAATAGCAATGGAGTCTTACTGTCTGTACAGGCGAATGTTTTCTGTACGCAGGCATGGTCATTACCAGAATTAGCATCCCTGAACTGAGGCGTCAGGTCTGTGACAACAACATACTTCAGGCATAGATGTGTTGTGGTGGAACATACTGCTGAGTCTATAAAGATGGATGTTGAACCCTCCGCTGTGTACCCTGCAGGGCCTATCGTTTCATCCAGGCGCCCTGAGAGGGCAGCAGTTGAGGTTGGTGTGAGGCTAACATAGGAAGCATTACCGACCATTAACTCAGCTCCACCATTATACTGAGCAGTCGGGTTGATATTGTCCTGATCACTGGCGTATACTTCAAATGAGATGTGACTGGTCCCGTCGGCGGAGGCCTCTATGGTGCGCCCCTGGAAGGGGACGTTAGCTTGGAAGGACAGAGGGGTGAGAGTATCTTGGTATATCTGGTCTACGCCTACAGGCTGGATAGCTCCCAACATTGTGGACAGGTCTGTCAAATAAACGGTATACATTACATTACAATCCTCAAGATGATGCTTATCAGAATTTGAAGTGTTAAAATGCTAATTAACTGGATAAAATTATTTAACTGGATAAAATTATTTAACTGGATAAAATTATTTAACTGGATAAAATTATTTAACTGGTTATTTCTATTATGTCTTTGAAATTTAGCTTAGAATTATTCTGGTAGGTTCTTATCATTACTTGTGTCGTTAATATATTTATTTCCATTACTCAGACAACAACGTCTAATAATATGCATATATTGATGGATCCTTGAAATAATTCAAATATTTTAACACATTAGCCTTGATTTGGTTTCTAGGGCTAAATTACCTTTGTAAAAAAGCAGAAAATAAGGCTGCGGCAATGATATTTTTTTCCTAACTATTTAACTACTGATAAAATATACACATATTAGAAATATTACTCAACCTCTTGAACAGTCTATTCCTATCAGACCATCTGTTACATTGATGCAAATGAAGTTGTCAGTAGTAAGAATGTCAAGTCCATTTTCTGACTTGACATACAGACACACTTTATCCTTCTCTGAAATACAAAATTGACTTTTACATAACAGTGTACGCTAATTCTCAAATCACCATCAGGGGAACAAAGGTTGAACACACCTTACCCGCCTGGCCTGCGGGCGTAAATCGTTGTATTTAAGTTGATTGATAAGATTTTCACAATATACACAACACATTACAACCATTTATAAGGAACAAAAAGACATGTATGAGTTCAGATATACATCACCGAAGAAAATAAATGTATAGGGCATTCAAGATAACTTCATTATTTTTTTCACTTTTTCCATTCCCGTATATTGCCAACAAAAGAAGGTAAAAAATAATGCGTTTTTACTTCTATGTGCAATGTCTTGTACGATTTGCGATATCCTTACCTTTGCAGTCACTATTCGCTAAATTGACTTTCACTTGAACACCACTAAACTTGTGAATCTCTCTCTCTAAGAAAGCATCGCTTCTTGACGGTGACTGTGGGGGATAAGTGAAGGCCGCCGTGACTGGAGTGGCCGAAGCTGCTACGGGATCCACTTCATCATTATCCAGTATGTACAACTCAAAGTCATATTTGTTTCCTGGTGTAGCATCCATTGCAGTTCCACTATTGATTACTACGGCATCAAAGGTGATGGTTGTGTCAACATCTGCCCGAATATTGCCGTCCTTATTAGTACCAGTTGGCGTAAATTCTAACAGCGCCCTGGCTGTAAAACAAACACAGTAACTTGCATAATTTATAATGATTCAAAAAAGAATACTCTTTCCAGTGTCTTTAAATAGTCTCATAAAGAAATACAATCAGTTGATAACTATTGTACCTTTGACATCCGGGCATTCCAGGTTAATGGGGATCATTGTATAATCTATAGAATCGTCAATCTCTTGCACAGAATTTGTACTGTCTGTGACAACTCCGAAGAATATGTCTCTACCACAGAATGGCAACAGCTTCACGTCAGTCGCATATGTAGTTGTTATGGTTATAGGCAGCTCTGAAAGGTAATACAGAATCACCAATTTTTAAAAAATATAATATCATAAACAAAAGATATCTTGTCAAATGTCCATATCTAGCCCTAATTACATGGTATGTGGTTTCTTTTATTATAACCCTATAAGTGACTGAAACAATATCAATCCTCATGACACCATATCATTAATTACATCATATTCATCAAGCAACGGGAAAGTGCTAAATACCTGATATAGGAAATCACCATTGATACTATATTATGAATTACTATATTACATTACATAAAGATACATTAAGTGGAAATCATTTTGGCACTTAAATGACTGATAGAGGGAGCCACCTTGTGGGTGCGCATCGGCCACAGTGATAAGTGTCTGGGTGCCGTCCAGATCTACGATAGATGAGCCGCCTGCTGCACCATCAGCTGACATCACGAACTGGATGTTGAAGCTGACAGGGTCAGGCGCCGTGCTTCCTGGGGCTTTCCTGATCTTATAGTCATATAAGACTCTGATGTTAGCCACACCAGTAACAGACCCCTCAATCACTATCAGGGTATTGGACTCCGGTACCAGTTTCAACGTTGTCGTAACCAGATCAACAGCTGTTTCAAAATATAGATATAAATAATTATATATAAATATAATGCCAATATGAATGTATACACAATTATAAACTCCATATATTAATTATATAGCATGGAAGCATGTGAAAGCTCACCAGAAGAGCACGGCACTCCTGATCCACTTTGTACTATACTGATTCCAGTGATAGTCTCCATATTGTTGAGTTCATTTGTCTCCAAAATGGAAGAAGTTGAATCTAATTCCACTTGCAACTCCAGGTTATCTTTGCAAACAACCAGAAACTCGGAGGGGGGAAGTGTCAATTCTCCATCTGGGATACAAACAGAATAAACTACATATCACTAAGCTAACAGTTGTGTTTTAGATACAATGTTAACCTCATGCAGAAATCTAATGAATATAGTTTATTGAAGCAGGGTCGCGCCGATGGAAAAATATTTACTATTTCTTAAATTACCAATGGGAATCAGGGCATTGCACAAACATTTTCAAAAGGACATCATATTTATACCTATATTTTAATCAAATTTGGTTATTATACAAATAAGTCAAACTGTAGTCAATATTAACATTTAATTCAATAGAAACTATATATTTTACCAAGTCGTAAGAAGACATCCGATGTGACAGCCTGGTTAATGACGGCTGTGTTAATCGTGTGAGGTATCATCACCTCTGTAGCAGGATTAGTAGATGGGTCAACAATTGAAAATTTGTACTCAAAAACTGGCTTGGTGAGGTCCGTCTCCTCTGCCCACCCACCTGAGCCTTAACAGAGAATGGACAGATTCAAATTCTTGGTGCATCATAATAAAAATAAGTTTTTCCACTTGTGTTTTTCTGAACTAAACAAACTGACATTAACCTTGTAAAACATATATGGCCTCAGACTCTCTTAATATAGCTGCACAAAATGAATTTATTTACTCAAGAAACACTTTCGGTCATTATGAGACTGCATTTAGTAAAGCAAGCCTTTGTCTTTAATGTATTTTAAATAAACATCAGGAACATCAACGTGCCACAGAGACATTCGATTATAATTGCTTCCGTTTGAAATCCAACAATTTCTAATGACAATAAATGGTTATATAATCCTGGAAGATCGTACATACCACCTACAACCACCTCAACGTCCAGTACAAATGGTTTTGGTTCACCCAAAGTGAACTGGTTGTCTTCCAGACGGAAATACTTGTTTTGGAGACGTCCTGGTCTCACAAAGATATCAGTTGTGTCTACAAAAAGACACACACAGAGTAGCGATTATTAAAATCAAAATAGTGTTCTGAATATGGACTAAATAAAACAAGGTATTGTGGAGTTATCGTACAACATTACTCTGATATGTGGATTAAATGTATGGTGGGGAATCATTATTTTGCAATGCTGCATTGAAAATATTTGCCTTAATGCATATATCGTAAACGACGATTACAAGCAAGATGATTTTAAAGAGCATTTGCTATATCTTCAAAGTTGTATTAATTTATTATTTATTTTGACTTATGCATGATATGACTATAGGCAATTTGAATTTTTCAAAATGAAAACATATTTCTGCCCAAAGACAGTTTTGTAAGTAAATAACAATCAGTAGGGTCAAACTTTCTGTGAGTTGCTCATGCATTAAGCACTAGTAGATTGGCATACCTGGACCTCCACACTTCATAGGATGGCTGTAGTAGTTATTGTTGAGGACCCACTCCGTGCCGGTGATAGAGGAGACCATGATAATGAGATGATCCACGCTCATATCGCAAATGCTCTGTGTGAGTATTACATCTCCTGACACCCAGGTGAAGGCTTTTGGGGACACACCACTACTTTTGTGTAGCTCGGCATTGTAAGCTTGCTCGCCCGGCCCGTATGCCCAGGCTGAAGGAGTCACATCTATGGCTCTTTTGTGGTCATAGTGCTCACCTACTTGGGCATATAACTGAAATTATGATAGTGTGATGATTACATGATAAAGGACAAAGAATATTAGTTACAGAACCACAACTCGTGCACAACTGTAATCAAAATGATTTGATTATCAAATGCATTAGTGGAGGAGACAGATCTTGAATTTGGGATTTGAGCTGTGCCGAAGTGTAACAACTTTACGGTTGGACACAATCAAGGTCACTAGAGGCATTCACTTAACATGAAAAATCAAACTTGTGACCTGCATTTCTAAGTTATGTTTTATTAAAATGCAAGGTCTCCTTGTCCTAAATCCAAAATCTTTTTGCACAAGAACATACCATTAAAATTTTATGGCTGCTTAACATACGTGTGTTGCAGGGGGTACGTACTCTACAAACTGTATACACTGATTTTGGATAATTAAGAAATCTTTTCCAAATTAGTTATATTAATGAAACAAATATAAAGCAAATAATTTAATATAGTGTATATAATGTTCTAACATAGTTAAAACTAAATTTGGACAACCAAAATTTTAAATTTATAGAGAAAAAATGTTGAGACGGGGAAATAACATTTTGATATTTTCAGTACTGCTCCAAGCACAGATTATGACAACAAATTAACTTCAAATGAATCTCGACTCATAATGCTTATCAACTGCAGATAAAGAAAGAATATTTGTGAAAGATATAATATGCAACTGCCTAAGTATTTCACTTCTTATTGTTTTGAAAAAATTTATACATTACCTGGGGTACGTACTCTACACATAAACTAACACAGAAACAACACTGATTTTCACAACAAAAATGAAATTGAAATATTTACAAAACTGATTTTTATTTTGAATTGACTTGCAATTGACATTCCATAAATTTTTAATACTTAGATATCTTCTTGAGCATCAAATAATTCTGTTACAGTATTGGGATGGGCTTCATCAAGGTCTGAATGTACACTCGGCAGTATTACAATGCAATAAAATATTTTTTGATGTCACCAAGCATTTAAGATGTTGCTTATGATAACAAGCTGAATAATACCTTTTAGATAAAAAAATAAACCATGAATCAGTGTACTATTTCCAAAACAATAAATATTTTGATGTCCTATAGTTATTAAAAATAAACTGTTATGAATGTGCATTGTGTGCTGTACCTTTTTGTCAAGTTAAAGTTAACAACTAATATAAAGGATACATTGCACAAACAAGATATATTTTGACTAATTATTATCCATTTAGTTTGTTTAGGATTGTCTGATGTATGACATCATGGCAAATCTGGATATTTCACAATACCTCAGAAAAAAAATGTGTTTTTTTTAAAGGAATTTCTGGTTTTAACCCCTGTAATAAAAAAAATCTACATTTCTAATAATGATTGATTGATTATATTTTATAGTTGTTTATACACAATAATAATATATTTGACCAATGTTGAGTGTTGTAAGTGAAATAATTGTTGGTTGAAAATGAGATGTCTTGTCTGTTTGTAGTGTATGTACCCCCATCATAGCATATGTACCCCGGTGTACAAAGAGATGTTAGTGTTGGTCTTGATGGAATTTTAAATCATTTATGTTGTTTGTAAAGTGATGAGATGTCAAGTGGGCAACTCTGTTAAAAAAACCAGGTTTGATAATTATGTTTTGCCTTTTAACACAAAATTTCTAAAGATATGAAACATGACGTTGCCTCCATATTTTTAATTGTATTCTTGTTTAATTTACTCATTTTGGCTATGTTCTTTGAATAAGAAGTCCACAAACTTTTGTACTTGATGGATTCCTTGCTCTGTTTAGTTCATAAATTGTTATGAGCCACCTAGTCCAAGGGTGATCAGTATTTGGTAAATATTACTCAAATGTTGTAGTGTAAGTACCCCAGAAGCAATTACATTTTAGTAAGTTCATGGAGTAGACTATACAGACTTTTATGATACTCATTTTACAATTAAATAATTATCAAACCATTTGTATTTACTTTTTATATACTTATTCAAAATAAACTTCAAAGTTTCACTTGGTCTGGCTAATGAATTTGGTAGAAAATCAAATATTACCAAAATTATTGTAAGAAATTTTGTGTAGAGAGCAAACACATAATTAATAAACAATTTCTAAAACTGTTGTTTTGTTAAACAGAGATGTCCACTTGACATCTCATCACTTTACAAACAATATAAATGATTTTAAAGTCAATCAAGTCCAACACTAACACCTCTGTAAACAAGGGGGTACGTACTCTACAAGGGGGTACGTACACTATAATACAGACTTCACATCTCATTTTCTGGTTTGGGAGCATGCTTTCAACCAATCTTTATCTCACTAATAATACTCAACAGTAGCTCAATATGACTGTATAATATGAATTAGTTATCTTTTCTGGAACTACCAATTCACATGGGGGTACGTACTCTACGCATTTTTGTTGAAATTCTCCTCAAAACATGATATGGCATAATATTCACATAAGAATGATTTGACTAACTTAAAATATTTATTTGTTTATTCCTTCATATGATATTGTCAAATGAAGGTATTTATTAATCCATTTGTGTTATTAATATTAGAAATGTAGACAGTGTTTTATTATTGGGGTTTTAAACCAGAAATTCCGTAACAAAACACATATTTTTCAGTGGTATTGTGGAATATGCAATTTGCGGTGATACCATACACCAGACAATCTAAAAAAAACTGGAGAAATAATTAGTCAAAATATGACTTATCTTTGCAATGTACCCTTTAAATTAATTGTGAAATTTACCTTGACAGAAAGGTACAACACATAATGAACATTCGTAACAGTTGATTTTTCATAAATTTCGGACGTTAAAATATTAACTGTGTTGGAAGTAATGCACCGATTCGTGATTTCTTTTTTTTATTTAAAAGGTATCATTCAGCTTGTTGTCATAAGTGGCATCTTGAATGTTTGGTGATGTCAAAAAATATTTCATTGCATTGTAACACTGTCAAATGTACATTCAGACCTTGATTGTGTCCAACCCGTTAAAACTTTTGATATCATATTGCATGTTTGACATGTAACTTTGAGATTCCAGTTGGTAATTAAAAAACTTTTTTTATTTGATAACCTTCTATGTGCATTGTCTCTGATATCATGTACCTCAAGGGAGATATCCTTTTGAAATGCTATTATCTAAAAAATTATAGTTCCCATGGCAACAAACCCAACATATGGTCGTTTTGCCTGAAATATTCTTCAATTTGAATATAGCTTCATATTAACAATATAAATTTTCTAAATCTATCAATCTCATTTAGTAGAAATTCATATCTTAAAAATCTATGACGAAAATATGGTAACGGATCCTTTAAGATCATGGTTGCTATGGTAACATGTCAAAATATTTTTTAAGATATTCACCAATCGACCAAAATTAAACATTTAGCATTCTGGCTCAAAGATGACTTATCACAGCTCATTCATTCGAGGTATGGTTGAAGGTGTCTGAGGAAAACATATTATCATGAGGAAATCAAATTTCTAAATCGTGTTTTTGGTTACCATGGCAACCAATAAGTTTCTCAGAAATTATGAAAAGTAACCAAAATGAAGTTTCATTTCATTATATCAATGTTAATTTAATTTTAGCTGGAATAGCCCCACATGGTAACATAACCTTTTTATGTGTTTTCTTGGATATTGTATGATTTAAGTGAGGTGTCTCAAGAAATATGATTCCCACGGCAACAAACCAACCTGAGTTGGTTTGTTGCCTGAAATTTTCACCAATTTGAATACAGCTTGTAAATTGTGGGAATTGAAACTTGAAAAAGCAAATATTTAAGCAAAGCAAAAAAATATTAACACCCTCAGCCCCTTAATTTAAGAATATCAATGTACACGTTCTTCTTTCCTTTTGGCTAACTGGTCAATATGATATTTTACCCTTTTTCCTGAATCTAAAAAGTATCTTAAACACCGAACTTTAAATACCTCATTAGAATAATATTTTTCAGATTCAATGTCATGATTTTAACGTATAAACTCATTACGCATTATTCCCTTCAGAGAAAATAATAAACTTTGAAAGGAAAGTCTTTGGAATGGACCCAGAGGAGGTATAATGTTTAATGGGCATTTAATTGTCACGAGTTCATCTGCATTCATTATGTTAGCACCAAAACCAAAACATTACCCAAGCTGTGAAAGCAGTTCCAGCTGTCGAGAAATGCCTCAAAATCTCTCATGGGCCCAATACGTGATGTAGTAAATTGTAATCAATTTCACTAATTAATTTAAAGTCTTCATTTGAATATTTAAAAGATATTTGCTTATTTACAGACCTCCTCTATATCATAATATTCAGTTATGATAAAACTTTGGAGGACAAGTTCAATAAGTTAGTAGGCCGTAGGCGGTTTACGTTCTGGATATTTGATATGGATGCTCAGAGCTTTATTATCCTTTTCTAACCATTGCGTACCAGGCCCTGCAGAGATCATAGACTAACTTATGCCTCAGTCACATTTACACCGAGCGCCGGCCGGACAGTAAGAATCGGCCGACTTCCCAGTCTGCCGTGCGTTGGGGAGTTTATCAGCAACAATCTGAGATATGCCGTAGCTGTGGTCACATTATTTGCTGATAAGACATCGTGGCCGATGATCTCCCGGTGCCCGCACGGCAATCTGAACTGCCAGCCGATTTTGTAAAAAATACCCATCGGCCGGCAGTTCAGATTGCCGTGCGGGCACCGGGAGATCATCGGCCACAATTGGACATCTTTAAGACGTCGGACGGGTCATCGGGAACTTTTAGCTGCAACATAAAAGTTGTCGGCGTTTCCCTGATGTCTTATCAGCAAATATCATCTTAAAGTGTACGACAGGGTCCCGGCAGTGTCCCGCAGGCACATCGGCAGATTATCTCAGGGCTGCCAGTGGCATCGTGTGGTAAAAATAGGATTAAATATTTTTTTAAGCCTACCCAGACGTCTTAAAGACATCCTGCAGACGTCTGTATCATGAAACAGACATCGTAAAGACATCCTGCAGATGTCTGTGCCATTCAATCTTGCACGTGCCGTGCGGTGCCCTTTAATAATGTGACCACAGCTATGGCATATCTCAGATTGTTGCTGATAAACTCCCTGGCGCCCGGCAGATTGTGAAGTCGGCCGATTCTTACTTCTCGGCCGGCGCCCAGTGCAAATGTGACTGAGGCATAAAAGTTCCCGATGACCCGTCCGACGTCTTAAAGATGCCCAATTGTGGCCGATGATCTCCAGGTGCCCGCACGGCAATCTGAACTGCCTGCCGATTTTGTAAAAAATACCCATCGGCCGGGCATCTTTACTGAAATCGGCGCAAATGTGAATGAGGTATTTACAGCCAGAATGTTTAAAAGCTTTCACATCTTGGCTAGCACTATCACAAATTATGTTGTCGCTAACGCAATTAGTAAGAAAGCTGTTGCTGCAAAGCCCCGTACAACTAATCCCCTACGACTTTTCCTGTTTCTCACCTCCAAAGTCAGGTATATTCACTCATGGAAAAGACACGTCATGTGCGAATGAATGCGAAAATGATAACAATCATGCAATGCAATTAAAAAACCTTTTTTAATATTCTGATAATAAGTTACCTTAAATTCGAAGTTTGCACCGGAAGCAGCTGCAAATATGTCTGAGTCTTTGACATTCAAGATGGTAGCAGAGAACGCAAATGTTGCTGTTTTCCCAATCCAATAGACTTCTTGAGAATATACTTGAATATTGTGAAGGTGATAAACATCTGAAAAATAAATATATTAGCTTACACTGTGTAGATTTTGATAAAGCGCATTATTATCAAAATGTATGAGTGTTTGTTTAAGATATTGCATTTTGTCATTGAGAGTTGTGAAAGTAATTGTATGTTGTCCTTTCAATTTCCGATAGCCTCTGTGACCTTGAAATCTCATTTTACATTAGTTGAAATAGACATTGTATATAAGCATATGTAGATAAGTATGTGAAAGTCAAACATCCTTTGGTTTTGGGGTTTTTCACATGCTTATGGTTACAGAAAAACACAAATTGATTAGGAATGCACAAAAAATCTAAATCATATTTTTTTATATCAACAAGTATCCTTAATTTTCCTTTTGTATAATGGCATGTTATTCACATGTATTTGCTTATTTGCACAGTGCCCCTTGCATGGCATTGAGTCAGTGTGCATGGTATTTTTGTCTTCATTCTACACCTTTTTGTGTTTTTCTGTAACCATAGGCATGAGTGGCACAAAATGGGAACTAAGGTTCATTTAAGTTAATGGCAATGCTGTGGTGTGTCAAAAAAAATTAATTAATCATCAACGTCTTCATAATCTAGTATAAAAGAGTTGATGTTATCATGAAGTGTATATAGTTTTAGCATCTTTGTGTCAATGTGTGTAAGGGAACAAACGGTGTAATTATTTTAAAGCAGTGCCATATGGGGGCAATTAAAATGTGGATATGATGGGTTGCCATTTAAGCCGATAATACAGCTTGACAATATTTAGATATCTTTAGATATAGCATTCGTCTACTCGCTATCTTTAGATATAGCATTTGTCTACTCGCTATCTTTAGATATAGCATTTGTCTACTCGCTATCTTTAGATAGAGCATTTGTCTACTCGCTATCTTTAGATAGAACATTTGTCTACTCGCTATCTTTAGATATAGCATTTGTCTACTTGCTATCTTTAGATAAAGCATTTGTCTACTCGCTATCTTTAGATAGAGCATTTGTCTACTCGCTATCTTTAGATAGAGCATTTGTCTAGTCGCTATCCTTAGAAAGAACATTTGTCTAATCACTATCTTTAGATAGAGCATTTGTCTAGTCGCCTTTTTATTTTAAGGATATAGCTTCACAGATGCAAACATAAATTCCAATGCAATCAAGTTGTATCCTTACCTCCCTCACAAGGCAAAATAAACTCATGAGAATGGAGATTGTTCCAAGGATGGACTTCCTTCTGTGTATTAGGAAGGTTCAGTATAGTCAGTAGGTAGCATAAACCGCAATATTTCAACTGAGCACTATTTGGTATTTCCTGCAGGAAAGAAATTATACAAACATTTTAAAGTTTTCATCCAGCATGTATTCAAAGTTGACGAGTGTGACCAAACGTGAGACTCTTACCAGTGTCTGCGAGCTTAATGTCTCAGTGAAAGTACCACTACTGGTATATGCTGTATGCGCTATTTTGTCCTCCTTGAGTTCCACGTCGTTACCATCCAATACGGCATCATTAGACAAGTGTATAGAATAACGTATTTCATCAGTATCCAACTGTCGCTTATGTCGAAAGTTCTCAACTTGTTCACCCTGTACAAAGGAATATTGCTTTGATAATTTTTTTATATTTCATGTACACAACAACAGTGAGTGTTAGGACTCTTAGAAATTCTCTCATCTTTGAATTGTCTCATCACAGGTCATAATAATATTGAAAATCACTTTATGCTTAAAGTTTATGTAATTTATTTTCTGAATTATAATATAATAAATGTGACTTTATTCATTTTAATTATAAGATAATAAATGTGGCTTTATTCATTTTACATTTCAATCATCCATAATAGGGGATCTTATACTCCATAAGGTAACTACTAGTGCAGCATACAGGGCATTGCAGAATGGCACATGTTTTAAAAGATTCATTCGAGAACTACCAATATTTAATGTATAAAATGTATAAAACTTCAGTCAACAAAGATGCGATGATTTTTAATCAGAATCTTGATCAGAATTTTAATCAGAATTTTAATCAGAATTTAATAAGCAGACCCACCTTGTAGCTACTGTACAAAAGGGATGTTCCCCCTTTGTTCACTTCTCTTCTTTTCCTTTTGTTAGCTTGCACAACAACCTTTTCAGCCTGAATTGTGAAAAACTGTTATTGATCCTTGTTTCTTTTATTATAAATGTCATCATACACAGGCCTCCTGATATTAAAATTATTACCAACTTTAAAGCAATGATATATTGCACTTGTTCACATTAATCTTGAAGAATAGCATAGTTATGTTTCTGCAATGTTTGATTCCACCGGGGGATTATTTACCACATGTAACAACCTGACAAACAGGCGGGTAGAAGGTCACAATAGGTAACCACACAAAAAAAGCCAGGCTGGTAAAAGATTACAATAGGTAACCACATGAATAGCCAGGCTGGTAACAGGTCACAATAGGTAACCACATGAATAACAAGGTTGGTAACATGTCACAATAGGTAACCACATGAATAACAAGGTTGGTAACATGTCACAATAGGTAACCACATGAATAGCCAGGCTGGTAACAGGTCATAATAGGTAACCGCACAAATAGCCAGGTTGGTTTGTTTGTTTGTTTGGGGTTTTACATAACTTTCAACATTATTTCAGTCATTTCGTGATGAGACCTACTTGTAGCAGATATAGTGCTGCCTCACTGAATTGTCATGTCGCAGGTCCTTGACATGACAACCCACCTGGTCACATATTTACAAGGACAACAGGTTAACCCTTTGGCACGGACCTCAGCTCATGTGTGAAATTGTATCATGAATTCAATCTCGGCACGGCCGGGGATCGAACCCATGACCTTTGGATCACCACAGAGGAACTGATGCTAATAAGCTGGGACTCTGACCAACTGCGCCACGGCCTGTGGCCACCAGGTTGGTAACAGGTCACAAAAGGTAACCACACAACACAAAAAGTCTGTGCTACTCGATTTACCTGACATTGAATTCAGTAGACCATCAATGGGAAAAAGGTTCTGGAACTATATTAGAGCCAGGTGCAAAGATACTGTTGGTGTACCAACACTAACAGAAAATCGCATTGAAGTGAAAGACAGTAAAGGCAAGGCAGAAGTTCTTTCACGTCAGTACAAATCTGTTTTTTCTACTGAAAACATGGAAAATATTCCTGACAAAGGTGATCAAACTTCTCCACAAATAGAGCCAATTACCATACTGGTGTGGAAAAATTGCTCTCTAACCTAAACTGCAAAAAAGCCAATGGCCCAGATCAAATACCCACAAGAGTCTTGAAAGAATGTTCACATGAAATAGCTCCAATCCTCCAAAAAATATTCCAAGAC
Source organism: Amphiduros pacificus (assembly GCA_949316495.1). Taxonomy (NCBI): domain Eukaryota; kingdom Metazoa; phylum Annelida; class Polychaeta; order Phyllodocida; family Hesionidae; genus Amphiduros; species Amphiduros pacificus. The sequence continues at coordinate 47,190,863 of OX439000.1, read as the reverse complement.
TCACTCGACAAAGGAGAAGTCCCAAAAGTATGGTGCACAGCAAATATAGTTGCAGTCTTTAAAAAAGGAGATAAAAGTTGTGCCGCAAACTACAGGCCAGTTTCTTTGACATCTGTCCCTTGTAAGATTTTGGAGCATGTAATTGTCAGACACATGATGAATCACTGCGAACTTTACAATATCCTGGTAAGATTTCAGCATGGATTCAGGACAGGCCACTCTTGTGAAACTCAGTTAATCACAACCTTACAGGATATACTCAAGGCTAGAAATGATGGGCAAAATGTTGACATGCTCATTCTCGATTTTAGTAAAGCCTTTGACACAGTCTGCCACAAACGGCTGAAACGCAAGCTCGAGCATTATGGAATCTCAGGGCAGGTCGGTTCATGGATTAAAAACTGGCTTACAAACCATGAACAGAGGGTAGTTATTGACGGTGATGAATCTGACCCTGTCCATGTTAAATCTGGAGTGCCCCAGGGTATAGTACTTGGACCAATACTATTTCTACTCTATATTAATGACATTGGAGAGAAGCTAAAATATTCAAACATAAGGCTCTTTGTTGATGACAGCCTCCTATATAGAATAGTTGAAGATGACGAAGATGCAGTAAAACTGCAAGAAGACCTAAATATGCTGGAGGAATGGTCAATGGACTTCAATGCTCAGAAATGCTACACCCTGAGCAGCAAGAAAAAAAGCCAAGCTCTTGGTACAAGAAAATATACATTAAATGGTCACATCTTGCAACATGTTGAACATCATCCCTACCTTGGAGTTGAGCTCCAAACAAATATGAAATGGGAAGAACATATCAACAACATTGTTTGCAAAGCAAATCAAGTACTAGGATTTGTAAGAAGGAATTTCAATGTGTGCCCAGGAAATATCAAAGAGGCTGCCTAAAATACACTTGTGCGCCCTCACTTAGAATATGCATCAAGTGTGTGGGACCCTTACCTCAAAAAAGATATAGACTGCACAGAATCAGTTCAAAGACGAGCTGCTAGATTTGTGTCTGGCAACTGGAAGAGAGAAACAGGCACTGTAACAAAAATCCTGGAAGACCTAAAATGGGATTCACTAGCAGGGAGAAGAAGGACACAGAGGCTGGTTTTATTGTACAAGGCTATACATGGTGAAATAGCTTTGAAACTTCCAGAACATGTCAAAATGAAATCAGCTCCTACACGGAAAAACCATGGAATTTGCTATATATCGAAATGGCGACAAGCTGTGAGCCCCTATAAATACAGCTATTTTCCAAGGACAGTAACTGACTGGAATAATCTTCCCCCTCAATTAACTACATTGGAACCAGGTAGCTCAGCATCCTTCAGGAACTCCCTTGTTCGAGTATAAAGGTTGGCAACAAGCAGCTGGTGTGTATCAGCTGCACCCCTTAGTGCAACCTTGCACTCTCGGCGGGATGCCAATTGGTTTTGCCGAGTAAACTTATAGATGTAGATGTGGTAACATGTCACAATAGATAACCACGAATAGTCAGACTGTTGACTGGTCACAATAACCATGAATAGCCAGGTTGGTAACAGGTCACAATAGGTAACCACGAATAGCCAGGCTGGTAACGGGTCATATTAGATAGCCACGAATAGTCAGGCTGGTAACGGGTCATAATAGATAACCATGAATAGCCAGGTTGGTAATGGGTCACAATAGATAACCATGAATAGCCAGGCTGGTAAAGGGTCACAATAGGTAACCTTGAACTGCCAGGCTGGTAACGCGTCACAATAGATAACCATGAATAGCCAGGCTGGTAACGGGTCACAATAGATATCCCTGAATAGCCAGGCTGGTAACGGGTCACAATAGATAACCCTGAATAGCCAGGCTGGTAACAGGTCACAATAGGTAACCACGAATAGTCAGGCTGTTATCAGGTCACAATAGGTAACTATGAATAGTTAGGCTGTTGAGTGGTAACAATAGGTAACCACGAATAGCCAGGCTGGTAAGGGGTCATAATAGATAGCCACAAATAGCCAGGCTGGTAACGGGTCATAATAGATAGCCACGAATAGCCAGGCGCATAGTTATGTTAACATTTTAAAAGATGCCTTACCACTATTCGTATGGTAAAGTCTAATTTTTTGTATTTTCCAGCTGTGGAAGAATCTACCAGTCCTGTATCCAATGAAAATGCGTTACTATCGAAACGCACATCTAATCCATCACCTATAAAAATGTAAAAGGAAATTAATTACATGTGTCCTAAGAGCATTTAAAAAGCAGGTCTGCGAATTACACACAAAAAGTATTTAGAAAATGAATCTCATTGAAACGTAATTTGATAGAAGGTAATATGTGTGCAATGTGTTGAATTAGAAGTTTGTATTTTATATATTTCTTTGTGATGAATGATACATTTTGTTGCGAACTTACTCCTACAATCAACATTTGTTTTCCACACATTGTTGTTGTCTTTGATACGGTCCATCTGGTCTACTGCTAAGCCCACACTACGCACCAAAGCAAGCTGAATGCTGCAGGAAGAATATTAATAAGATTCATCCACACATCAATGTTTCATAGCATAGGAAATGCTCTTAGACATGTGAAGTTATATCTCATTCTTAGAAGATGTTCTCCTCAAATGCCACTTTTCAAAGACATTTATTTGCTGGTTTAACCGTCAATTAACTGCAGTAACTGTTTGTGTATTGTTAATATCATAAACATCGGAACTACTGAAATGACATTTATGAAAAGTATCTGATACAAATTGTCTTCGCGGTTTCGGAAAACTTGACACATACATTTGTTAGTCCTGAAATATGAAGGTACATTTTGAGAAACAAAATAGAACTTATTGCCATGGAAATGGGAAAAAATAAGATACAACTAAGAAAAGGGCATTCCAGGCATTAAGATGATTTATTTGATCAAGTCTAATGGTCTATATAACTGTGTATTGATTGTCAATAATATATCATTGTTACCCATCGCTGAGAATCGCATTACACTGAGTTGATGTCTCTATCTTAAAATCAAATCGCACATTTGTGAAGCTGACGCAGCTCGCAGCCGGAATTGCCTGTTTGAGGCGTGCTTGATCCGGCACGCTGTAGACAAGCTTCTTCAGTTCGATGAGGCTGTCTGCTCTGGTGGCCCCAGAAGTATGCAGCTGATGGGAAACAAATAGCACATATATATTTTCACGTTAATTTTGTCATTAATAATTGTCTTCTGTCTGGCCCAAGTTACACTGTCTCAATTGAAGAATGTAGAGGAAATCGTATAAAAAACAAATCGTTTTGAATATTGTTTTCACATGAAAACAGATTATATTTTCCATGATAACCTGTGCATATAACTTTCATGAGGGTGAATTCTCAGTCCAGGCATGTGATGACTGAACGATGTTTTCAAAATTAACTTAAGATATAAGTAAATGTTTACTTTTCATGATGAAACCTTGTCACTTCTACAACCTTAAAAGCAATACCTCTACATTGAAGTTATCATTGCCATTTTTGCCTGCTGCTATCTCATTTCCATCTTCGTTAATGTTACACACATCAAAATCCGCGAAAAACCTCTGTGCATCATCAAATCCGCGGAAAATGGTGGTTTGGGCTAGCTGGACATTTTTCAACAAAAAGTAATCTGAAATACATAAAATTCTTAAATATACATAAAAAAATAAGACTGGCGTTGATAAACTTTGATAAAATTCATCCAAAGAAATTATTTGTTCCTTGATCATGACATAGATAAACGAAATTGAAGTTAACCTCCTGGGCATTGCAGAGCCAGCCGGGTGCTCATAAAATTGTTTCGTAAATCTGGGTCCGGCACTGATTTGAGGTCCACAAGCTGGACCAACACATAAACATGAGAGTGATCACAGAAGTGTCCCGCATCGCCACCACCAAACGTTAACTTGGCTTGGTCGTTATTGCCTTTCAAGTGAAGGTTGTCATGAGCAGCCTCAGTATTGACAGCTTCCCTCATTTCACCTGGGGAATCGGATATCTGTCCATAAGGGTCAGCCATTTGTATTTTTCTGCTGTCTGAAGGGTCCTCACTTGGTGAAACGAAGAAGACAGCTTTGTAGTTATTACTGCCAGTTGATGAATATTCTTCAGTTCCTTTTGGTGACACTTTAGCTTTCAAAACAAACTTATAGCTAGTTCCAATAACAGCACTTGTTAATTGGGTACTACTATCATCCAAAAGTTTCCATTCTTCGACATTTAAATCGATAAAATCTGTAAATTAAGGAAGTAAAAATTTACATTTACAAGCAAAGACAATCATACTTTGATTATATTTTTAACATTTTTTTCTTGAAGATAAATACCTTGATTTAATGCAGATATTACTTGTTAATACTTGGTCATTTATGTCTGGTCATTTATGTCTGGTCATTTATGTCTGGTCATTTATGTCTGGTCATTTATGTCTGGTCATTTATGTCTGGTCATTTATGTCTGGTCATTTATGTCTGGTCATTTATGTCTGGTCATTTATGTCTGGTCATTTATGTCTGGTCATTTATGTCTGGTCATTTATGTCTGGTCGTTTATTAGTCATTTATGTCTGGCTATTGGACAACTAAGCCACGCCATGTCTTGTCTGGACCTGTAATCGCATCATTGGAGAGGATGTGCCAGGAAGTCCATTGCACTTCCGTCCCCATAACTGAATGGCCATTAGGACATTCATCGCATTATATCTGCTGCATGAAGGTCTTGTCATGAAATGACCGAAATAATGTTGAAAGTGACGTTAATCCCAATGTCAAAAAGGCAGCAAATGAAGATTGCTTGATCATTGCCGAAAATGGCTCTGTCATATTGTTGGCACATTATCAATCTATATATGATAGATAATAACTACTCATTTATGAAGCATGGACATTTTCTTGTATTGAATGAACGATGCAATGATTCGTCTTTACTTGTCAAGGAAAGTTGTACTGTCACCCTTGCAATTTACAGAAAAGTTTTTGTTTTCATTGATTAACCAAAATTACATAAATCTGCATGAAGGAGCGTAAGAAAGAAATGAATCATGGAAGAATCTGAACAGAGTAACATGGTCTAAACTGTCAAATATTATTTTGATTCTTTTGGTTGCACACTTATCTGCATTTCTTTACAATTAACTGAATACCAGAATTAAAATTCTACTAAGCTATTTTTATATGTTCAACATTCACACAGTTGTGCCGTATTGTACAGACATCCGTTATTAAGCTTGAACCTGTATTGGTTGTATATATGATCAGAGACATTGAATAAATATCTCTGGTATGATCTTATAAAGATTGGTGAAACTTATACCAACCATTGTCACATGGATAGGAGTCTGCGGATGTCTCAAGCATGTCTTTACTGCTTGACTCGTAAGGGTAAGAGTCCGATAACAGATTTTCATGAAGGGATTTGATCTCGGCAGTAAAATATAATTTCCCACTGTTATCCAATAAGCCGTCACATTCACCTTGGTTAAAATTTTCTGCAGCTGAAATAAGAGGAAAGAAAACTAAGCATTGGTGTTTCGACAAAATACATATTCATGTATTTGAGCAGCCAGTAAATCAATATAAATAATCATTGCATTGAATTCTAATTTGAATTTTGTTTCAGAAGGCCATTGGTATTACGTCATCAAAAACGATGGACATATCAATTATCGCATGAGAAGTAATATTTACTTTAGGAAAAAGTAGTGATCTCATACTCTCCGTTTCAATTTCAATGTTTTTATACAATAAAAAGATTGCGAAATGTAATAATATTTACTGACAATTATTACTGCGTATGTATTGATGAATTCACGAATGCAAAAATAGAATTTAAAGCTACGGTGACCCAAATCTTCACCACTTGCTTGGAATGCATCATCTATAAGAGGAAATATATAAAGTAAAGAAAAATGTTGCAGATTCGTACCAGTGCCTGTTAAGGTGACATTATCCATACTATCTATAGCCGAAGAGAGTAAATTGTTGTCATCCAGAGTAACTGCTAATTTCACCGAGTTTTTTCCGATATATAGCTCCAAAATAAAATTACCAGTTGTGCTAGGCACGTCTTTTGTTGGGTGAAGATTTAAAACAGTCACTTCAAATGGAAAACTGTATCCAAACTGATAGTTCAAGACAGAAGGCATGCCAATAGACATAATTTTGGGAAGCACTGAAATAAGAAATACAAATATTAATGAAGCGGTAATTGATAAGCAGTGAAATTATGGAAATTATTTCTGTTAGTGTGTGTGTGTGTACAATGTGTAAATATTATGAAACATACATTCTGCGCTGCATTGTACATGGTGGTCCATGTAGGTTCCCACTTCATTGGAGCTGAATGTATAAGACAAGGTTGACATAGCACTGCAGCCTTGTGCGGGCACAACCAGAATCTTAGCACTTCCAATAATCGCTGCACATTCCGCTTTGGACAAAACCTCACCATTGGTGCAGCTACCTTTTGCACATAATTTCACTGAAATGAAGATATATTTAAAATGGTAATAGTTGTTCAATATCTTATTTTGTAAAGGTATGCAATAAAGATTTTTAATATGTCAATGAATCCTCAGAAAATAGAGCTATTGTATTTGTTGATTGTATTTGTAGAGAAATACAAGTTGTAGCATCTTACCACTCAGTGTTATCAGATGTGAACCACCTGCCTCCATGCCAGCTCGTGCATGAGCAGCAAAATCAGCATCCCCATTTACAAGTTGAAATGTTGCTTTATTACTGCTTCCAGCACCACTGTCAGTAATATATGCATTGAGAACATAGTCTGTGTCTGAAGCTGGGTTGTCCATACACACTCTTGGCAGTGGCTCATCGTTTTCATTGGTCACCAATAGCTATGAACGCAAAACAGAGTTAACTTAAAAAACGTCAATATTGGTCACAGAAATCTGTGCTCATGTCCATCATTGGTTGTTATGGTTACCAAAAGAGAGCTGTGTGAATTTCCCTCTGTTTTATTTCGTAAATGGTGTATTTTTCCAGAAATGCTAAAAAATGTGATTGGTTGCTATGGCAACAGCTGTAGCTCAGCAGCTATACCACATTTTATTTATATACCGCCCAGATCCTCAAAGCTTCAGGTCTTACCAACAATATCAAAAGCTAGATGTTATACTTCGGGTACCAGCAGAATCCGAAATAATGTCAATCTTTTTGTCAATCTAGCTGCCCCACTAATGCTGCTGTGATCAGAGAAAGCGGGATGTTTTTTTTTGCCAAATGTGTTTGTACTCTTCATGACTGTTATATTTGATAGAATATGATACTTCAAGTCAAGAATATTATGAAAAATATTGTGCATCAAAGGTTCAAAGTTCAGATTCAAGTTTACATAACCCCAAAATGATAGTTATATTCCTATGTAGGATTAAACTCCCAAAGAGAGATCTGCAAAGCTAAGAGTTTATTTTCTCCAATTGGGTAATGCTCTACTCCTCTCGAAAAAAGATTGGCTATCATTCTTTTCTTTTTCTTTTGAAATATCATTTTGATAACTTATAAGAAAGCCTTTGATATTCAGTTATTTGTTCTCTGGATTGAAGGAGAAACATTTCAAAGGCAAACATTTACCAAAACCTTCACAGTCTATAATTGATGTAGATTAAAGATTTACACCCTTTGGAGGTCATGTAAGTAGATTCCAGACAAAAATGAATAGACTAACCTCAATTTGCATGGTGTTTTCTCTCTCGGCCCAGATAAGATCATTGCCATTTACATTAGTCACACTGACTGATACTGCAAAGGATTAAAATTCATATTGACCATTAGCAGCTACAGTTCTGAACGTATCTACAAAAGAGGCTTCATCTATTTTGCCGAATCAACTCGGCTATTTGACTGTCGTTTTGGCACGAATATCACTTATAGGCAAAGGAGAATACATTACTAATACAATGAATAATTAGAAATATCTATAGTTAAATTTAAAATCAATTTTAAAATGATTTTAGATGAACAATAACATTAAATTTCATTTTTTTAATTTCGTAAGAAATGTTCCATATCGAAATCTAATTTAGGTTTGATATTTCCCTCCCTAAAACACGTTTTATTCAATACATAAAACATCTTCAAAATATATTTACTAGGGACATGTTGAATGTCAGTAGCTTGTTTCTAGATAAAGATACATACTTATATTGGTAGTCTGGCCTTTTTCATACTGTCTGACTACTTAATTTAAGAAGTTGCCCAGTGGTATACTACTAGACAAAATGTAATCTGAATACCTGACATTTTCATTAAGTTTATGGAAATTGATCGTTGTTGGTATAGATCATTTCTGAGGGCATTGGTTCCTCTAAATTAAATAATAGATGTGTTTATCTGAATAACACTTATATGTATCTGAAACATATTTTGTTAAGTAAAACGTTATGCATACTTTTTTTGCTATTTGTTAGCACAGCATTGCAGTTTAGACCTGTGAGGACGATTTTCTTTGAACAATGATTATCATGCTCATTGTGTTCATCGATTTGCCCTCTTATTTTATCATCATAGTCAGGATCATACAAATCAACATAAAAATCGACCATCACTTCACCACCAGGAAGTCCACATAATCTCTCAAATCCCTTCTCATCAAGCCAAAATCCCTCTGAAAGATTACCAAACATCAAACATTCAGGTATAAATAAATGTCAAGCTAATTTACATTCAACTAACTAGTTTGGTAACTAACTCTTCAAACTTTGAGAGCTTCGCAAAATCTGAAAAAAATGACAAATAAATTTACCTAGAAGATCACTCAAATCAAGATCAGATCCAGTATCGCTTTTGGTCAATTCCTTTATTTGTGAACCCGTCATATCATACTTCACATGATAATCATTGTAAGCTGGCTCTACTTTGTTAGGATTTTCATCTAATTCAGCTGACAGGTAAATTCCAAAGTCAAAATGTGGCCAGTCTTGCTCGCCCCAGACTGCTGTGTGCTCGGTGGTGACAACAAGTTCAAAAGGATTCAACCTGTTCACTGCCAGTGAGTCCAGATCACATCGTTTTATTTTCAGATTTGCTCCGGTTCCTGCAATTTCAGAAAATAATTGCAATACCCTGCACGGGCTTACATCATAAATTCAAATATTAACCTTAAGAAAATGGGTAAAACTCTGGCACATATTTATACCCAGACTGCATGTTTATGGCAAGTATGTTTTAATCATTATATTAGACTGCATTTTAAGTATCCCCCGGTAAATATCATTATATTTGTTAGATATTGTTTGTCTATTTCAGGTATATAGATGGTGTACATATAAGCTTTTGAAGTACTCATTCATTCGTTAACCCAAATCTGAAGATACTAGCATCTAAAGTCCTTATAAGTCTCAAAAGAAATTCTCTCTCTCTCTCTCTCCCTCTCTCTCTCTATATATTGCCATATGTACATTAAACAAAATAATATTCACCTGCCACATCGCACCTCTTAGAAGTCAATAGAACATGGCCGTAATTATTTTCTGTAAATGTATCTTCATTTCCATCTGCTTTAAATATTCTAATCCATAGATGCTTAAAGCTAGCGTTACAGTTAGCGCTTCCCAGTTGCATTTCAATGGTGAAGCTGATCCGGGCTTGTCGTTTAACAAGGTCAGGCCCCAAAACATTTGTTGCAGTTGAAATGAGATCTGAAAATCAAGTCACTAACCTAACTATTTTCTGAAAACAAACTGTATCAACTTTGTTTATTTTCTGAATAACATGTTAAAATTGCCTGGAACTAATAATCAATTCATAAAATGCGTGACAGAGAACTTTTATCAAAGCAATTAGACACCCACTTATTAGAACAAGCCACTTACCATCTTTGGTATCTGCATGAAGAAATGGAACCGCACTAGGAGCTGGTATATTTGCAGAGTCAGTTAGATAGAATTTTAATTGGAAGTTTGCCTATAAGAATAACAAGATATTACTTAATAGTTTTAAGCTTTAAAGAAGTGAACAACGCTGTCTTAAATGTGGAGGAATGCTTTATTATAATTAAAGCTAAATATATTTTAACACACTTCTTGCTAATTAACACACTTCTTGATAATTAACACACTACACTCTGAGCAAACACACTACATAAATCATGATATATATAATGAGTAAATGTATGGCCTGATACACAAGATTGTATATACGCATAGAATTTAAAATCTTACTTCTAACATGGAAAACATTAAATAACATGGCTCCAATATACTTAAAGGACCTCTTAACCAAAATAATTAATTGCCGAATGTTGAGATCGAATGATAAACTAGAATTAATAATTCCGAAATCGAATAGTAAATACTATGGAGATAGGGCCTTCAGGTATATTGCACCTTTATTATAGAATAAACTTCCATCTGATCTGAGGTTATGTACTGGTTTGAATATATTTAAAGGTAAACTTAAATGTTTTCTCTTTAAGAAATACTATGAGACTTAAGGACTTGTGAGCGCTTTGAACAGGCTTGCCTGATTTAGCGCTATATAAGTATTTTATTATTATTATTATTATATTATTAGCCTTATAATAAATGTATTATGATTTAATATAATATCTAACACAGGCTGATAGGGCGGGATGGTGGCATTGTGAAACAAACACAAGCAGTGACAGGCGCGGCAGTAAAAGCCCTATATATAGCAACAACTTATGCAGGTACCATGTGAGTATCCCTTATATGGTCATTAACTTGAATAAACAAGGTATATAAAGCAAACCCCAACAAAGTAGACAGACGAGAACCTCTTTAACAACATCTCACAATTTCTTGTTAAATCCACATTAACGGTTGTTTTTTTTTCTATCAAGGTGAAACTATCACCATTTATTTACATATCTCAGAAATAGAGGCACCCAAATGTTGTAAACGGAAATTCCCTGTGTTGTCAATCGAGTCCCTGTGTTGTCAATATATATATAGCAGGATAATTTTAGTTTAGATGTGTTTAATCCAAATTTTATTGATCTCGGTTATCTGATAGGACTCAAGTATTAAGGTATATAAATCATCGTATAAAGTGTAAGGCCCTTAATATTCATCAGACGGTTTTCAACCTACTTTTGGCCATCCTGGTTTGAGTGAGCCGTCAGACAAAACACAATATACCTTTCAGTACTCTTTGATCCTAAATACTACATTTCTTTCCAATCTCAAGTCAAAGACTTTCTCTTTAAGGAAAATAAGTCATGGGTTGTTGAGGTCATGGTTATGTAATCTCGCGTGTGATGAATTTGAGCTTGTGCTTCATGTCCGCCTGCTTGAAGGGGTATGTTTACTCTCCCTTCACAAGCTATGGGTCAGCTGAACTGTTTGGTATCAATACTTACATTGCTTGCGTGTTCACCTGGGCAAGATGGGCCCACACAAGATATCAAAGCATCTAACTGTAATGGAACCTTTCGATTGATCCACAATGTTGGGTCACTCATTTTCCATACTTGCAGGATCCCCAGAACATCTGTCAATAACAATTGTAAATCTGAGAGCATTGGAGGTATGTGTTGTAGTATGGCTCATCTTGCATGCCCAAATTCCTAGGTCATGTCTCTCGTCAACTTAACAAAGAGTCCCAAAATATATATTCTGTTATAATAGATTATAATTGTATCCAAATCTGAACCAAAGATGTATTAATTGATCTTGATTAAATTATTTAAGCGTAGACAGCATTTTCATATTTATCCACATAAGATTTGCAAATGAAAATGACATGATTTCTGTTGATGTTTCTTTTTGTATCGTTACTGTATAACGGTTTGTCCATGTGTGCAGTATATAAATAACAAAAAATAAGCAAAACCAATTAGCAAAACCAATTTCAACCCACCAGAAACATCACACTGTAAGGACACAAGAGAGGCCACATAATTGTTGTCCATTTTTCTATCATTACTATCCTGCTGACTGGCATGGCTGACCCTGAGGATGGCGTACACGACGCCACACACACGCTTATCGGAAGGCATGGCTAGATCCTCATCATCACCCTCTGTCAGCTTGTTATTATTGCTATCAATGTTGATCTTAATGCCAGAATTCACATCATCAGCGTCAAATCTGAAATAGCAAATGGAATCACAAGAATTCGTATGAAATGTGGAGAGGTGATCAAGATCAAGGCTTTAGTTATCCCTTAAAAGATAGCAAATCTCTTGAGTTGTGCTTTAGTTTAGGCATTGCAAGGGTGCCACAGGGAATGAATAACTTGTGACTCAAACATGCCTTCGGACCTAATAATTAGGTTTGATTTATACTAATGATACAAATGAATAAGCACAAATGTTAATGATATGATATGAAAGTCCTTAAAACAAATTAATATTTCTGAGATGTATCAGAATTAGTTATTATTGCTCACAATAATTAAAATAATATCAGCCAAATTATATATTATCTGTTCCCGAACTGACCAATGACAAACCAAGCATATCTATTACATTAGCATAGTGATTTGTTTTGAAACGATATTTCAATGTGACTTACCTGTCATCCAGCGACCAGAAGATGGAGACATCCACATTGCCTGAGATACCATTATCGAGATAGGCAGTGACATCGGTATTGAAAGATATGTCATTCCCTGTTTCATAAAGAGTGAACATATTTAACTAGAAACCAGACTAAATTATTTTGTTGTGGTTATTTCAGCAATTAACCATTATATCACCTACATCTTGGCCTATTTCACATCAATAAGGAAACCTAAAACAATCCTGAATTCATAAAAGCAAGATTCACAAATATCTGAATTTTATTTTTCTTTGAAGAAAAAATCAAGCAAAAAGAAATGCAAATAAGAGTGAAAACGTTCCCACCTTGGTAGGATTAATTTATAGATTGATTTATAATTGCATGAAATTGGTTAACAAATACACAAATACCTTTTTTGTTTTGTTTAGATATTTATTTAATGTCACTGGAATGTAGCATGTTTACAACTTGGGGATATTTAAATCATTAGTTTCTACCCCACTAAGATACCTGTCAGCCGTTTCTTATATTATCATGTGCGATTTCTAATAGATACATACCACTTGTATGATAGATTTTGCTCCCAACGCGAACAATATTGGGGAAAATAACAATATCGTTACCATTAGCCCCTTCAAAGTGTCTGTCAACAGTGGCTGCAACGTTAACAAATCAACAGAATAGAAATAATTAACAAGATAATCAGATAATAATTTACCTTTATTTTTCCAATATGAGATATGCTAATTGTTGAATTTAGATTCAACAGAACAAATAATGGAATGAAGATAATTGTAAATTCTCATGATCATTTTCCTAACTAATAGAGATACACTTGACATTGCTAATATGCCAACGTGGAGACTCATTACTGATCACAGTTTACTCATTCAGAGTTTCAAATATTTTTTCCACAAATTAGATCAAAACTTTGATGGTGGTAGGGCAGGAACTGTGATGATAATGCTAGTGGTGGGAGTGGTCAGGAAGGGATTGCACTGTAGTAAGCCTGCCCTGCTTGAGAAAGAATGATCACATCTATATGGCTATATGGCGGTATGCGTACCTGCGGTGGGGATATCCACAATCTGATAATCAAAGTTATTCTTCACCACTGTCTCCCCTTGAGCCTCAATAGGGGGAGCATCTACCCTTAGTATCAGATGTGTGTAAGTGTTGGTATTTTCTTTTATAAACTTATCACCATCAACCCACATTACACCGTGTATTTTAACACTCTGTCCAGGCCTCAAGGCAATCAAAGGACCCATATCTGCCAGGTATTTGGTTTCATATTTGCTCACCTCCAATGCTGATCCTGCAAAGAAATAATCTTTTACGCTAACTTATCATTTTAGTGAATATTCCGATACCACCTCTTTTAAAGTTCAAGGAATTGTAGCGTTGGCAGATCATCTATGACAAAAACACGAATCATAATATTGTAAGTATGGTAGAGAGGATATAATGTAAGGTAATGTATAATTGCAGACATCACTACCATATTGTGATGACTGAGATATGTTACCTGGGTTGCTAAGCAAGTCCGGTGAATCATGCAGCCACAGTGACAAGTAGAATGCTGCCCGATTACCAGGGTAGGAGATATCGCCCACGTTGTACACAGTGGCGTTGACAGTCACTGGGAGGGTAGCGCCCCTGAACAGAGTGTGTTGACTGTAGATCAGGGAGAATGTGAAGTCCTTGAGACACACCGCATCTGCAAATAGCAAAAGTCATATACTAAAATCCTAAACAATTCAAAATAACTTTGAAGCTAAAATATATCCATACAACCTTATATAATATGGGACAAAGGATGAATTAATCCCTATTCCCTAAACATGTCTGGAAGCTTTGCCTGGCCGACCATTTGTAAATAAAAGATTTCTTTAGGCTCTGCTAGAATCCTTAGAAAGCTTAAAGTCATTTGAAAATCCCGTTTGGCTGGTACACATTACATTAGAAATAAAAGTTGTTTCAAGCTCAAAATTTTGTCAAACTTAAAAAGCCTTTGTCAAATATGCACCCCACATATTAAATAGATGGAACGTGCCAACACCATATATCACTCTTCACTGCGACCTTCCCTTGTGCACTTTTTGTATGTTGTGAGGGTTCCTCATTAAAAAGACAAATTCACATTTTACTTATGTCTCTTACATTATGTAACAATAGCACAATGTTTGAGCACTATGGGACCTGTTTCCATTCCTTAAGTAGGTTTATTTAGTTGTCGGGTGTGGGTTCTGACGGGCTGTGGTGAAGCGGGTCCTGTGGTCACCAATGGCCTTGATATGATCAGGAGGTGCTGGAGGGTGGTGCTCACAGGTTGGAGGGTGGTCTTGGCTGCTATGGCACCAACAGTCTGCTCGAGGCGAACTTCCACAACAGTCAGCTTGGCCTCTAAGAGCAGGCAGTGGGTCTTTGTCCAATGGGGTGTACCAAGGATCAGTCTGGCTGCAGTGTTCGTTTAAGTCCCCTCTTTCTGCTCTGCCAAGCCTCGGATCATCAGGAGTGCTGGAGCAGCATAGTCTATCAGACTTCTGATGGTACCCACGTAGCAGGCACTCAAGATCTCTGCCCTGTTAATGTTAAGGTGAGCCATGCGATTCATGACGATGATGCAGGAGATGCAGCACCTTTTGGGGTATTCTGCCTCTGCAGTGAAATTGAGGTGGGAGTCAACCTAAACATCGAGGTAGAAATATTGGGTGACCCACTGCAACTCGATGCCCTGGATGGTGAGGGATTTGGCTGGCTTGGACGTCATTATGGGCATGGCCTGTGACTTGGTGGTGGAGATCCTGTGTACAAGGTGAAGGTGGCGTCTGAGGGTGCCTGCAACTGGGAGTGAAGCTGGAGATCTGTATCTCTGGTTCCCCGTGTGTTCGGCATGGAGGCAGGTGATTGGCATTGAAGTCCCCAGCTATAACGGTGCTATGAGTGTGTGTGTGTGTGTGTGTGTGTGTGTGTGTGTGTGTGTGTGTGTGTGTGTGTGTGTGTGTGTGTGTGTGTGTGTGTGTGTGTGTGTGTGTGTGTGTGTGTGTGTGTGTGTGTGTGTGTGTGTGTGTGTGTGTGTGTGTGTGTGTGTGTGTGTGTGTGTGTGTGTGTGTCTTTTCAGTCACACAATCAATAATTGACACTGTAGAAGACTGGGACCAGGTAAATTTTAAAATGTAAGATCTATAATTAATCCATTTGACTAGATTGGTACCATGAAACTGTAAATGTTTTATTAGATATGGTACATTATTTCTTAACTTGGCATTAATATGTCAAGATATTGACTATTACAATCCCATATGAACATTTTTCTTTGAGGGTCCACCCTTCCTTGAATGAGGGGGCTGGAGCTCACTCAAATCAAAGTGAGCGTTAAAAATTAATGATATTTCAGTTCTTTTGTTCGTTGACAGTATTCTGATCTTTCAAATATAATATGAACATTTGCAACGGAAAGTTGTTTTACATCTACTGTAAGTCTCAGGGGCAAATACATGAAATTGAGAGAACATAGATGTATGTGATCATGTATCCTCGCACAATTATTTGTCCACACGATAGTTTTCATAGTCACACCTATAAATCCATATTGAGCCTGTACAATACAGGATTAAGAAATTATGTACAGGTTTAGCTTCAATAATAAATAGTAGAGATCACTCAACCATTAAGTGCTATAAGCAACCCCATGGGAATCATTCATCACAAATAGGTCCTCTTAATCCCATTAGTCAGTCCATACCTAATAGATATCTAATTGCATACATCTATTGTGATACACAACTCAACAAGATATATATGAAGGTTAAAATGTACTAGACTATATATTTGGTTTTACTTTGTCTGACATTGTTATCAGCTTTTTGTATTCCCTGTCCATGTATATCTGGTTCCACACGATGTATAGAGCTTACATAAATAGTTAATAAATATAATACTAAACTTTTTGATGTTTAAACAAAAAATAAATTGCAACTATGGACAAGCTTTACTATCCATAATGTATTAAATCCTCTTCCATACTTATGACCATAATTTCCTGTGATCGCTTTTGTCTCGACTTCAAATGGTGGATACGAACTAGATACCATAGCCATCTCTTGTGCTTCATTCTGTTTTGCTCAAGAGATGCCCACAAATCCCATTCAGAACCTTAGGAAAGGTTTGTGATGATATTTCCTCCTCAAAGTATACAATCTGTGAAATCAGTATTATTAAATATTGTCACAAACCATTGTTATATTGATGGATAGCTTTCCAAACCAGAGTAATCAAGCTTTGAATTTGTCAGTACAGAGAATGCAGGGTTTGTTTTGACCTCCATTTTTATTTTACCCATGGCACATGGTTCCTGTCAAAAGTAAACAACCTCATTTTGATGTCATAACACTCATTCTGAGCATGACCAGTAGAGGCTAAAAAGTACAAGGTTCCTGTTCAAAAAGTAAACAAGCCTCATTATGATGTCATTGAGATTCAGCCATATTGGAAAATGGTGTCAAAATTGTTATGGAGCTTTTCATCCCAAAAAGTCACACCCATCTCACCACCTTAAGTAGGTCATTTATTATTTATTACAGTGGCATATTATGACAAAAGACTTCAACCTCAATTGGGCAAATGTTTGTACTTAAACGTTATGATGAAGATGGACTAAAAAGAGCATTTCCCTTTTCCTAAGTTTAGGAATTGTCAAAAAGGGTGAGTGACCCACAATACTGGAGCGAAAGCGTAAAGCAATGGTGTCTAGATACTAACCTCCTTGACAGAAGATGACTATTTCCTCAGCTCTTATGTTATTCTCCTCATTTGGCTCGAGTATTGCTCCCGGTGCTGGAATGAAATAATTATTTGGGAAGTCAACCCATGCCTCGCTCTCCTCTGGAGTATCAGTATATGTGTCCAGTTATATTAAACCTTCGATTGCTTAAATATAGTTAAGACACAGGGCAGCAAAAGTAGAATGTTGCTATTGCAATTTACAACATGTCGAGGATGGAACAGCCCTTGCTAATGACTTGCAATACATTTCATACCGATTATACATCTATCGTAACTAATATCAGGAAATATTTGTAGAATTAATGAAGAACGTCATAAAAACTAATTCTTTTCCTTTTTTGTTACTAAATAAAAAGGTAAGTTATCTATTAAAATGCAATTATGTTATTAAAATATAATCTAGTTCATCTGATATAATCTTCATTTATTGCCGTGCTCGTTTGTAAATGTAAATATAAGCATACATGTGGGTCCATCAATGATAACTATCAAGTAAACAGAGCCGCAAAACTTGTGGTAAGAAGTATTGGTTGACACAAAATCAGGGATATAGACCCCATATCCGCTGACATCCAGATAACCACTTGATGTAAATCTTGTGGTCTTCACCATCTCAAACTCAATAGGCACTTTGTTTATCTGTGGATAAATTTAAACACTCCATTAAGTACAAAATGATATCTAATATTTTTATTATTTAAAAATTTCGTCTTGATATTTCAACAAAATCATTGCCCTAAAAAGTTGTCATGTCAAATTACTTTCATCATTTACAAGATTTTTTTTCAATTTAAGAGCAAAGAGCGAACCAGCCTGAGCTTAAAGTTAACGCTAAAAGTTAAGACTAAACAAATATTTTTATAATGTGTAATAATAGACTTACCAAAATATCGGTTGCGTCAATAAAGATGTCTGTTGAGAGGTACATATGTATCAGATACAGATCGGCATCGACATTGGGAGGGTCTAGTTGGCGCCCAGAGAGAGCTACCTGCATTCTGAGCGCCACCTGGGTGTAGGTGCCCGGATGCACCTCCCGTTCACCAGCAGTAAAGTGGAACACCGATAGATCAACATGATCTGCAATTAACACCAAAGAGATGACATAGATGAAAGTTTTTATCTTTTAAACGGGGTTCTTTTATGTAAAATCTCTACTGACTAACCAGCAATAAAGTAAAACACTGAAAGATCTCAATTATTTAATTATCTACAATTAACAACAAAACAGAAGCGTTTAAAATAAGAGAGATCATATAACCCTGATTTTTTCATAGAGATAAGCACAAAACTATTCATGCCAGATAACATTATAAAACGATATCACTCAACGCAGTTAGAAGACCTGGTATACTCACTGGTGCCACAGTCCAGCATATAGGACATGTTGGCACATATGTAATTATTTGATTTATCGTTGTCTTTCATTATAACCTCATCTCTTGCATTGACCTTAAAGCAAAGCCACTTCATTTCGACACACTTGGCAGGAGCAAGGGCTCCAAATGAGGCAGTGCCAACTATAGAAGAGGTTTCGCCATTCTCCATTGGTCGGTTTAAATCTTGCAGGTGTTCTTCTGATATTTTAATCTCCACTGGTTGAACATCTTCGTTATCATTATCTGTTAGTATCACCTTGACATCCCAGTTCAAAGCCCCATTATTCCCATCAGGCACTGTAAGGTGTAATTATACATTCTGCATCTTCATCATATGATCTTATATATGTTATTGCCCAGAAACATGTGTTATATACTGAATAATATGTTGGGCATAAAAACACTTAACGCTCACCCCCACATGAAACTGATTATTAACTTAAACTGTTTATGATTTTGAATATTTAATAAATAACTGAGGTAGAGAATAGTCTTCTTTTCTCTCGGTTTTCAGTGTTAAAGTGTTAAAATGAATGTAATATATCAAAGCTGACTTACATGTTGTGGCTTTGTTTTCTGCTTGTGACGTAAATGACACTTTAAACGGAGCGTTGGAAAAAATTCTAGCACTGGAGAATGTATAATTAAATGAATTAATGGCCAGATCTGAAAGATGCAAAATAGGCAGCTTATGTTAATTTTTATTTATAATTCTAACCATTTTTTTTGCATTTTAACATGTTTTTATCATCTGAATGAAGAACACCACATGATTCAAATTCAGATGAATGAGTTAGACAATAGATCTATTTTCTAGTGGTCTTCTATTAAATATTTTATATGTGACTGAACCTTTTTTCTCAGACATTTGTGGCTTAATAATGAATATCGTTGCAGGATTTCCGTGTATGCTTTTGGTACAAAAGGTTAAATCCCAATACCTTTGTCATCGGTATTTCCTTGAATACATGTTGTACAAATAAATACCAACAGGAGGTAGATATGGTATCCTACGTGGGGGAACATGGTCCACGCTTATTCCTGGAATATAAACATACAAACCTTATATCAAGTGTAGGACGATGAATCTCAGAGAGAAACATAAAAACGGGCATATTTCGCACAATTGAAGAAAACCCCCAAATAATCAAACAAAATAAAAAAGTGTTGTTCTGAATGTGTGCCATTCGTTAGGATTTAGGGTGGTGAATCAATGCTTTTTACTCAGATTGCAGTACAATTTGAGGCCACGGGCCATGGCGCAGTTGGTTAGAGCGCAAGCTTATTAGCACAAGTTCCTCTGTGATCCAAAGGTCATGGATTCGATCCCCGGCCATGCCGAGATTGAATTCATGATACAATTTCACACATGAGCTGAGGCCCGTGCCTAAAGGGTTAACCCTCTGTGACCGGGTGGGTTGTCATGTCAAGGACCTGCGACATGACAATTCAGTAAGTTAGCACTATATCTGCTACATGTAGGTCTCATCACGAATTGACTGAAAAAAACTTAAATGTGATGCAAAACCCCAAACAAACAAACATACAAACAAAAGCAGTACAATTTGGACCTTCATGCTACCTTGGATTATGAATGGAGGCGCAACGACGCAAGATCAAAAGGGACATCATAGTTGCCGCCTTGGCCATTGTTATGATGACGCCATATAGGTGCAAGATGGGAAAGTTGTGACGTATTTTTTTCAAATCTATTTAAAGTTTTATGATTTTATGATAAGATTTGTCCATTCATATCAAAGTTATGGAATTAAAAATTGATGTTACAACCTCTGATACAGAGGAAAGCATGTGTTTTATTGTCATTTTTTCCTTCCAGTGTATTTTTAGTTATTGGCACAAATATTGGCATTAAAAAATATACCATGTTGTTCACTACTATTACAATTACGATTAGAAAATGTAATTTATATCCCTGCCAATATAGGCGCCATCAGAAATAAATTGACTAATAAAATGTTATGTCATCATTAAAAATCAACAAAAAAAACAATAAAAAATGCAACAGGAATTTTATAAATGATATGTCATAAAGAATATTTTGTTTTAAAAGTTTTTACAAAGTAACATGAATAGTGACACTATTTTTCTGTACACGTATAAAAAATTAAAAGGTTTAGAATATGCATTTTTCCTTTTTTTCAGAATATTTATTATTGAAGCAATCAGGACAGATATGAACAGTTTTATTTTAAGTATTTTTGAGTGAATTTTTTATATAAAAAACACAAAAGTGTGGTATAAAACTTCAATGAAACATTGGGCAACCTTTTTTTTAATATAAATGTTCAATTTTCAACTGTTCTGATGTTGGCAAGTATGGTAGGATCTTGGAGTAATAATATTACTCCAAGGTAGGATCAAAGGATTTTGAATTCATTGTGTAAAACAATGCATTGCCATCGGACGCCATAGCTCCTATAACGGCCGTCACGCCTCCATACCCCTTCCACTACCCAACATGCAAAGCTGGTTGAAATGACGTGGTTAACTGGTGGAATATGCAAAACAAAATGACGTGGATAAGACGTGAATTTTTTACCTGATTATGACGTGAATTTTTTACCTGGTTATGACGTGAATGCACCTTATCATGTCGATAAGGCACGGATTTATCACCTGGTTAAGCTTTTCAGATTAACATCATTACCCCAAATATCTATCTGGGCATTGCAAAGCGCATCTCTAATATACTAGGTTATTATATCCCTGTCATGAAAATCCCTTAGTAGAGATGGGTGAGTTTTAAACAAACATAAAGCAGCATATTCAATGCTTTTATTTTATTCTAAGAGACAAATTATCATAAAGTTGTGAACATATTTCAAAATAATTCACTGGTAACACATTTCATACTTTGAAATCAAAATCATTTATATCAGTATTGAAAAACAAAATGATGTCTTCTCTAATTTTGCCGATAGGTGGCCTTTCCCAGATTGTTGAGCTTGACCATTCTTGACTGAAATGTTATATCTGAGGACTTGATCATTTCCATTAAAAGATACTTTTAGATAAAGATTGGCAATTATACCGGTTATTTAAATCTCATTTCTGAAGTTGATGTCTTAGCCATGTCGCAAATTTCTGTTCAAATAATTTTTCATATCTTGGAAATTATATCTAAATAACGTCAAAACTGGACCAGAAAACCATGTCTTGAAAATCATTGTCTTAACCATGTGGACATCTGATTGCCCAAGAGTTTCTGACATTTCAACCAGAAATCATCGTGGTTTTCACGTGGCGTGTGTGCTTGGTATAAAGCTCTTTATTTATGGGAAAGAATCCAAATGCAAAGAAATAAAAAAATATATACAAATAGATTGTAGATAACAATCCAAACATCATACAAGTTATCAATATCTATCAACACCTTCAGTTTATCTTTAAACAAATATCAAAATGGACTTGGAGTTGACCAACATCTATAAGGATAATTATATGGATAACACCTATATATTTTTACAAGACAGCAAATTGAATTCCAGAGCCCCTTGTGAGCAACAAAGGGACAAACACGTTGACAGATAATAACAGAAAGTGGATAAAACAAGTGACATTGTGTATAAAATGTTGTAATGTTGTAACCGGATTCTAAACGGAGCTACATTAACATGAGATGAACAAATATTATGTCTATATGTCCAGTAATTTCTATAAATTATGACATTGTATGTCCTACACATTGAATTAGTAAGACCTAATTTCTTTAGCAGTATTACAAAAAAAAACTTTACCAAAAAAACAGAATTGCGGGAACAAAGATTTACGCTGATGTCATATCCGGAAAAGGTCCTTTTGTATATCACAGGAATGGGTAGTTAAAATGCAACATGAGATGTGCTGGTATATTGAAAATCAAGAAAAGTGTCCATTTGTACTTTTGGTATATGAGAATCGTCATTAAATATATTTAATGCATGGAGCTGTGAGAATGTCAATATTCTACTAATGGTCATTTGGGAATTGGAAATGAAATATCAATCTCAATGAACTAATTATGTTGGGCAATATCTACAAAAACATTAAATGCACTCAGAGACCACTGGCTGCGCATTTGGTTCCCTTAGAAATGATGCTTTAGGATAGATTCAAAACATTATAAGTTAATATAAAATTGTAATTTGAATATTGACATAGCCACTTATATATTATTACATCAATAAATGAGTAGGATACTCTATTCCTTCTCAGTCCAATAGCATGCAAGGCTTGGTTTATAATTATTCAGTAAAATATCTATGGGTAAATCTGGACAAATTTAAGTATCTATCCAACTTTTCCTAATTGAGTTCATATGATTTGAACAATACTATTTCCAAAGCTTCTGAATGCTCCTATAAAAGCTCTAGAAATAAATGATAAAAGTGAATAAGAGGAAAAGTGGTCTCAGAAGAGAACAAATGAAAGAGAAAGAGGATTAACCGGAAAAAAGGTTGTCTTTTATTCCCGAATTACAAATAGGCAATATTTCACTGAAAACCAGGGAGGATTAGTAAAATCTAACGAATTCTGACATCATGTGCCATTAATAGGAATACCGTTCGTAGTGAAGCGTATGAAAGCGTCTCCCGTCATGCTCAGATCATGTATTTCGAGCTGCAATGAATTACTACAAACCAGGACGAACCATAGAGAGCTTCAACAAACTAAACCAAAGTGCAATAAGCTACAATAAATTGAAATGAATCGATACGATTATTAAAATTCGTGTAATGCACACATTGCGAATGTTTGAACAAGAGCCGCAAAGACTACTTGAGACTTGGGATGAAAGCGGCATCAAGACAAATACTCGGCTGATGATTCTCCACGCTATCTCGCCACGGTGTGACTGGGGCATTAAACATTCCTTCGGCGATCTTTGTCCAGTTGTTTCATAATCTTAACTGTATGCCAAACTATGTAAATTGCATTTGAATATTATTTAAGGATCTAATTAGAGACTGCTCTTGACTGTGACACATTCCAGTGAGCTACAGCATGTAAAATGGACTGAATTTTAGTTGTTGCACAAAGTGAACATAAATAGATTGTTGAAATGATTGACTAGTTGCCGTGTATCTATTTCTTTCTTAATATACCGAATAAACCTTTACATATTTAAAAACTTACCTTTTTTCTGAAGGCTGCTATTTTTCTACCACACTTTGTTTGTTAATATCCTACCCTTTTCAGAATTTAACATTATTTCAAGAATAGATTGTATGACTGCTCTTGTCACATACACAAAATTGGGCTATATAATCCAACATGTGACTTGATGAGAGTCTTTTCAAAATGACACCAGTACGCATGATAAATGCGCAGGAACTTCATATTCATAAGATCACCTAGTTGCTAATTTGCCTGTTGGTACACACCGATCAAAGTTTAATGGCTACCTAGGATATCACCCATCACATTAATTATTATATATGTTTGAGCAAACATAGCTTAAATATCTATTCTATGAACTACTGTAATAAACTCAGCCTGGGACACAAATCAATAAGGAACTTCAAAACTATAGTTACACTAAATTATTTAACACTATTAGAAGCTCAGTGATAATCATTACAACAGTTGGACTAATTGGGTGTTGAAATTATTACATTTCATAATTGTCATGGTCTGAGGGTGGGATGACTTTAAAAGTTCTGATAGTATGAAGTATATAAGAAAGGTATTCCATTAATAGTACTGTTAGGATAAAATATATGGGAAAAGTATTCCCTCATATTATTTCAATGTCTGAGGGAAGAAAACAATTGCAATAAATTAAACTTTCCTATATACATAAACAAGAGCTAATTAATGTGTGAAATAAAAGTGATTGAAATAGACACGAGTGGGTCTTTTCAAAGATCAATTGAACTATATTGGTGTGTGTAAATGGATTGAATTTGTAAATGGAATACATTACAAGGTAGCGTCAGGCGGTGAAACATTTACAGTTCCAAGAGGTTCACTGACGCATGACACATATGAATTATGGACACGGTTGATGACACTAGACTTAAAACATATTTTATTGAATCCCCCCTGGGACTGCTCAGTGTACCCTTCATACTCTCCTGATCTCGATACGCACATATGTTATCAATATAATTAACATATTCATTGTATCGGCCAAAACGAGGTTTAATCGTCCACTACCATTTTTGGGATATCCCAATGAAAATACGAATTGGGTTTATTAGAAGAAAAGGTAAGTCACTCAATATGTTAATACTACTTTGTTGTTTTACTGCTATACTTATGGTTTTGGTTTAACTCTCATTTAAAATTATAAAATTGAAGCCTCTAAACAATTATCAAATAGCATGGTGACTTCATGAAGGCACCTAACACAATTCATGTAATATATACATAGAGCTTCTCAGGATATTATAGGAATGCAATCTCAAAAATACATATTATTATGGCTTTTCCCACATTATAATAATACTTTTTGTTGATTTGTTATGCTGTTTTGATTTTTTCTTTGCGTTCAATTCCTTGTTCCATGTGATGAACAGATTCTAATTTGATTGATCTTTTTAACATTGATGTTCCAAATCGCTCCAATATTATCAATTGTAAACGGATTTTGATGAATAAAGCCTCAATAAGCCCGCTTTTGACAGGTGAAGATGATTGAAAAGAAATAATGGTATCATATCATATGGTATCAGGTGACTTCAAGTTCACTGAAAAGGTCCACATTCTTTCAAGTATCATTTGTAGAGGTATCCCACAACACAAATGAATGGATTTCCTTATTCGATAGCTGGTATCTTTCTGCGAATTATATATATTCTTAAATATGAGGAAGACGTTTTATCGTTTCGTGAATGTGTATATAATATGGAGAAAGTATTCTCTTTTTGGCGTTATTTATGCTGGGTATGAAATATGACACCATGTACCTACTGTAAAAGGAAGTCTTGTACTACCTATTTCATATCAAGGTCTCCCAATTTAGATCATGTGGTGAAATGGCAAAACAACAGCGAGTGACACAGTAGTTAATGCCAATAAGGTCTTTTATTAAAATTACACAATATCAAATCGAACTTGGTCCCAAAATCAAATTTGCAAATTGATCATTTAAGAATATGATTTTTTCATATGCCTAAAACATGTTTTAACTGGGCTGTTTCAAAGCCAAACGTGAAGGGTAACCAGGCAGAGAAAATACTTTGCACTTAATTCATTAACAGTTTCAAATATTTTATGATACATATTTTTTATTATTGAGCATTGATTTTATCATTTATAGTCAGCTTAGAATGTACCATACACGTTATTAAGGATATTTATCCCATAGCCCAGACCTAAACTGCACTAAATAAATGCATAGATATTTTCAAGGAGATGCAGTTAACGAACGATGAAATCTTAATACTTATTGATAAGCCTTGCTTTAATAAACTTATAGTTATATTAAATGTAAATGAGGTGTTATATAATTTATACAAAAATTGGTCTTCCAACTGACCAAGATAACAAGAAAGTCTATTTTTGAAAAACAGAATTTGTATACAATTTCCTAATTGAAAATCATATTTACATTTCTCCATCCCTCAAATATCAAATGGCCTGGCCGTAAATTTCGAAAAATGTCGTTTGCTGAAGATGCATTTGATTATGAAAATCTAATGCGATCTTTGTTACCGATAGGATTTGGAACTGCTAAAAGAAGGAAATGTGTATGGTTTGGAGCGTCACCATCCCAAACTCGCTACGCGAGAGTACAAATCGAATACATCACAGAATGACATCTACACAAAAATCTCTTACATATACACACAGCCCTCATCGTCTCTGATCACTATATATGCAATAAAGTCTTTATTATTGCATATATTTTTCTAAGAGTTGCATAAAAAATATGGAGATGTTTTGTCTCATAAAAAGATATATTGAGAATGAAAAAAAATATTTTCCTTCACACCCCGCCGAAAGTCTCAGCTAAATTCTTTATTGATTTGATTCAGCACATATTTAAGGCAATCGTTTGTGACATTGCTTCTTCAAGATAGTTATTAAACATATGTAACTTATTGGCTCACAAGCAGAAATGAGTTTGAAGATCAACATTCTGACTGTCAGAGTGCCACTGCAGTGTGTGGGGACGTCACTGCATGAATGTGCATTCTTTCAGCAAACAAAATTCAGATAAGAAATATATTTATCATAAAACTGACTTTAGGATAGCCTCCAGGAGTGTTTTATGCATATTACTCTCAAATATGATGGAGATTGGTGAGGAAATGAATATTTTGTGAAGATTTTCTCTGACAGTCCCATGCTGTAACTGTGATATGCAGCCCGTTCCCCACGTCTCGGGCTCTGTTTGTGGAACCCCTAATGTAAGTCAAAAACAACTTCCATACTTTAATACAAACAAGCAGTAGATATCATGAAGGGATAAGCTCCAAATATTGCAAGTCTTCAAGGCGATACGCTGGTCATGTGTCAACTTTGAGTTTGAGCAAAGCCTGGAATGCAATCATAAGCTTACAATATATATACATAAAAATGGTCATTCTGAGAAATAGCTGACACCTTTGATTGTGGTTAAGATGGCGGAAGGTAAGGAAATGCATAGGATACTTATCTCATTTAAACAGCGTTCTGCATAATGATTTTCAGTCCTTTTGAGTTATATTATTCATCTTTTCGTTACCGTATATAATTCCATTTGGTACTTATTCGACACTATCGATGTAGTTCATTTTGATATATGTAAGGTACCCACCCGTGCGCGGTCTACTCTCTCTCTGATCACTGGTGTTATGATAGCGATCCTGATGTAAAGGAGAGTAAGGATAGGATACCCGCCTATAAGCTAGGTCTTCTCTATTTGATTACTGGTGTTATGATAGCGATCCTGATGTAAAGGAGAGTAAGGATAGGATACCCGCCTATAAGCTAGGTCTACTCTCTCTGATTACTGGTGTTATGATAGCAATCCTGATGTAAAGGAGAGTAAGGATAGGATACCCGCCTATAAGCTAGGTCTTCTCTATTTGATTACTGGTGTTATGATAGTGATCCTGATGTAAAGGAGAGGAAGGATAGGGTACCCACCTGTGCTCGGTCTACTCTCTCTGATCACTGGTGTTATGATAACGATCCTGATGTAAAGGAGAGTAAGGATAGGGTACCCACCTGTGCTCGGTCTACTCTCTCTGATTACTGGTGTTATGATAGCGATCCTGATGTAAAAGAGAGTAAGGATAGGGTACCCACCTGTGCTCGGTCTACTCTCTGATTACTGGTGTTATGAGAGTGATCCTGATGTAAAGTAGAGTAAGGATAGGGTATCCACCTATGCTAGGTCTTCTCTCTCTGATTACTGGTGTTATGATAGCAATCCTGATGTAAAGGAGGGTAAGGATAGGGTACCCACCTATGCTAGGTCTTCTCTCTCTGATTACTGGTGTTATGATAGTGGTCCTGATGTAAAGGAGAGTAAGGATAGGGTACCCACCTATGCTAGGTCTTCTTTCTCTCTGGTGTTATGAATAATACATTTATTGTGACCAGATTGAATCTGCTATATTCTTTAATATGTAATGAACAAACACAAATCATGCAAAAGAGGCAACCTTGAAAATCATGCTAAATGGTCAACTTCAATATCATGCTAAATGGGTTACTTTAATATCATACAAAATGAACCACTTTAATGGGTAACTTGAAACTATGTTATTAAATATCTGATGCAATCTAAATACAAGTAAAGTACATACTCTATGGGCTGTGAAGATATAATAGATATAATTTAACATTATCTTAATTCTCAGAGGTTTTTTTCATAGAGTACACATCATCTTAAGTAATGTAAAGCTTATGTTTTGAGTTTCAAAATTCTTCTATTTCAATGATAATGTAAATTTGATTAATACACTGTTCTAATATTAGGATTGTGTAATGTGCAGAACAATACGACAATACTTAGAAAAACCTGATGGATTGATATATCACCCTTTCTGATGGATTTATATATCACCCTTTCTGATGGATTTATATATCACCCTTTCTGATGGATGTATATATCACCATTTCTGATGGATTTATATATCACCCTTTCTGATGGATTTATATATCACCCTTTCTGATGGATGTATATATCACCCTTTCTGATGGATTTATATATCACCCTTTCTGATGGATTGATATATCACCCTTTCTGATGGATTTATATATCACCCTTTCTGATGGATTTATATATCACCATTTCTGATGGATGTATATATCACCCTTTCTGATGGATTTATATATCACCCTTTCTGATGGATGTATATATCACCATTTCTGATGGATTTATATATCACCCTTTCTGATGGATTTATATATCACCCTTTCTGATGGATGTATATATCACCCTTTCTGATGGATTTATATATCACCCTTTCTGATGGATTTATATATCACCCTTTCTGATGGATGTATATATCACCATTTTCTATGGATTTATATACCGTCATTTCTGATCGATTTATATACCGTCATTTCTTTTTTTAACAATCACCAATACAACAAAATGAAATGAAAATGGTGGCAGTGAAAATTCATTGAGAATGCACATTCCATTTTAGAATTTGGTCCCTATTATTTTTATAGCCTTTGTATACTACTATTCATGTTTTGGTTTTTGTGATGTTTATTTGTTTCCTAAATGAGTACTAATTTTCGCTTATTTAATCTTTTTTTATTTGCAGAGATTATGTATGAATGACAATGATGAGGAAGGGATTTATTGGTGTGTACCTAATTGGGCTGTCAATCCTGGCCATATTCCACATCACAACTGCCATTGATGCAGGTTAGTGACATATTGCACATCACAACTGCCATCGATGCAGGTTAGTGACATATTCCACATCACAACTGCCATCGATGCAGGTTAGTGACATATTCCACATCACAACTGCCATCGATGCAGGTTAGTGACATATTCCACATCACAACTGCCATTGATGCAGGTTAGTGACATATTCCACATCACAACTGCCATTGATGCAGGTTAGTGACATATTGCACATCACAACTGCCATCGATGCAGGTTAGTGACATATTCCACATCACAACTGCCATTGATGCAGGTTAGTGACATATTCCACATTACAACTGCCATCGATGCAGGTTAGTGACATATTCCACATCACAACTGCCATCGATGCAGGTTAGTGACATATTCCACATTACAACTGCCATCGATGCAGGTTAGTGACATATTCCACATCACAACTGCCATCGATGCAGGTTAGTGACATATTCCACATTACAACTGCCATCGATGCAGGTTAGTGACATATTCCACATCACAACTGCCATCGATGCAGGTTAGTGACATATTCCACATCACAACTGCCATCGATGCAGGTTAGTGACATATTCCACATTACAACTGCCATTGATGCAGGTTAGTGACATATTCCACATCACAACTGCCATCGATGCAGGTTAGTGACATATTCCACATCACAACTGCCATTGATGCAGGTTAGTGACATATTCCACATTACAACTGCCATCGATGCAGGTTAGTGACATATTCCACATCACAACTGCCATCGATGCAGGTTAGTGACATATTCCACATCACAACTGCCATTGATGCAGGTTAGTGACATGTTGTCATGCTCCACGATGTTGAGGAGACTGTTTATCCCACCATCCCTGAAACCTGTTGGAATTAGAAAACAATGGCTCTTGTTCGCGAACCATGAGCCTTTGTTCATTGCACCCTATTGTGGTATATAATTATCCTAGAATTTCAGACTTCCACACTTCAACATCCAAATCTGTGAGCAATGATGGCACTTTGATGTCACTTTGATGGCACTACAGGAAGCACTAGATAACATTATAAAAAACCCTTTCCTGATAAACTGGTGTATACTCTGCCACCACTCCCCCTGGATGAGGATGACCTTGACCCTTTCATTCATGCTTGGTACAGATGTAAGGGCCCACAGCAGTAGTTAGCAAAATCTGTGTCCGTATTCAGTCCTTGATTGAAAATAAATGACAATTGTGACCAGAGCCATCGTCAAAAATGCAAAGTGGCATTATAAACAATTACATAACCTTATCCTTCTCTTTGTATAAGTATTGTGATTATAAAATGAATAAAAATGTCTGTGTTGAAAATATGTGGGTTTGTTGGGGTTCTTGTTTGCTACCATCAGCTTAAGAATTATCCCCATATTTTACATGCTTAATTCGAAAAAACTTCTGCAATTGTGTTCCAGTTTGTTGAGAGTCATGTTATATGATTTCCTTTAATATGGCTGTGACACTATACATAAATGCCAGACATTATGTAAAACAATTTGTTTTCTGTTTCTAGCTTGCGTTGCATTTTCTTGTCCATTTTTTGTCTGCTTGTTGTTATAATAAAATATGATAATATATTTAAGAAACTGAAGGAATTACACTGGTTACCTGTGTGTGCCATATTCAATTACAAGAACCTTCTCAGCTTGCGTGTATTCCTGAGCCTCTTGGATGATTCAGTCACTGATACATTGCCTTATGATTTTCAGAGATTACAGTTAGCAACTTTGTGGCAAAATTATCCTCAGCAAACATATACCAAGATTCAATTTTCTCAACAAGGTACAGCGTATCGTTCAAAAATAAAGCGGTTGCAGGGAATGACATAGCGCAGTCAGATGGGACCTATGATAACTTTGATATCACCCTATTCACTGCAGACATCAATAGTTGTACAAGTGCTGGGGGCAAAATATCAGCAGGGAAGGAGTTTGTTTCCCACTTTTCAGCATCACAGCTTCCAAAACTTGCACAAGGTAAATTTGTATTAAATATTAAATACGTTTGTGGTGTTAAAAACAGAAAACATGTTGATGCATTTGCTTATGGGCAAGATAGGTTTCAGGCTTTATTATCATCCTATGCCCGATTATAATAAGACTATAGAAGTTTTATAGTTTGGCTTTCTCGAGGTTTGTGACAAATTCGTTTGGACACAATATCTTACCATTGTTATAAGTAAATAAATCAACAAACTTGATATGTTGACATTTCTTATTAATATATCAGAATAGATTACTCAAGGGTGACCTTAACCTATTATTCAAGGTCACAGGGCTATTTATGGGACAATTTTCCCTAAATGTACTAATTAACTTAGAGTAGAACCACAAAGGTTCTTTTGACCTTGACTTGCTTTTGTAGGTCACAGGTATTATCATACACTGGCCTCATGGGTTGTGGATATTTCGTATTTCATTTTTTGATATATGTTTTTTTTTAAATATCAAATAGCCATGCCATGTTTTTCTACAGTATTTTAGATGTAGATGTTATGCACATAACAGGATGTTGATATATTAATGTTGTAATGTTTATTACATTGTTTGTCACATTGCCACTGGTAGCTGTCAATATTCAGTAATGATTTTATCCATAGGTTTAGCAGCAGGGTCTACCAGTACACTGACCATAGATGGTGAATCTGACCTAGTGGTGCCATCTGGTGAATGTTCTAGTATAAAGTACCTCTGTGTACGCTTAGATCAAGGTTTGAATGCTAAAGACCACTTCAACCTCATCTACAATGATGACGACTGCAGATGTTTGGATATCACATCCAAAATGAAATGTGTAAATGGTAATTAAGATCTGTTTGATAATAGAGTGTATAATGTCTAGTCCATGAGCGTGGCAATAATTTTAAAGATAAGAAATAAGAAAATGTGATAGAATGACATTACTATTCAATCACTACACTGAATAGCCGCTCTCATTTTGGTCTTAGTATCCACATCAAGTATGTTTCATACATGTTCAGACATTTATTAAAGGATGATTCTGGATTATAAATATTTTGCAGATTTTGTGGATCTGAAGATCTTAGAGTTTGATATTAAGCAGGGTGTGCTGCCATCTGGTGGACTGGCACCATTATCCCTTGTGTTGGAAGTAGATATATATGGAGCATTCCAACTGGAGCCAAGCCTTCATGATGGCCATCAGGACTACCGAGTTGATCTCTACTTCTCTCTTGATGACCAATGGCAACAGTTTGAGGATATCAAAGTAAAGCATTCTATAAGACAACATTATCTCTCACTCAACTTATTATTATTTACCTTGTGCAACATTGTTTCTTCTTCAGCATTTTTATATTCAAATATTTTCAAATGAAATAGTTTAGACACTTTTTGCACAAATTATTATTTCAATTAATCTGATTAAACATCAATGTTTACCATAGTTTTGATTGAACAGTCAAGTAAGTATCACAGATATTTGTAAAATTTTATTGAATTATTTGTATTGCAAATAGGTAAGCAAAGTTCCAGTCTCCTTTCGGGAAACCTTCCTGAAATCATTCACAAAGACAGGGACGTTGAACCTTGGAGGTACCGTCGGTGTTCCAGATGTCCACATCTCTGACCAAAAGTACTGTGGATCTGTCTACCTCATAGTTGTTATTGACAGTAATGACCATGTGGAGGAGATCAACGAATGGAACAATATTGCTGCTAGCCCTGTGGTAGTGGCATGTGAACACGATTTTTTTGCTTTGAGCAAGGTTATCCTGGGAGGTGTGGAACCGTTCCTGTACCCCCTCACTATGTATACCATCACAGCAGAATTCATAGTTCATAACCTCATGCAGCAGCACATAGGAGATGGCTGGTTTGAAACAACAACCTCCAAATATCTTCCCAAATCCAACTTCAATTTAAAACTATTGATACACAATTCAGATGATCCCACTTCAGGTAAGTGCCATTAGAGCAATCATTTCATATCTGAGAATATAACTGCGCCATGGTTCAATCATCATGCCACTAGGCTTTCCAGTCAGTCAAAACAATTCAGTGTCAATTATCATAGCTTGCTCTTCCTATAAGAGTGCGTTATCTTTATCCTTTATGTAGCTTGTTTTATCACAGTTTGGCTGATTGTCAAAATTTCTAAATGTTAAAGAGGAAGTCAGTCTCCCATCAGGTTCACATGCCATTTATTTTTTTTCTTAAATGTTAAATGGGGATCTCCCATATTTAGAAAGCCTAAATATGCCAATATATTTAATAATTGTTTAGGCCAGAACATGTGAGTAAAGTGTCCATATAGAGAGATTTTACAAGTTGGTACAGGTGGAAGGATTAAGCGTGCGTCACATACAAAACATTAGAACTGTTGACCTGGATATTGCTTTTTCTTTATCTCATACTTTTATTTTTATCTTTTTGCTACAGTCATTGATGACATTAATATACGAATTATCTTGTGCATGGTACTAGTTTTTACTGATCAATTACATCACTACTGTTAGTGTTGTCAAAACATTAATGGGTACTTTTTTTAGGTATTTTAGATCAATTAATCATGACTTCATTACCATCACAAAAGTTGATAAATACAATAAAAGGAATAGTTTTATTCTAAAATGGATAATTCACTTTAAATAGATTTATAATTTAAGTTTGTGATACTTTTAAGGATCCCCTCTGGAGATTACAAAGCCAGGATCCATAGTTTACGGAGGAAGCCAGCGTCCGTGGCACTCAGTACGCAGTGGTGGCACTTTGCATTTTACCCAGGTCACAATCACAGTGGCAGCAGATGCCATTCCCAATAATAATGCAGGGTACACACATCTGATCCTGATGGTACAGCCTGCAGGTATATACACTCAGCAGGAGCAGGTGACACTCAACAACTATGCTGCCTTCCCAGTTGAAGTGAGAAGCACGGATCCTCGTAAGTGCATAACATCTGTTTAAAATGCTCAGAAGTCCTAGGACAGAACTTGAATGCTTTATTTTCAACTTTGATATCATATTGAGTGGATATTTGTGAATGGCAGATGATGGTCATATATGTGAAGCAGAGAATATTGTATGATGTTTAGTTACTTTTCACTCCATTAAGAGTTGGGTCATCTGTATATTATTCACTTGAATTAAGTGAAGAGCACAAGCCCAAATTTGCATGAAACGTCATATTCTTTCACAATTATAAATGAACAATGTGATATTTTAGGTTGACACCTGGAGTTTGATATAAGAATTTTCATACTTTTTCTCTGACAACAGACAAATTGTCTTTTTTTTTCAGTGTTGGACATAGCAATCACATCTGTTGTTATTGACGACCCAAGGATTCTTGTGGATAACATTGCAGAAAACAATATCAGCATGACAGTGCAGTCTACCCATGCCGGCATTCCACTCTCTGCCTTTGATATAAAACTCTTCTGGTCAATGGATGCAATACTTGATAATTCTGATGAACCGTCAAGTGAGGCCTAAATATCATTTTGCGAGTGTTTATCTAGCTTAATACATTGAGCATCTATATTATAATACAAATCAATGTTTAACATGAATCATAAATCATTAATATAGATATTGCTAACAAATCTAGGAAACAAAGCTGATATTCTTTCTTTTGAAAAAAATAATGATTTTTAGAACTTTCATTTATTCAGAATAGTGTTATTATTATAGAAATTCCTCTGACACTTGAGGCAGATGGCAAAGTGACCATTCCTTATAATCTTGTGTTGGAACCACCTGCTGATAGCTCCCTCTGTGGGCAAATATATGGCATTCTCCTTGCTGACAACGGAAATGTTATCCCTGAAACCCTTGAGAACAACAACCAGGGTATTGTTGAGGTCATTCTGGCATGTGACACTAATGGTAGGGAATATGCATAATTTGATTAAATTCGGAACACTAATAGCTAGGATATTCCACTTTTTTGTGAATCAGCAAATTAAATGATAAAAAGTTATAAAAATATAATTTAGCACGAAATCATTGAATATTAGGTTGGGTCAACCACGTTATTCAAATTATGATATTAGATGATTTAAGTAATTATGTCCAATCAGAATCAGTTTAACATTGATGCCTAAGCATTTGGATATTGCAAAAAAAGTTAGATATTGAACTTGGGCTTTGGAACATAAAACAAAAATGAATTATGTTTTTTATTTATATTTCAGATGAGCTGGCACTGCAGATGTTTGCCCTGTTGGAGCCACTTCCAGTGTTTTCTGTTGGGCAGTCTGTAACATTTGCCTTCATTGCCACGGTGTCATGTACAGCTGACACAGTCACTTGCAGTGGAAAAACTGATGGAAAAACCAACTTTGCATTCTCGCTTTATCTGGATGAAGACCAGGGTATGAATGGTGGAACGCTTGTATCTCCAGTGGGTGTTCTGTCAGTCTCGGATGGTGGCCGTGGCACTGAATCAGGCCTCAAGTACACACTGCACGCTTTATTATTATGTTTAATAAATTAAAGATGTTTAATGTCATTTTCTTATACCATTCCCTGGTCATTAGTGGAAATTAATGGGAATGCATGAAGATTATAGCATCTTATATTGATTATGACATGATCAAATGTTGCTGTAGATTCCTATATCTGTACACAAATATATCTGTATTTTACATTGTTTTTATCTGCAGCAATGGCCGTGTTACTGTGGGGATGAAAGGAAAATTTGGGCTTACTATGCCAGATTTTTGTAATAAAAATTATCACTATCTGAAGCTTAAGATAGTGGACAGTTATATTGAAAACAATGTTAAGAGCGTACCAATAGAATTAGACTGCTCTGAGAGAGGTAACAATGATTACTAATAGATTATGTACTGAATAATCTTGGAAATACTTGTAATGTAGTTATATAAAGACATTAGATATAATACTGCATTTGGTGCAATTATATTTTGCATAGTTTGATATTACAGAAATGTATTGATTAAAAAGTATCTGTGTGTTTGTATTAGGTTACATGGACATCACTGGATCAGGCAGTTATGGTGGAAAGGACAATGACCTTCCATATTACAACATGATGGCCACGTACTCCACTGGCAGCAGTGACCTTGAGCAATTGATGCATTCTCACACAGCCATCAAGATGTATGTCTCACTGGACACGACCTTTGACATGGCTGACGTGGAACTACCACTTGTGATGGAAGAGTGTGGTGGCAAAACTCTTGGACCTTCTGTATCTAAAAATACAGACAATCAGAATACTGAAACTGTGAAATTCAGACATCCAGGTAAATTTTCCTTTATCAAATATCTCATATAAGGTCTGTCAAACACGAGTATTAAACCCCAGTCAATCAGTTTGGTAAACACAAAGTGATTCTGTTCCCATTCTTATTTCTTAATGCTTGGGTCAGATGTCACATAAGGATAATATGTAGTGTGGGAATATTTCTGAACTTTCTGTTACCACGGGTCAAGGTCAAGGTCATAGATAGTGCGGGAGGTCCTTTGCTTGTAATTGTTCTTTTCTGTTGAAATACAGCAAAGTAATATAACTTGCCATTCATTACCTATGAAGGGCTCTGATTATATAGATGTTAGAACAAACAAAATGTAAAAGAATTAGAAATTAATTTCAATGTAAAACTCAATGTTCTCACAAAGTCTTACTTCCATCTGAAAATAATTGACTTTTATTTTCTAATTAGAGTGGGCCACATATCCCATGGAAAGTATGGGTCGCTTTTGTGGGACATCATCAGGCGGAGAGAAGGTTTACTTGATAACTGTGTTTGATCCATACAATCTGAGAAAGGAAGTCAATAAGCTGAATAACATAGTTGCCAGTTCTGGTATAAATTGGCAAACGCTGCTTGGAAGAAATGTGTGTTCAGATAAAACTGAGCCAACTCCATATCGTAAGTAGAATACACTTAAAAATTATATCAGGCATTTGACATTTTAAAAACTAATATTATTTATCATTTTAGATTATGCTGTTAGCTTTTGCCAGTTTTAAATGATACGTTGATTTATTAATGAAAATCTAATATAATGCTTGTGTTTCTTTTCCAGTCAAAACAGTATGGTTGGACCCAAAGCCATTGCCTGATATCTACTTCAACTCTCACTATGTATTTTATCTTGAAGTAAGAGCGCTATTTTCCTTGTAAATCAAATTTTATATCATATACAACTGTGAAAAAATGATTGTATTTGAAAGATGATATATTGAAAACTTAAAGCAATATATTTATAATCTTCTCAGGTGTTGGTGCACAACCCAGGTGATGTAGCCCTTATTGGAGAAACACAGAACAATTTTGGGTTTGTCGTGGGAATTGGAAATCAGCCAACTGATTTTGAGCTTGATGTTGAAGTATTATCCAGTGATCATTCCTACAAACTGAAATCAGGGATAGAGGCTGGTGACTCAGTTACCATCCCAATTAAAGGTAACAACATCACATGCCAAGCTTTTTATTCTGATTGTTTTTTTTAGCAGCATATAAAGGGGCATATTGTTACAAGCCATTTTACCATTTCCACATATATATATATATATATATATATATATATATATATATATATATATATATATATATATATATATATATATATATATATATATATATATTTTTACAAATGCAGTGCAGGAAAAACAAAGGCAGACTATTTTGGGTAAAATAAATATTTATTAACTGAGTGAACCTTATATGATGAGGTTATAACAAATATCCATGAAACGTTGAAAGACATGTAAAAATACATCTTATATAAGTTAACAGTAATATAATGCTATCCTACCTAGAAATAATATAAGGAACAGGTTTCATTGACTAATATGTATGTTACTAAACAATTTAATAATTCACACATCTTTGTTCTTTGGCATGGACAAGTAAATAGACAATGTATATACTGTATATTTTAAAAATTTACTTACAAGTAATTAACAATCATATGTCCTAGAATTATATACAATTATTAAATAACCCATTCCTAGGAATAGCTCTATTTATGGGGCGCTAAGTGAAACACCCAAAGCAAAGGCAGCAATGAAATGGCTGCCTGAGCAGTGCCCCACAAGGATAAGGTATATATATGTCTATTATTGTCACCCTTTATCTGTGTATATTATTTTTCATCAGCATCGTTCCCCATGGATACAGTATTTGACAGTGCTACATGTGCGGGCACGGCGACTCAGCGCCTGGTTGTTCTGCCAAACGTTTTGAATGCACAGAGCTTCTCAGCAGATACAACACCAACATTTACAGAATCTTCAATTCCTCTCAATTTCATATGTGACATAGCAGGTAAAAAGAAATCATAAATATATATAGATATAGATATAGATATATATCAATAAAATGTTATTTCTTATGGATCTGTTTGAAGGATTACAATATTTTTCTCTTTGTTATTTATTATTACAGTTGCCAGTGACTTCAATGTATTGGAGCCATTTGAACCTAATTTTTGGCAGGAAATTGAATATAGTGTGGAATTAATGTTAGAGCTGAAGAATGAGGTAATCAGTAGAACATATTTATTCTCTTATCAATTTGTGCAATTACAAACTTTCATATTCAGTTTACAGATATTTTGATTTAGATAAAAAATATGAACATTATACTATTGTGGTCTTTCCTCGCTCATGTTTACTGCATATTGGATAAATCTCTAAACTTCTACTCATTTCTGTTCAAAATAGATGGATTTATTTTACATATACTTGCATTCTTGAAGAAATAAAAAACAACATATCATTGAACATAATGGAACAATTTATTTATCTTTTTCATTCATGTGCATAAAAACATAATTTTTGCACAATGTTTTTGTTTTCAGGGCTTGTCAAATGAATCTTTTAGTACCACACAGGATAATTTTGAACTTAAGTTCATGCTTAAAAAGGGTGCCAATACAGTTGATATGGTTTATACTACAGAATACAATTTGCAGAGAATGATTTTACAGCCAGACCAGGCCGTGCAAGTGAAGGCAACAGGTTTAAATGCTTCTCTTTAATCTCTAAACTCACAGGTTTTTAATAGACTTTCTTTCAATCTTGTCCAATTAAATTTGATGTGCACGAGTCAAGAAGGTAGAATACAAATAAGGGAGATATCAATTTTATTTTTCTTTACTTAACTAACAAAAACCCAGATGGTTATTGGATAAGAAACAAGAATCTCACTTGCTTAAAGATTTTCATTTTATTTTAAATCTAATGTAATTTGCTGCAAATATGAATACTTTGATTTTTTTTAAATTTGTGCTTTAATGGAGATATATGAAGAAGGTTATTTGTAAATTCTCCTTTTTAGTGAATGTAACCATCCCAGACACAGTCTGTGCCAGTTTTACATCTCCTGTGTCAATACAAATGGATGTAATTCCAAAAGGAGAGTTGTTCAGGACTGGATACTCTCCCAGTACAGTGACAAAGACTTTAACAGGTGTCACTATTGTGTGTTCTACTGGTAAGTTTAACGATGATTGTGGAATCAAACAAGACCTGATAATATAAGATAGGAAAAAAATTGATTGGTCTAAAATTATATTTAAAACAAAGATCTGTAATCGCAATTCAGTTTCAAATGAGTTCCCTCATAACATACCGGTACTTCTGATTGAAAAGTTGTTTTGAGAGCTTTTGATGCTTTTTTTAACATTGAGACATACACATTTATGACTTTTTTCATATGTAACGACTTTATTTGTTTTTATAACAAAATAATTTATGCCATTATTGTTTTATTTATAAAAAAAAACTAAATCATCTACAAAATCTTTGTAGGTTACATTGATCTGAGTGTGTTAGATTTCACCATAAAGAGTCCGAATGGAGATGATATAAATCTTATAGAGGTGGATCAACCTTCAGATTTTGCACTTAATGCTAAGATAGACCTAGGAACAACTACTGGAGTGACTAGTTTTACCAGTGGAAGTGTCAACTATTTATATGAGTTTTATATCTCACAAACAAAAGATATGCCAACAGTATTTATCTGTAAGTAATTCTGCACCAAATCATTTTTTATCTCTCACAAACCAAACTTAAAGTTTTCGTCATCTGAATCTCTATGTGAATTTAAATTTGAAATGTTTTTTTTTGTTTACATGACACAGGCCTATTTTTGTGTTTGTTTTCCAGCTTTTTCCCCTGATGCCGGGGAGAGAGCCCTGCTTGAGACCTCTGTATCTAGTAGCACCACTCACTCCCTCACTGCTAGCGGATTGACCATCTCAACAGCCAAAGCTTCCGGATTATGTGGGCAAATCTATATGACCGTAGGCTTATTTGATCAAAGAAACAAAAAATCAGCATCAGGTTTGTGTCAAAAGAGAATATCAAACAGCATGGGTTTATTTGAGTTTGACTATCAAAATGAAATTGATGATATCCAATATTGAAATTATCTTTTCTTACATCTTCACGCTTAAAATTTTAAATTTAAAAAAAAAATTAACTTAAATGGAGGAGAAATTAAAGTACAAGTTCAAGTTTACTATAATGGATACAGATTAGAGTCTAGCTTTCTTAGCTTTTATTGATTTATATATCATTTAGTTAATCAAATATAGTCTTCAACAAGAAAAAAGAGCATAGTGATTTTACAATTCATATTTGATTTTTTGAAAAATGTGACGAGAAAAATGTGACGAGAGCTATGGAATGAGAGGTTCTTGCCACTATTTCAGGAATAAGTAATCCTACAATGCTGGAGTATTTAAACGATGTCCACACCAAAGACCCCAGGCTTCTCAACAACTATGTCTCTACCCCTGTCATACTTAGATGCATAGGAGGTAAGATATTATCATTACTCTCTGCAGACATTTCTTTTTAAACATCGGATCATCACTAATTCTCATCTTCATCTACACATCAGAGAAAAGAGGTGTGAATTGTATGGCATTTTACATATTTGACAAACCCATTTTAGATTTATTGAGAGTACATGATGGCAGGGCAGTGACGTCATCCATATATTCTGACAGTGATGTCACAATAGAGATTGACGTGAAGATAACTAACACACATGGAGAAGGATATAACATTCCTGCATCAGCAACGGGGGCACCCAACTTTGTATTTGAGGTATATACCTTGAGTTAATTTTTAAAATTTAAATGTGGCATATCTGAGACTTATAGACCTCTCTATAATACATGTAATACCTGTTTTTGGCTTTAGTTTAAGAATGACAATGGTGGAGTTGCTGGTATCAAGTCTGTGAAGCTATCAGATAGTGACAGTGGCAAGCTGATTGCTGCCCTGCCATTTGGATCAACTCTGGAGCTGTCAGCTGTAAAACTCACTGTTGATGTCACATCTTCTGTGTGTGACTCAATAAACAAAGGGTAAGGGGTATTAAATTAAAAATAATGAGATTAATTTAATAAAAACAAATCATTTATATAAAAAAACACTAGCTTGAAAGAGATTGGAAGCTATTCTCTGTTTAATTATTTGCAGTAATTAAAACTTATTTGTAACTTTATTTGTAAGCTATTTTGTGCATAGAAACTTGCAAATTACATAATAATATAATAATAATAATATAATATGGCTCATAAAGAGTATATAACATATATAATAAAACCTTTCTTTAAAGTGTGTGCTTTACTAAAAATCTGACATTGGAAAGAAATGGTCATGTTGTATTTTTATAACTTTTTTAACATAGGGAACACAGCATTGAGGTCCTCCCTGGCCCAGGTTTACCAGTTGGATTTGTGGACAATTATAAGAGTAATAATGTTATGGATATTTCAGTATCTTGTGATGGTAAGTACCTTGGCATATGTTCTATTGATGATTATTTGTTCACATAC
Organism: Amphiduros pacificus; assembly: GCA_949316495.1. Classification (NCBI taxonomy): domain Eukaryota; kingdom Metazoa; phylum Annelida; class Polychaeta; order Phyllodocida; family Hesionidae; genus Amphiduros; species Amphiduros pacificus. The sequence goes on along the minus strand of OX439000.1, from coordinate 47,148,574 downwards.
ACATACTCACATATTTCACATATTTTTTTTTACCTTCATTTCAAGGTCATGTAACTTGATCTTTGAAAGTTAAACCATGGATGTACCTTATTTATGTCTCAAAATGGTGACCTTGATGGTGAACTTGGCCTACTGTGTTTCAAGGCTATGGAAATCCATCTTTTACAATCTTATGAGCATGATCATATGACAGCAAATCAAGATAGTTAAACTGCAGATGTATTTTATGAAAGGTTTAAAATGGTATAGTTCTTAGTGACTTTGACCTATTTTTCAAGGTCACATGACTTAATTTCTAAAAATCAAAAACTTATTTAGTTTACATTACCTCAACCTACATGTCAAGCTATCTCTGAAAATCTTGTGAATGTGATAAGTTGACAAAAATGAAGAAGTAAATATCAAAATTAAACCATGGAGGCTTGTTGTCAGTGTCTCAAAATGGTGTCCTTTTTAAGGGTTATGTTGACCTACATTCTTCGGAAATATGAGAACACAATAAATTGAAACAAATTCAGATAGCATCAACAAACTTAAACCATTAAGGTATAACAGCCTTAAATGTCCTTTCCTTCCACTGTTTTGTAAGCCAAGGCAGGGATCTTGTTTATCACAAATGTCTCATTCTGATCCATGCCTGAGGAGACCATGGACTCATCTAAGTTTTAAGATAATTTGTTGTATTCTTCAAGTATTTCACACTCTCCAGTTTGCCAGAAATTGCATAATCAAGGAATTTTGATTGGTGTTTATAGTTATACATTGTCCAATCAAAAAATGTTCCTTGTCAGCCTTACAACATTGTCTCATTTAAACTTGAATTGTCTCATCACTTAAGTTTCTAAGGAGACAAAGGCCACATCAACATTTTCTTCTGGCAATATATTTGCCGCGGGGTCTACAATCTCCAACTCAGATTTTTTTAAACATATTCTCCTGTGAAACTCACTTTTGACAACAAGAATTGCATGAATAGTTTGATTATATTGAGTATGTCTCTACATGCAGAGTCATTCTCACAACTAACATGTAGACCTAGATATAGATGAACACGATGTGGTATTTCTGTGACATTTTTGATATCACACTGTCCACCAGAGGGAGACACAAAGATAGGTTCACCACGTTGTCCTCTGGTGGAGTTTGTTCTGATATTTTAAATAAGATCAACGCCTATTAACTTCTTTACAATAAATACTTTGCTGTGACTGCTCGAGTTTTTATGAAACCTGTGGTATGATACAACCTATCTTCTGAAAATTAAAAGGCTCGATGCATAATTATCGTTTGCAATTTTTGTTTGTTCAACCAAATGAAAAAGAACGTTATGTATGATGCTGTTTAAATGGATTCTTTTTTACAATTCATCCATCTCCAGGGAGTTCCGCATTTAGGCATTTTTTGCAGCTGTCATGGGGTCCACACCATAGGTCATAACCAGTTTTTCTACCTCAGATAAGTGAGGTTTGATCAGGTCACCAGCCAGTTTGGGGATTAACATTTTTAGTTGTAATCTTGTAATCCGCCTACTTGTATGATGTGCCCCTATGGAGGTGAGAAATGTAATGGAGGTGAGAAATGTAATGGAGGTGAGAAATGTAGGTGATTTCTCTAAAGGAAAAATTATATCATGTCTTCACCAAAGGTACACTTTGTTGATTTATTTAGATTGTATATAGTATCATACTCCAAGATATTGCATAGTATAACTTTTGACTTTATATTTCAGATGTTGTTGATATTAAAGCTGTTTCTGTTGTGCCTGCAAACGGTGGAATTGGTGGATTTAAAGATGTTTTTAAGGGAAATATTGAACTTACAGTGACATTTGAGGTATTTTACTTGTATTATCGATGCCATAATGGTTTTTACACAATTTTATTTTGAATGAAGAGGACAAATTGCTAGTTTCTGCATGATGTGAAACACTTGAATGTTTATGATATAATGATAAATATTTGTCCAATTTCAATTTAAATGAAAATCAGTTTTTGCTTACTTCAAAATGGTTATATTTAGTTTCAACTATTATCATGGTTTTAAGATGAGTTTAATGTTGACCTTTCCTTGACATTTTGCCATGTTAGTATCAGATCAGGGTTAAAATAGCTTATTGACTCTCTAACTTGCCAAAAAAGCACAGATTGGCAACCTCACATATACATATACGTTATGATGAAATCTCAGAGGAGTTTGATGTTGCAGAACCTCTAACTTGCCCTAAAATGCATACCAAACCCAGCACATGCAAGCTTCATGATAAAATCTTGGATGATTTTGATATTTTTCTTTTCAAGATCTTTTTAAACAACCTATTAGAATACTTTATGAATTTTAAATTGCTAAAGAAATGTACAGATTGGCACCAAACCTTACAAATGTATATTTAATCATAAAATCTCTGAAAACTTCAGTGTTAACCTTTCTACGATATCCCCCCCATCCAAGTTGACAGAATTAATTTAATTGAAAAAGTTTTGTATTGACCTTTTCAATTGACCTTTAACCTCTGTATTTAGGAAGGTCAAACTGTTAGACCTTTGTGAACATATGAGGAATACCTTGACAACTGTTTTCCCTTGAGGTCAAGATAAGGTCAAACTTAGATTGGCATAATGATGCCTTGCTTGCCCTGCAAATATATTGATAATCAACATATTTTTCAAATCTTTTAATGAGATTTAAAATAACTTTAACCTTTGAGATAAAGTCACAATTGCCACCAGGGTAGCTCTTGGGCTCTTGAGCTTGTTTGTAGGAAGACACATGTAAAGAATCAAACATTTTACTTTGATCTATTGTTATTGATATTAACAAAAGTTCTTGAGCAGTAGAATTTGATGTTGGTTGTAGCAGGGCCAATGACCAATGGAGTCAGATGTTGGTTGTAGCAGGGCTAATGACCAATGGAGTCAGATGTTGGTTGTAGCAGGGCTAATGAACAGTGAAATCTGATATCTTCGTAGAGTGGTCAAAAATAACTCAATATGCTCTGTCAATATTACCCAATAACTTTGAAATAATAAGTACAGGTCAAACCCTGCAAAACATATATAGAGAGATTAAAAAATAATGCAAATACAGGTAGATACTTGTACCAGAGAGAAGTAGCATAACTGAGCTACTTGGTGGCAAAAGCTAAATTAGTGGGTAGGGACTAGGGTAGCATTATGAGTTGAGCATTATGTCATATATACTCCTTCTTCATTGTAGTATTCTCCATGGACTTCAGATCCCAATTCTTTGAGTATAGACTATAATGTTTACTTGTCCACTGATGATCAGTTGGATAACAATGAGCGGATCAAAGCTTTGCCAATACATCACAATAGGGTGTCAAAAAGTGGAGCTCCAAAAACCATCCTCTATACTGATAAAATTCAAACACGAGATTTGGTAAGTTTTTTTGAAAATATGTTTATTTTTAGTTAGTAATTGTTTTAATTATTTTAAACTCATTCTTTAGTCATCAAAAGAAAATGTTTTTTAAGGCATAGGCTCAAAATAAAATTTTATCTTTCAATGCCTCTACTATAACAGTCCTTTTAGAAAATGATGCCAAGAAAGGAGTGTGCCTTCAAAGGGGGCTCTTTATTTAGGTCTTTGTTCAAAGAGGTTCCTCCTTACACTTATTTTGGTGTTTCAATAAATACCCATTAATACTAACGAAAGACAAATGCCTAATATTGGCTGAAAACAATACACACACTAGCCTGAGTGTGTCCAAAATATGTACAAGAGCATTGAAAAGTTTCATAAAGGATGATAAAAGTTACTTTTTAGCTCTGCTGAGACTTTAGCTCGCAGAGCTTTAGGAGGGGGAAAATGTCTGTCCGTCTGTCTGTCTGTCTGTCCGTCTGTCCGTCTGTCCGTCTGTCCGTCTGTCTGTCAACATTTCTTTAAAAATCTTATTCTCCAAAACTACCAGTACTACATCTTTCATATTTTATATAGAGGTAGATATATAGTTGAAGTTTCAGATTCCTTCAAATCTTAGTGATGTCACCATTGACCTTAGTGCAGTGACCTTGAGGTCACAAATTTTGTACTGAGCATATCTCAGCAACCACTTATTACAGGATATTAAAACTTGGTATGCAGAAATGTTGTATGTTAAAGCTGTACCTTGTCATACAATTTTAGTCATGTGACCTTTGACCTTGACACTTTGACCTTGAATTCAAAATTTGTGAACATGCCACATCACAACCATCAGAAGTGAATAAAAAACACTTCATATCTGTTATATACTAACACTATGTTTAAAAATCTTCTCCTCCAAAACTACCTGTAATATTTGTTTCATATTTTATACAGAGCTAGATAGAGAGTTGATGATTCAGATTCCTTAAATTCTCAGTGATGTCACCATTGAGCTTAGTGCAGTGACCTTGATGTCACAAATTTTGTAAGGAGCATATCTCAGCAACCACTTATAAGAAGAAATTAAAACTTGGTATACAGAAATATCTTAGGTCATAGCCCTGCCTCATAATACTTTCTTAGTCATGTGACCTTTGTCCTTGACACATTGACCTTGAATTCAAAATTTGTGTGCATGCAAAATCTCAAAACCATTAAAAGTGGAGCAGACTTGAGCAGATGATGATTTTGACCAATCAAAATGCATGTTACATATCAAATTTGGCCCCAACTTGTTATCTTGATTCTCATTGGCTATGTTATTCAAAATGGCAGCCTCCTTGACAACTTAGTGATAGCTATTAGATTTTTGAAAAAATCATGACAAAATGGAAAAAGAACTGAGTCTAATGGAAAATAGATAGAATTAGACCTCAGAAAATACAACATCTTGCCTACTTTGGGATCTTGTATGGAAAATCATAACCTGGTTGCTTATTGTACTTAATCTCAGCTCATGTGTTTCCATTCAAGTCAGCAGAGCTATCAACCCATGGGGTTATGTTTAGTTTGTTTCTTAAAATCTTTGATAGACACGTGATAATAAGCACGATCTATGTGTTATTTTAGGTGGAAGCTTTACCTAAAGACCCGGATATCTGTTTTGGACACTACTATCTCATTATCAAGGCTGATCCCGATAATGCAGAAACTGAACGTGACGAGAACAACAATGAAATCTTCCATCCGGTTCAGTTTACATGCTCAGGCAGTAAGGCTACTATTGTAACATTCACAAACACTGATAACATTGCAATATTTGTCTCTATATATTTTTATATGACCAGAAAGTAATAAGTTTACAAAATCTGAGAAACATTTTCTCCTTATGAATTTTGGGATTTATGTCACTTGTTTTTTTCATTCACTCCCAACATGATACAACCTGGCCTTTTGTAGGGGATTTTATTTCTGCAGTATTTACTGAATATGGTTTGCCTGCTACATTTTATCCTGATGTACCATTGAGATTGGACTTCAGTGGTTCGGTTTCATGCACAGAATTTCTCCCATTATCTCCACCTCCAAAAGGCAGGAACAGTTTCAATTTCATGGTAGGTGTACATGATTTGCCTATGATATTGGTAAAATATCATAGGAATCTTTAAACAAGAATTGTGTGATGTAGTGTACACAATATGAAGAATGTGTCTTGTGTGTAGGAAAGTTTAAGAGAATATGTATTTGAATATAATTTAAAGCATAATTTAAAATCCACTTTCAAATAAAACATTTCTGACCTGATTAATTGACCTGTTTTTTAGAGTTATGTTCATAAAAGTGCGAGATTCAACCGTGATGAAGCGTTTGACGTCACTCCTCTCACATGGCATTTTACACATGAGAGCAGCACTAAATCACAGCAAGATCTTCTGACAAAACAATGGCCAACCATAACTGATCCTACAAAAGCCTGGGGAGTGGCAGAATTCACAAAGGTAACAAGAAAGTCTTTTTTTTTTTAAAAGAATTTGTATGCAATTTCCTTTTTGAAAATGATATTTATATTTCTCCATCCCCTAAATATCAAATGGCCTGGCAGTAAATCCTGCCAAATGTCATCTGCTGAAGATGCGTTTGATTATAAAAATCTAGTGTGAGGTAGGCGATATTTGTTTCTGAACGGATTTGCGAACTGCTTAAACTTGCTATGCATGAGTACAAATCGAATGCATCACAAAATGACATGTACACAGAAATTGCTGACGTATACGCACCAGTCCTTGTCGTCTCTAAGCATTATCATATATGCGATTTGTTATTTACATATATTTATTATTGCTCTATGAGTTGCACACAAAAATTCTGTCATCATTAAAATGTAGAGTGTGATGCATTATGTGTTACAAGTTATATGATATATATGTGTATTTTGCACAGGTATGGGGTGAGATAGTTATACCAGAGGAGGTCTGCAGACAAGGAGTAGACCACCTCACATTGGTCGTGATCCAAGATGAGGCAAGAATAGTACTGGAACCTGGAAAAACCCTTCATTATCAAGACTGCACTGATTCTACAAGCTCATTCACAGCTCCTATAGTGTGCAACACTCAGACTGGTATAATCATATTGATCATCTATCTCAAAATATTGAACCTTTATTGCTGATGATGATGAAAATTAACAAAGTATGCATTCATACTACAGTGTATAGAGTGATTTTTTTGTTTCCCATGTCCAGATGGAATAGATCTCTCATTCAACACACTGCAATCTGGCTTTGTTATGTTTGAATTGGATGCTGATGAAAACATATATTTGGGAACAGTAAAGGCATTTCATTTAACAATGGATATTGTACTTTCGGGTAACTATTAAGTAATTTTGTGCATTATATTTGGTGGCATAATTTGTGTATTTATTCATATACTTCTATATAACATATTCATTCTTCATAAATAAAGATTTTATCCACAAACTTCATTTGCACAAGTACATGAAAAATGCTTGTTTTATTTGATATTAGGTCCATCGGCAGGCTGGGATGCTCAGACTGAGAACTCACCTCCAGTGTTCACTTTCAAGTTGACCTTGACAAAAGGAGATGGGTCAAAATCAAAAGTTCTGCCATTTATTGTTGATAAACAGAAAATTAACCAAGAAACAAGGAAATCAAGAACTTTAAAATTAGGTGAGTTTGAGAAGGATAATAACATTCTGTCAGATGATTTTTTTATTTTTTTGTTATTGAGTCCCTTAAATCTTTCAATTCATGTTGTACTTTCAAGGTGGATACATTACATTGGCTACACTTGATTTTGTGGAGTTCTGTGGAGCAGTCAAACTGGAAGTTATGTTGGATGATGGAAAGACTATCACAGAAGCTGATGAAGAAAACAATATTGCCCAAATCACAGCCCAAGTCAAAGGTGCAGATTGTGCAAGTAAGTTGATTCTAGCAATCCCAGGTCATAGGTTATGGGGTCAGGTTATTCAAATAAGTGGTATTCAAATAAGTGGATTCTTGCATCACCCAGCTCACAGCCCAAGGTAATAACAAGAGATTGTTCAAAGCCACCCATTCTTAGAGTCTGATTCTTGAAGTAAGTTGTCTCCAAAACATTTGTATTATTACTTCAGGGTTAAGTCAGATCAGAGAGCCCTTGCTGTAAGGTCAGGTTTGTTGAGAACAATATTCCTCGCGCAAACAACTTACCGTAGTAGTTCAGAAATTGTTTAAAATTTGATTCTGCTCAAAATGTTACTACAAAGATTTTTTTTTTAAACCCAATGTGAAGTGTCTTAACATTAGCGGGAATGTATGTATGTATGTATGTATGTATGTATGTATGTATGTATGTATGTATGTATGTATGTATGTATGTATGTATGTATGTATGTATGTATGTATGTATGTATGTATGTATGTATGTATGTATGTACATGTATGTATGTATGTATGTACATGTATGTATGTACATGTATGTATGTATGTATGTATCCTTGTCATCGCGATAACTCGAGAACAAATGATGGCAGCTTCATGAAACTTGATACACATAAGCATCTGGTAAAAACCTCGGACGAATTCGATGGACAGCGACCTTGACTTATTTTCCAAGGTCACAGGAATCATAGTTAATCATAGTTTTACTGTTAACATTGTTTTATTTAGTTCTATAAGAGACCTTTGATGAATGGTATAGATTTTGAAATATTGAAATATTCAAAGTCACTGAGGTGGAAATTCATCAGAAATTAACAAAAAGTTCTAATATTTTTCCAATGATTTTTAATCTAAACACACTTAATTCAAGTTATTGGATAAAATTCCAAATTCTCTCCTTTAGAGAAAGTAGCAAGATTCAATTTGAGAAAAAAGATATTCCTGTATTACAGAAGTTGGTATTTGGTCATTCTCATAAATGTCAAGGAAATACCCTATATATTTTCTTCAAATGTGGTCTGATATCAAGCCTTTCAGTACCATACTACATCTTTAGAACTAGTATTTATGATATTTTCAAAATCATATCCAGATGACCATGTTATTAAATGAAAAAAAAATATTTTAAAACTATTTGAAGATTTGATTTCTTGGATAAATATCATAGTCTCAAGATTCTGATCCATGCCAAGGGGACAAAGGACCCGTCTTAGTTTTAATGCAATTTGTTGTGTTCTTTAATTACTTTGTAGTTAGAGTGGTTTCATAAATTTCTTTTGGTATTAAAGTGTTGTAAAGATGTGAACAAAGCTTTTTTGATATTATAATTTATTTCACTTGGTTATGGATATATTGTTTCATAAATATCTCATTAAAAGCAGATGTGCACTTTGAAGTACATATGACAGCAATGTTGTAAGCATTTTGTTGTAGGTGCACTCGATTTGGATCTTCAGAGATTATCCCTAAATCCTGGATACATAAATACTGGATTCACCCACGATTACATTCCTAGTGGTAAATTATTGGGATATGAAATAGAATTTGAGATAAGGAAAGGCTCAGTGGCAAATCCAAGCACCATTGATTACAGAGTGATAATTTCACCAGACGGTCGTCTAGACAACCCTGACAACAAGGACATCGTGGATGGCACTCAGACATTCTCATTGTCCTCAGACATCCTCCAGAAGATTGAGTGTAAGTTTCATGTTCTATCAAACCTAAAACCTTTTTTAGAATGTCAACCTTTATTCAAGCAGATCAATTTATTTTTGCTACATGTATATGCATCTTAACCAGACATATTGTACATATTGTTGATATTGTTTCAGTAATGGAGATGATTGTAGTGACAAAGAATGAGCAGAAAGAGGATTGGCATATCTATTGTGGTGCCTCGCCTTATATTGGCGTTCACATTAACTCTGGTGGCGCCATCTCTGAGCTGCGGTATGATAACAACTTGATATGGAGACAGGTGGTGCTCAACTGTGACAACATCAATGGTCAATATTATCCTCCTCAAACTGATCTCAATGCTTTCTCAATGATATAATCTGTCCAATATTGTCATGTGCCACTCTGAAACTTAATATTAGTGTTACATACACTACAATTCTAATTTTGACTTTGTCAAAGAAAAATATTGAGTCAACCGTTGTTGTTTGTCTGTCCTTGGTGTATGATGATTTAGGATCATCTCATAAAGCATCTGTTCATCATAGCATAGTATATATAAGTGATTAAGGCTCCAAAGTGATTAAGGCCGGTGAATGCTTTATCATTCAGGTTTAGCTATCAGCAATTTTGAGCTGTTGTCAACCTCCAGTGGCTCAGTGTTGAGTCCCTCATCCAACAGTCTGCAGGTCCTAGTTGAGGTACACAATAAAGGTGTCAAGATTGAATCCTCTGGCAATCCTGCACAAAGCAACTACAAGCTCAACCTCTACATCAATGACAACCCATCTGTAAGCCTAGCAACAGTATGTATTAATTTTCTATAAGAAAAACTCATAAATTTGTTTAAATTTGATTAAATCTCAAAAGGTTTGAATTTTTCTGTAAATATTTGACAATGTATATTTTTACAATAGAAATTGACAACTTCATGGGATTATGGTGGGAGGCGAGATCTTGAATTTGCACCCGGGGCTATTAAGAGGTTCACAGCCACAACTAGTATTGACATCTCACAGCAACAATGTTTGAGTAAGCTGACACACAATGACATAGATGAGAAAAACAAAACAACAAATAAACAAGCCTTAATGATGTAGTAAATTATGGATTATCCTGATTGTAGAAGTATATAAATCAATTTGTTAACAAGAGTTCACTAATATAAGTCGGTACTGCTGGATTACCAATTTATGATAAGTGTTACCTGTTCCTGATAGTATCACAGCATGCATGTTATTCCTTACAGCTCAGTCACACCTATGTGTGGAGGTCGTCAAAGACGTTGGAATGCACCCAGCATGGGTGGATGATTTCAATGATGACAACGTAGCTTGTCAAAGTCTGTATGGAGGCCTTGTTAGATTGGATTGTGGTAGAGGTAACATTTAAGAAACTTTTTATTCATGAATGATGACAGGATTTGGGGTTTTTTCTATCAGATGTGGTGTACTTTTTGTTCCCCACAGGACCCAAAATGATCCATGAAAATATCACATTGTAATTAGTGTCTGGGGACATATGAACTCTGCTCTTTTATTTTTCTACTTTTAATTGAACCTGGAATTATGAAGCCTCCAGTAAATATCAGCAAGTGTAATAATCACATTTAAAAAAATAAGCCTTGCATAATATATAATCCTATTGTTTCAAACAGCAACCTTCATATAAAACACAATTTTTTATCAGGACTTTCCAAAAACTTTGAAAATGATGATTTGGTTTATATTTCCTGATTGAAAACTAATCTCTCTTGGCTTGGATATCCCAAAACAAGTATACCAATGATCAAACTTTCTTTCTACAGACCTATATTTTAATCCCAACTGGGGGCTGCATAAATATCCATCCATTGCTCATCAATTTTATAATTTTAATTAGATAATTAGACAATTGAGTAAACAAAGCATTATATCATATTATCGTATTTATCTGCCATGCCATACTTGTATGCCATTCTTGTACAAAATCTGATTAAAGGGAGTCAGTTACAGAAGTCATATATTTAATCTGTTAAGATCAAATCATTTCTTTTATATTTTAGATATATCCATAGATGGTTTTAGCATGGATTTTATACAGCCCAGGCACCTGTACCCACAATTGGCCACTACTGTGAATATCATAGTGAATATGAGTTTGTCTGGTCAGGAGATACAGCCTGACGGCAGTGGGAGAGCAGTTCTAGGTGTAGAGTTCTATCTGAGCGATACTTCTGACCTGAATGTTGGCAATGTGTCGGTGCTCTCTGGAGCTGACCAGGTAGACTGGGGTGATACCGAACTGCACCTCAACTCCACTGTAGGTGCGTAGCTGTGCACTATCATTGCAGCAGAACTCTTTACATGAGTGAAGCACATTGGATTTTGTTATTATTACTCACTTTGATGTATCCAGATTTAATTCTTAGGCACTCAAAAAATAAATGATCTTTTATTGCACAAAACATTAAAAAAATTATTGTATATGCAAGAAGAACAACCCTTTGATACAGATGTTTGAAAAATATCTATTATTTGCAAGGATATTGAAAGTTAAAGATTGAAAATACCTACCGGTAATAACCTACATTCTGGTCCCAAACCCTCCCATACTTTAGTTTTCTGGTATTTTAATTTTTTCATCTCATAAAGGTGAGAAATAAATTTTGCATCATAAAATTTGTATATTCAGGACCTGGTAGCTATGCATTGATGGGGAGAGTAGATATGATAATGCCATCTGGTGTGTGTACATCTCAGTCAAGATATATCTGTGCCAGATATGTGCTGCGCCCTGGTGCCGGTAATACAGACACTGCTGAAGACAACGACTTTATCTGCCTTCACTGGCCTGATCATGTCTCCTGTACTCAGGGTAAGGTGTCCACAAGATTTCATTATCAACTCCAAAGAGGTATTTTCAAACCCAGCTCCATCTGTGAACATGATAACTTGAAAACAAATAATGGTGGGGGCTGGTTAATGACCTTGACCTATTTTTGAAGGTCATTTATCTTGATCTATAAAATATCTTAATACGATAAGTTAACAAATTTTTTTTCGAGCTGGCATTTCTAAACTTAAACCATGGATTCATCTCATCAATGTCTCTATATGGTGCTGTTGTCAATGATCTTGACCCCCATTTAAAGGTCACATAAAAAGTTCTCTAAAAATTTTGAAAACTTGATAAGTTGGCAATAAATAAATATATTATTTTATAATAAATAAATATATTATTTTTTTCTTGTCTTATTCCAAATGCCATTTTAATTTTATGAAAAGTAATTTGCGGGCATTTCCAGTAAATGTTTATAAGCAAAAAGGTTTTTGTTCCACAATTGATGGCAATCTTGAATAAAAGTGATAACTTATGTATATTAATAGAAAGGTATTGGCTAGGAATGGTGGAAAAGTGATATTTGTGATTTTATTTGGACACATTTCAAAATTTATGATAAAATTACAGGCATTTTTAAAGGACTCCTGTATAACGGACCTTACTTTCCACTTCTTCAACTGTTGCTTTGTGCCAAATGGTCTGTGGTCTCAATGTATATTTTTGTTGAAATCTTTTGCAATTTACCTGTGCAACCCTTTAACTTATACATGTTTTTCTTTCAGACTTTTATGACTTACATGCAGACTTGCTAGACTGCAGTGAGTGCAACTTTTACACTGGGATAGGTCATATGTTCACTCTGGCAGTCAATGTGGATGTGTTTGGACCCGGAGCTGAGGGATCCATAGAATTTGACAATTCTATCTACTTGTCTATGGATGATAAGCTTGATCCTTCTTATGATTATTTGGTTAGACTTATTTAATTGCATGTACATTCAATTTAAACATAAAGCATTTGAGCATTTACCCCATCCACATAATCCACACACATTTATTGTGTGTAACAACAAGAAACTAATAAACAGTTATGTGATAGAATTCAGATTTGATAGTTAAATGGTTGACATTGAAGGTATTGTCTGATTTTGAATTTCATATCTCATCTTGATTTTATTTGGTTGCTTTATATCTGTAGCTTGCTTATGAAGGGTTCAACCTAGGACCATCAGTTGCAGCAATGACACATCACTTGGTCACTGGAAGAAATGTCATGCACTTTCATGGTGTCCCAGTTGTCATACCTAACAACGTTCCCTTTTGTGGGATGGCTTTCATGTTTATTGTTTTGGATAGCAGTAAGTATATTATTTCAGGCCAAAATATTCAATTTTAAAGCTTGAACTCTTTGTTGGATACCAACTATGTGAGGCACTTAATTTGTACTTAATCCACAACCTCTTCCCTAATCTGTGTCCTGCACTTAATCCACTACCTCTTCCCTAATCTGTGTCCTGCACTTAATCCACTACCTCTTCCCTAATCTGTGCCCTGTACTTAATCCACTACCTCTTCCCTAATCTGTGTCCTGTACGTAATCCACAACCTCTTCCCTAATCTGTGTCCTGTACTTAATCCACAACCTCTTCCCTAATCTATGTCCTGTACTTAATCCACTACCTCTTCCCTAATCTATGTCCTGTACTTAATCCACTACCTCTTCCCTAATCTGTGCCCTGTACTTAATCCACTACCTCTTTCCTAATCTATGCCCTGTGCGTAATCCACTACCTCTTCCCTAATCTGTGTCCTGTACTTAATCCACTACCTCTTCCCTAATCTATGTCCTGTACTTAATCCACAACCTCTTCCCTAATCTATGTCCTGTACTTAATCCACTATCTCTTCCCTAATCTGTGTCCTGTACTTAATCCACTACCTCTTCCCTAATCTATGTCCTGTACCTAATCCACTACCTCTTCCCTAATCTATGTCCTGTACTTAATCCACTACCTCTTCCCTAATCTGTGTCCTGTACTTAATCCACAACCTCTTCCCTAATCTATGTCCTGTACTTAATCCACTACCTCTTCCCTAATCTATGTCCTGTACTTAATCCACAACCTCTTCCCTAATCTATGTCCTGTACTTAATCCACTATCTCTTCCCTAATCTGTGTCCTGTACTTAATCCACTACCTCTTCCCTAATCTATGTCCTGTACCTAATCCACTACCTCTTCCCTAATCTGTGTCCTGTACTTAATCCACTCCCTCTTCCCTAATCTGTGTCCTGTACCTAATCCACTAATTCTTCCCTAATCTATGTCCTGTACTTAATCCACTAATTCTTCCCTAATCTATGTCCTGTACTTAATCCACTAATTCTTCCCTAATCTGTGTCCTGTACTTAATCCACTACCTCTTCCATAATCTGTGTCCTGTACTTAATCCACTACCTCTTCCCTAATCTATGTCCTGTACCTAATCCACTACCTCTTCCCTAATCTATGTCCTGTACTTAATCCACTCCCTCTTCCATAATCTGTGTCCTGTACCTAATCCACTACCTCTTTCCTAATCTGTATTTAATCTACTTCTTCTTCCCAAACAGTAAATGAATATTAGATTTGTAATGTGAATCAAACATTTATTTTAAATCAGGCATTATTTGATTGCAGATAACGATATTGAGGAAGTGGACAAAACAAACAACTATGTGTTTAAAAAAATTACGATTATATGTGATGGAGGTAATAATTAGGATATATAAGTACCGTACATAGCTATCAGTTATTTCTGAAACATTGTGTCATTGGAGTGCTTTCCCATTATGCATTTCTCTAGGTACTAATTGTAGGTGCCAATATTAATGTATGCTGTATCAAATTGAATTCTTTAATAAAATTAACAATTTTCATAAGATCAGTATAGTTGTATCTTTCCCTGTTTTTATTTGAATGACATGTAAGAAAAATAATTGTTATAATGGAGCATACATTACACATTGGATTGTAACATTTTAGATGGCTTAATGCTCACTGATGTTGCGCTGGACACTCCAGAATATTTGTATCCTGGTGAACCCTCTGTCCTAGAAGTGAGCTTCACAGTGCATAATATGCTCCCATATGACATCCCAGCACCGAGTCCTACCAGACCAAGCTATACTGTACAGGTAAGCTCCCATATGACATCCCAGCACCGAGTCCTACCAGACCGAGCTATACTGTACAGGTAAGCTCCCATATGACATCACAGCACCGAGTCCTACCAGACCAAGCTATACTGTACAGGTAAGCTCCCATATGACATCCCAGCACCGAGTCCTACCAGACCAAGCTATACTGTACAGGTAAGCTCCCATATGACATCCCAGCACCGAGTCCTACCAGACCAAGCTATACTGTACAGGCAAGTTCCCATATGACATCCCAGCACCGAGTCCTACCAGACCAAGCTATACTGTACAGGTAAGCTCCCATATGACATCCCAGCACCGAGTCCTACCAAACCAAGCTATACTGTACAGGTAAGCTCCCATATGACATCCCAGCACCGAGTCCTACCAGACCAAGCTATACTATACAGGTAAGCTCCCATATGACATCCCAGCACCGAGTCCTACCAGACTAAGATATACTGTACAGGTAAGCTCCCTTATGACATCCCAGCACCGAGTCCTACCAGACCAAGCTATACTATACAGGTAAGCTCCCATATGACATCCCAGCACCGAGTCCTACCAGACTAAGATATACTGTACAGGTAAGCTCCCATATGACATCCCAGCAACGAGTCCTACCAAACCAAGCTATACTGTACAGGTAAGCTCCCTTATGACATCCCAGCACCGAGTCCTACCAGACCAAGCTATACTGTACAGGTAAGCTCCCATATGACATCCCAGCACCGAGTCCTACCAGACCAAGCTATACTGTACAGGTAAGCTCCCATATGACATCCCAGCAACGAGTCCTACCAAACCAAGCTATACTGTACAGGTAAGCTCCCTTATGACATCCCAGCACCGAGTCCTACCAGACCAAGCTATACTGTACAGGTAAGCTCCCATATGACATCCCAGCACCGAGTCCTACCAGACCAAGCTATACTATACAGGTAAGCTCCCATATGACATCCCAGCACCGACTCCTACCAGACTAAGATATACTGTACAGGTAAGCTCCCATATGACATCCCAGCACCGAGTCCTACCAAACCAAGCTATACTGTACAGGTAAGCTCCCTTATGACATCCCAGCACCGAGTCCTACCAGACCAAGCTATACTGTACAGGTAAGCTCCCTTATGACATCCCAGCACCGAGTCCTACCAGACCAAGCTATACTGTACAGGTAAGCTCCCATATGACATCCCAGCACCGAGTCCTACCAGACCAAGCTATACTATACAGGTAAGCACCCATATGACATCCCAGCACCGAGTCCTACCAGACTAAGATATACTGTACAGGTAAGCTCCCTTATGACATCCCAGCACCGAGTCCTACCAGACCAAGCTATACTATACAGGTAAGCTCCCATATGACATCCCAGCACCGAGTCCTACCAGACTAAGATATACTGTACAGGTAAGCTCCCATATGACATCCCAGCATCGAGCCCCTTTTGACATCATAGCATTCAATGACATTCAGTGAACCACAAAAACCACAAAAAAAAGCCACATTATTCTTTGGGGCATTTTTACTAAAAGGACTCAATGTGCTATATTTTTTACATAACTTTGATGAAAGCATAAACATCTATAAATGAAACTGTTGATTTTAAAAAATCAAGCTCGCGTAAGTTTGCAAAATCCTAAAATCCTTGGCAAAATCCAAGTAAATCTTCTTACTCTACTACGCACTCACAAATCACTTCTCAAACAAAAGCGACATCTGACGGCGTAAGCAGAATTATTGAGCCAAAACATGGCCGCCATGGACCAATAATCGGGGTAAGCTCCATAGACTTACGGCTTAATCATCTTGAAACCTCGAACATCTAGCCCTAAAGTCAAAACAAACGCGAGCGAAAAAAACGAAGTTGGATTCATCAGAAGCCCAAAGCAACTGTCTGTCCCCATAAAATGTATATATTTAAGAATTGGAATATGAGTACTAACCTCCTGATATTTGTTTTACCAGGTGACGAGTGAGGATGACAATGGGTACAATTATGTGACTATCAGTAACCCCGAGCAAGTTGACTATCCTGACCTATACTACCTCCCCCTGTTGGCAGGACAGAGCAGGAGACTGGAGAAGGTCAAGGTCCACATGGATGAGCTTAACTTTAACAAACCTGCCTGTGCTGCTGCCACACAGATCACAGTCTCTTTGATTCCTGGTAACACTATCTTCTAATTCTTATTAAATATTTTTTAAAGATGGTTCTAGTCCACCTTCTCAATATTTCTACAATTCTGCAACTTTGCTCAGTAGAGCCTACTGGCATAGGACACCAGCCATGGTGCAGTTGGTTATAGCACCAGCTTATTAGCACCAGTTCCTCTGTGGTGATCCAAAGGTTGTGGATTCGATCCCCAGCTGTGCCTAGATTAAAATCATGATACAATTTATCACATGAGCTGAGGCCCATGCCGAAAGGGGTAACCCGTTGTCCTTGTAAATCTGTGACCGGGTGGGTTGGCATATCAAGGACCTGCGAAATGACAATTCAGTGAGGCAGCGCTATATCTGCTACAAGTAGGTCTCATCATGAAATGACTGAAATATTGTTGAAAGTGATGTAAAACCCCAAACAAAGAAACAAGAGCCTACTGGCTCTGAAAGTATTGCCCAAGCACAAGGCCCGCTTTTCTTTAAACCAGAACAAGTATGGCTGTTCACTGATGAGTGAAAAATAGATGAATATTCATACAGATTCCATTTTGTTCTAACATGCAGCTGTAATGATTGATCATAGTTTATAACCAATTCTGATTGGATGATATTTTTGGTTTGATGACATATTTTGGATTTGACAGCTTTGTTGCATTTTTTGTTTGATAGGACCAGATGTTCCAGACCTAATCAGTAATCACCACCACAAACAGATCTTTCCTGCAGAACTCAAGAGATGTAGTGATATATTCAGTAAGTATAAACATACAGAAATACATTAATGTTATACCTCATAAATTCATGGATACAGATTTTCAGGATAAAATTATATTTTCTGAAAATATGTACAGTAGAATCTAATATTTTGACGATGCTAAATTACATTACAGGTGCGATACAGTTTGATCTTCAAAAAGCATCTATACCCGAAATCATCCACCAGATGACACCTGCACCTATTGAATTAAACCTGAAGGTTACAGTGGGCCAAAATGTTGCTGAAATTCTATTTTTTAAAGAGAAATTTATTGGAGTGTATTTATCTAAAGATGAATTATTTGGAAAAGATGATTATTTAGTGGAGAATATATTTCTTGATCAAGGTAAACTGTTTATTATGTACATTTAAAAATATAGAACAGATAGTTAATAGTTGATTATTGATTTTCTGGTTAATATTATAATATCAGATGATATTTCTTTGCGTTCCATATGTACGTTTACTTGCTAAGTGCAGTAACTATAGATTCTTAAAGATACCTTCCAACCTCAAAAATATTCCAACTGGGGATTATACTAAGATATTGAGATTAAGATGAGGGATTTATGCATTTCAGATTATGGTCCTGGTATATACAGCTTTGATCTGTCACATCAGCTGGCACTAAGTGACCTACAAGATGAGAGTTATTTTGGACATGTTTATTTCTTATTTGTGGCTGATGCTCAAAAAGCAGTTCTACGACCCCAAAAAGAACATAACATGGTTGTCAGAGAAACCATACTATTAGGCCATGATGGTCAGTAATTATGAATAGCTTTTTTGTAATAATGAATACTTTAAGATATTCTGCAATGAAATTCCATTTAAAAGTTCAACATTAATTATATTCCTTTCTTTAATTGAAATGGAAAAGTAATTGTAATATTCATTATGCATTTTTCTCACTTTGACTTACTTTTATATATTTATTGATTTGAGTTGATGGATTTACAGATTACTTGGGTGTGTCCAATGTGGACATTTCCTTGCCAGATGACCAGGTAGTGGAAGGCCGAGAGACACCATACTCAGTCACAGCAAGAATCACTTGTACAAAGGACCAGTGTTCTGTTGCTAAGGCAAACGAGAATGTGCATCTCATGCTGAAAATCAGATCAGGAGATAAGAGGAATATAATAAAGACTGTGGCAAACGTGCAGGCAAACTGGGCGGATACGAGTGATCAGACTCTGCAGCCAGGACTGGGATTCAGCTTTCTCTACCCAGGTGACAGTCATGATGTGACCTTCACAGGAAAGGTTAGTCAATCATTGTAAAAAAAAAAACCAGTTGTATTCATTTGTATCGAAATGCTATCTTAGTCGTTTAAAGGTAAAACATGTTTTCATAATTTTTATGTATTATAATTACATATGATTCTGTTTCAGACTTTAATCAATCATGGTGCATGCAGTGTCTTCACAAACATGGAGATTGGAGTAGAAGTAGATTTTGGCCTTGACCTTTTTAATGGAATTGACAGGTCAAGAGACAATAATGCTTGGTATAAGAAAATAAGATGCATTATTCCACCTTCATCAGGTAAGATCATGAATATATAAAATAAAATCAGGTACTTCTGTTTTTCTTTTTTCTATTTCTGAATAAATTATTATATTTAATGTTGCAGATGCTTTAGAAGACAGAGACTTGATATTAGCTGCAGTGACCTTACTTCAACCTACAAACATTATAACCCCAAATAAATGGGTGCCGTTTGAGATGGGGATTTCCCTGGATGGAGCACCAATCCCACCTCAAGATGCTGTACCTGCAGCTTCACCCATTCATATCACATTTTACCTGTCAGATGACTCTAAATTGTCAACGGATGACCTTCAGCTTATGTATGACATTGGGGATTGTGTGGGTGAGGTCCTTGTGAAGGGCTTCCCAAATACACAATCAATTATTGTCAAGGACCTCAAAGGTATTGACCCTTTATGTGAAAAGAATTTGTTTTTATATGAAATGAAATACTTGTACATTGTTGAATTCTATGCCATGAATAATTTTATTTGGCAATATTGTAGGGTTTAATGTGTTGCATGGTCGGTGTGGATGGCAGTATTTAATATCTCATATCAGTAGTTCTTATGAGGAGGACATGAAGGAAAACA
This sequence comes from Amphiduros pacificus, assembly GCA_949316495.1. Lineage (NCBI taxonomy): Eukaryota > Metazoa > Annelida > Polychaeta > Phyllodocida > Hesionidae > Amphiduros > Amphiduros pacificus. The sequence goes on along the minus strand of OX439000.1, from coordinate 47,128,529 downwards.
ATAAATTATTGACAAAAGTATACATGGATTGTGAAAGCGGTTTGTATTTTTTATATACCAAATTTTGGACTGCTTAACTATTTTTATGGCACTAAATGTGAGATGCCATCTTATGATTTCAGCCAGGATGATGGTAGTTGAACCATCAAAATGAAACATATTTTAAATAAAGGGGGAATATTGCAGAAAAATATAATAATCTTGTTGATACTATCTCCTTAGTATTATGCATTGCATTTCAAAGTGCTTCTATCCTTATTATTGAAGAGAAGTAATGATTAGTAGTATCATATTGAAGCAATCTTTTTCCATGCAGATTTTCTTGAGGTTTTTGGAGCATCAATGAGGAGTTCAAATATATTGTGGCCAGATGTTGAGGAGCCGGTAAATGAAACAAAGATCACATCCTTCAGATACACTTTTGATCTTATGGTGACAAACAGTGGTCAGCAGGATTTGGCTCCTTGTTTCCTACCCTGTCAACAGGTGGAGCTGCTGGTCTTCCTGTCTGAGGATGCAGAATGGAACCCAGATGTGGATATAATGCTGGACATTACCCCTGAAACACAATTGGGTCATTAAGACATTCTTCTTTTTTATTTTAATCAATGTTGGGCAATAACGTGAAAGAAATACGGAGATTGTTTCAGTCAATATTACATTTTTATCCCAAGCTAGAATTGTCATATCAGCAAATTTTTCTCAAAGTATATTGATATAGAATTTGTTATGTACTGCTCAACAAACTATGAACATTCTGTGCTTCACTAAACCTTGGAATATATAATGAATGGAGTTGTGACATTGTAGCTTGTGTGCATGATGTCATAGCAACCCATTGTTACAAACAATGGGATACATTTTTACAAACAATGGGATAGTTTCTCTTTAGAGTGATGTGTGTTACTGCCAATTTTTTAGCTATATTTGAGTTTTTGAATTTGAAAGAAAGAATCATTATTTCATAATGAATAGGTTTTGGAGAATCTAATAGTGAAATTTTGGATATCTTTAACTGAACAGGCTATTCCCGCCAAGCACTTAAAGTTCATATGTACATAGACATTTTTCAAGAACTACAAAGCCTATATAAAAAATATCTATAGATATAGAAGAATGAGATTTTCACAATTTGAATACTAGTAGTATGTTTTGAATACTAGTAGTATGTTTATTTTTTAAACCAATATACAATTTTGGTAAAAAAGAATTATTTTTTTCAGAAGCCACAAGCTTTTTTTGTGAGAATATCAGATTTTTTGGGGTAAAAGTGTTGCAATAATGTGAAATAACCTTGCTGGGCAAATGCTATGTAAATGGGGGCCTGCCAATGGATGCATTGATGGTATGAATTAAATGTGAACATTGTGCTAGTTGACAGAATTGTGTGATATTTCAGGTAAATCAATGAATTTGTATTGAGCTCTTTGCGGGTTGGGCGGGTAGTGTGGAAATCCTTCACATGGATGTTTCTAAAACGTTGTAGAATTGTAGAACACTTTACTCGCGATATGTTTTGGTCTAAATACTGTCGATGAGGAGTGAAAATTGTCGCAAAGTTGAATAATGTCAGATTCTTCAAGTTTTCGGCTCATATGGCATCATAAGACCCAATGGTTTGGCGGTAATGCACATTGCACCTTTGATCTCATGGCATCACAACTCCATTCATTATACTCCAAGATTATACACAGGTGGATTTTTATTAAGCTGATAAAACTTTGATATTTTAACTTGATATCATACTAATTACCTGGGGGAAAGGCATGTAAAAGATTATCTACATCTCTAGATATAATTAACTGTGTTAGTAATTAAACATTGTGAAATAATTGCCCAATTGATGTTTCTAGCTGTGGGCAGAGAATTTAGGAGTGGGTTCCATGTGGGAGAGGTGAGAGAGTTAATTGGATTACAACTAGCTGAGTACACTATGCCACCATGGATGTGTAACGCTTCCTCCTGGGTGCCAGCATTTCTCATCCCAGTATTAATCTTGACTGGGAATCAGCAAAGCCTAGAACAGGCACAAGACAACAACTACAAACCCATCCCTCTTAACACTTATTGTGTTGGTAAGTTTTCCCTTAGATCTTTATGGCATGTGTCCCATCCAGCTCCAATCGGATTTCTCTATTCTATTTATATGATCATATCACTCAATGAATGAGCGAGTGACATCTTATTGGAAATCCAGCAAAGACATAGATTAAGGACATCTCAAAATGTTTTCACATATCATCGGTTAACAACAAAGAAATTTAACAAAGTTAACAAGAACAAAATTTAACAAAGTATTTGTGATATATAATATATTTTGATTTTGTTATAGATAATGTCACAACTGATATTCACATAGAAGATGTAGTGACATCCCAGGCAGTCACATGGGGTGATGATTTGTTCTTGGATGTCACAGGTTCGATTAAAGTTGGAGATGGAATGAATCTTGGTAAAGTATTTCAATATATTTTTTTTATCAAACATGTGTATTTGTCTTATTGCCAAATATTAGTCTTGATGTGATAGCATTATTTCTGATATACAATTTTACATTTTTGTTTGTAGAAACATTTTCGCTGGCAATGTGGCTTTCACTAGATGAGCATTTAAATCATGATGAAGACCTGCGACTTTACATTAAAGGAATTAAAAGTGTGACAGGATTTGTTCAAAATAATTCGCCTTACACCTTGTTTGGGAGAGTGTGGAACTCAATAGACGACTTCAGCCTTGACGATCTGCAGGGAGAGATCCCGTCTAATATGAACCATCTCTATTGTGGACATGTCTATGTTATATTTGAAATGGACTCAGATAATGTGATAAAGGAAATATCAAAGGATAATAATGTGTTCTCAGTTAGAATCACTCTGACATGCCCTAAAGGTAGGTTTATGTTTAAGTTGTTTATGTTTAAGTTGTGAATGTGTGAATGCCCTCCTGACACAACACTTTTCACATTTGTACACACTACTGGCTTATAGAGTTGAGTCAGCTTCTGTGACCTATTTGTCCTTGAACTTTTGGATATCACAGTTGGGCTTGTTTTATAAACATCTGTCGTCAGGTAAGGGTGTCTGTGTTGAATTCCACAATATCTCTGATGGGTTTGCTGATGGGGTACCTTGATTTTATCAGTGTGTTTGCTAAGGGCTGAGGATACCATCTCTATTTTATTCAGAGTTATTGTGATAATATTTCAGACAATAATGTCTGAAATATTATGACAATAATAATTTCAGACAATGGTATTTGACAAAGGTTGGCATTCATAATGGTCATAGGAAAAGTTGTGCTCTCTTATTTAAATTACATGTTACTTTACCTGGTTCAGGGTAGAACTTGGTAACTGCATCCTCTCCTCTGAAACTACTGGTTGCAGTTCTATTATGAGGGATTTAATTCCATAAAGTTTTCCATAAAGCTCAGAATTCTGTCTATTTTTATGATTTTGGACAAATCTAATCACTATCACTGTTTTGACAAGAAGGTTGCCATTTTTGATAACATGAAATATTTGGGACCAAATTCAATATGTAATATGCATTGTGATATACTGAAATTATCATCTTTTCATATCTCTGGAAAGGTTTGTGGGTTAAATGATCATTTATGAAGCAACTTGCTGGCATTTCAAAAGAATGTTCACAAACATTACAAAAAACCAACGGAGGTAATGTCTCAAACATGTCATTAATGTGTGCCCTTTATTATACTTCAGATGTGTTTGCCTTGTCTGATCTGGTGGTGCATCATTCCCCCGACCCACTTTGGCCGGACATGGACACCGTGTTCAACATGTCCATCACCGTGAACTGCATGAGCTCGTGCCCAACCACAGCTTCTCATAACACTCTCACATTCCCAGTACACTACTACTTCACAGTCAAAGTAAGATATGCCACATAGGCTATAGACATCCTGGAATGGTCATACCTTGTGTTACGTAGTGATTGCCTATTGCTGCCACAGTTAATATGTGGACCATCAATATCTCATGTTGTTATAACATACGTCTTACATCTAATTAGCCTTTTAATGTGTTAACAGAATTAGTTCACAACACCAATTGGATAAGTAAATATTATATTTCAATGTATTGTAGGCGTATGATGGCGACAAGGAAGAGATTGGCACATTTGACCCAGATTTGATTGATGCAAAATGGGTGTCTGAGTCCACAGAGGCAACCTCCAACAAGGTCTTCAAACCAGAAAATGGGCTCAGCTTCAATTTCCAAGATTCTTCAAGTAAGAATTATTTGTTTCTTAGGTTTTGTTTAAAGGATATTTAATTGAGAGAAAAATCTATAAAACTTCAGAATATGTAACATGATGAATTCTTGTATTGTTTGTTTGAGATAAAATAAGATTGGGGGATAAATGATTGGATATATTTGACAGAAAAATCACAATATTACCCTTATTATGATTTTGTAAAGGCAACGTAGCACAAATAAAAATGAAAGCACGCTCTACATGCAGGTCTGGTGTTGGAGATGATGGGAACATTGCAGTTTGCAGAAGCAGCTTTGTGTGAGAGAGTAAAGTACATAGGTCTGCAGCTGGAGAAGGGAGACAGCGACCAGATTAGCTCTATAGAGTGGGCCGTCCTGGAGAATGACGTCAGACTCGCCCCTCTTAGTCTCCAATGTCTGCGAGGTAGGAGCCCTGTGATCATCACATCTATCATATCATGTCAATTCAGAAGGAATTGTCTCATAATATGCTGTTCTTGTATCAGTTTTTATGGATATATAAACGGTTGGCATTGATTTTTCAGAACCAGTAGACCTGGGAATCTCAGCATTTCAGCTGGCAGGTGGCAGCAGTAGTGTGACATTGACCCAGGGTGATGTGATCTCCCTCAGCCTCACTGTGGAAACATCAACCTCATTCTGGCCTCAAACATACCCCACCAGACCCATGTTTACAGTGGCACTCCACGTGTCAGGTAAGAAAGATATACAAACTATATTCATTCAGATTAATTCTGATGATTTACTGTAAAATCCTTTCAGTTGATAAAGCATATGTATACAGATTGCCATGTACCTGTATTGCTCAGAGTTATTCATGTAATTTGCTTAATTTGGAATCATAGAATTTAACCAATATTGGTATACACTATATTTTGTTTGATTATTAAATTGCATTATGCATAATTACTGAATTTATCTAATCTACCAGGCAATGGTGATAAGGAGGTCAATTTGAAATATGAAATGCCTGATCCATTGATTGAGAAACTGAAGTCTGTACCAATAGGCAATACTTTGACTTTGAATGACCCTGACATACAGTTTGATGTGTCCAAGCTGTGGCAGTTCTGCGGTCATACCGTTCAAGTCGTTGCTAAGGTGGATCCCTACGACTCTGTACCGGAGCCCCGAGAGGAGGACAACATGGCTTCTGTCACGGCTTCCCTCAGTGGTTGTCAGGGTACCAAGATGTCAATTTATACATAACATTAATTTAAAAAAAAAATTATTTCATACTTATTCCTTTTCCACAAAAATTATGCTTATAAACAAACATTTGATTTAGCTCTCTATTTATTGATATCTTATAGATGGAAATTATATATATGTATAAACACACACACACATATATATATATATATATATATTTATTTACACAGATGGTTTTGATGTAAGAGTTGATGAGATCTCTGCACCATCAGTCATATACTCTGATGGGAGTAGTGAAGTTGATGTGTCGTGGAGTGTGATTGTAACAGGCCCGGCCAACATCCCAGCAGTGACAGGTGATGCCAGCAACTGGGGCTTCACTGTTAAACTCATCAATGCTGACAAAAACATAGGTCAGTGCATTGCAGTGCAGGTCAAACAAATCTGAAAATAATAGAAAGATACACTCACATATTTACACTTGATAACTTATACTTATATTTATAATTTAACGATATTGAATATTTTTTATTTATAATTTAATGAAACTGAAATGATTGTTAAAGTGATTTTCATAGGAAGTATAACAATGCTAGTGTTTGAGGGGCATTGCTGATTGGGGCATTGCATTATTGCAGTAATAGAGTTCACCTAATCTGTATATAATTTCATTTGGTTCAGGATGACAAACAAACAGGAGGGTGATTTTTGTGCAATCTGTATTTCTTTCCTTTGTTTAGATGAAGCATTGAGGTTTATGGTCATTAACCCTGAAAGCTTGAAGCAGGAAGTGCAAACTGAGCCAGCAACTTTAAGTAGAGTTGCTACAGTAATCAAGATAATAACAAGTCTCCGTGTCACATTCCCTGCTGAATACATGAAATGTGACATGCCAGGGTAAATCAAAATCATAATACTCAAAATGTAGAGAACTCAAATGAAGTACACAGTCACATTATTCACATAACATAACCTGTACCCTGACAGAGTTTGACCTGTTTACAAATATTATGACACAATTAAGACATTGAATGTTATAGACAGGTTTCTGTATAAGCACAAAATAACATATGATGAGATTCCTTTTCTTTATTTTCCTTTTTTTTTTGGTTGTTGTTTCTCTTTTGTTCTGAATGAAGCTGGTTGGTTATAGATATTTGGTGATTGGCATAGACTGGATCCGTGGTGTAGCTTCAGATACTAATGGAAACAACAATGAAGCATATCATCATGTTTATATCAGATGTCCAGGTAAATAGAGTTCAATCAATGTAATGGTAAAAAAAAAAGAAATCAATCAACTTGCTTCATGCAATGCCATAAACATTCATGCTCCCCTTTAGGAGATCAGTTTGTGTGTTTTTGTGTTTTCAGTTGATATATTAGCACTGGTGAATCTGGACCTGGAGCTGCCAGATGTGCTGCATCCACTATTAAAGGTTCCTGTTGAAATCACAAATATGGAGGTCAAAAACCAGGGAGCACTTAATCTCTTGAGCAGTCAGGGTCTCTTTAAAGTTGTGGTATACTTTTCCCCTGATGATATGCTGAGTGTCACAGATGTTGGCGTGGAAGTGTTGGATGATTCCCTGCAAAGTGTTTACAAATTCAGAAATTCCATTAAGGGGCAATCAAATATCACCCTCAATAGATTAAAAGGTAAAGCATACTTTTTGTTCCCTCACAAGTATTTCACATTTGGGTCTAGTATTTTGAGGCCAAATTAGCCTCAATATTCCTATTTTGTAGTTTAAATGTTTCATAAAAATTGAATTAAGAGGTAACTTAAGCCACATACCGTAATCATCCCTGTATTCTCACCATGCAAACTCATGATTTTTTGAAGAAATACATCTCATTCAAAATAATCTGTTCAAGACTGTCGATGATAATCTTTAATTCAGTTTTTCAGTAATTTCCAAAAGAAATGTGTGAGGTGCTGAACATTTGATTTGTTCAGCATTATATTTGTGTCATCTGGTCAATCAGGATTCACCATTCATCCATTATGCTATATTAACCATCAACTATAATTCTTGGATTTCATGGACCCCATTAACAATACATTTTATTCTTATATTTCAGGGAAGCTATTAATTCCAACAATGAATGACTGTCATCTGGCAACAGACCCTGATGCAAAACCAAAAGTATTTGTGAAAATAGAACCTTTGAATCCTGAACATTCGAAGTTCTTGCCAAATGATGCCCTAGGATTCTCGGTGGATAAAAATACAATCAACTGTGAATCAAGTTAGTGCATCTAAAACTTTCAAAATGCATCGATTTATCAATTCATGGTTCTCCTTAATTGTAAATTGACATTGGTTTTGTATTTCAGACCAAGTGGATCTCTATATAAAAACATTTTATTTGCACACGGATGGTTTACAAAAGATAACAAGTCTCACAGAAGAAGTTCCAACAGCATATCAATTGATAATTGGGGTAGATAAAACACCTTCGGGTAAGAAATTCATTTTACAGAAAATTTGGCTAGATAATGCATGAGTGTACATTTCATTTTAACAACTATATTGTATTTATTACTACAAATTTCTAAAGTATAGATTGTATGGCAAGTAATCTGATTTTTAACCAAATTCTTTGCTGTAGAAAATGAACCATAAAGTGGAATAAAGTATATTTATTTATTCTGCTTTTTTAGGTGTGATTCCAGAAGCGTCATTGTCTGATTCTGAGGATTTCTGCATGGCAATTGAAGGCTTCCTCAGCATAGATGACAAGATTGATGACCGCGATATATCGGTTATAATCCACTACACACCCAAGCAGAAGACACTGCTCAAGCTGTGCCGGGGGACAAGCAATGCACAGTCCTTCAACATGGACCTGAGCGGGGACAGCTTGAAGGTCAGACTTGGAGATAGAACAGATGGAAGATACTTTTGTGGCTCAGTAAATCTTATAATGAGAATAACGGATGTCAAGAATGCAGCAACTGATCCCATTGCCGACAACAATGTCATGGTATATCGTGTGGAGATCTCCTGTACAGAAGACGTGTTGGCCCTCGAGTACTTTGACTTTCAGTCCCTGTCACCACAGATCACACTGTACTCAGGAATCAATCTGGAACTCCACTTGGAAATAGAGGTCTTCAATTTTGGTGTGGACACAATTCCTAAAACCCTAGATGGGAGGAATAACTTCCACATTGAAATATATATCTCACCAGATAACATGCTGGACTATGAGAAAGATTCCAGGGTAGACATACTGGAAATGGCCCCAAGCTTTGAAAATGCAATGCGAAGTGAAATAAAACAAAAAGGCAGTGTTACATTGGATGGCAAAATTAAAGTATTTGTACCTCTCAGTGCCTGTACATCTAATTATCTCATTGTCCATCTCTTACCTGGTGTACATTTACTGCCAAAGGATAAAGTTCCAGATAATAATCTGCGGTATAAGGACATATCAAACATAATAAAATGCAGTGAAGATGTATTGGATTTCTATGTAAATTCCTTCTCTTTACCCAATGGTGCTGTGCTGCAGCAATTAAGTAACATTCCATTCAAACTTGATGCTGTAGTGAACGTGATAGGTGCAAAGCACCAAAACTCAAGCAGCAAACCAGTATTCAAGTTCCAGTTCTATCTGTCAAGAAACAGGGTGTTGGATAAGCGAGATCTTAGTTTGGGACTTATTGGAGGTGACCAGATGGCAGCACTGATGCAGGTGTTTCCAGCACACACAGAAACTGCAGTTTCATTGGACAGTGTGACGGAGAATATAAGAATCCCTGGGAATATTCCTGAGGAGCTATGTGGCAATGTGTATCTGCTGGCTGCACTCGACAACGATGACAAAACAGAAGAGAAATCAGAATATAACAATGTTCATCCAGAACCGGTCTTGATCAAGTGTAAAAATGGTAAATTTGAGTGTTTGTTTTTTTGAGTGTTTGCTTTTTCCATTGGCAACTGTATACATTTTTGAACCTGTGTGTATGTTTAAAGGTAGGCCGATTGGTTTAGAAATATAGTTTTGGTCATAGTTGGGGATCATATAATAATGTACATGTGTTCAATATATATTGTATTTGGTAATATAAACATGCACTGAGCAGCATACAGCATAAGGGATGGAAACATAAATGCATCTTTTCAATGTCTAAAAATGGCACCTTTCTCATTGACCTTGACCTACATTTCAAGGTCATGGGACCCCATATCTCAACATTTTGTGAATATCAGGGTTAGTTAATGAATCTTGACCAATAGTTTGAGACAATCATTTTGAATTTGAGCAAAATATCATGATGTACCACATGTTTGATTGAACATGAAAAACAAAATTTGACAATTCTGATTTGTTTTGGTCACAATATACCTCATTTAACATTTATCCAGGGAAATTGAAATTAGATATTTAACAATTATGGTTTTTTTGTTCCAAAGTGATGACTTATGAAAACTACACATAGGTACCTAAACATTTCAATGGCCAGTACCTGTGTACTGGCCATTTAAATGTGACCTTTGTGGTTTTATATGGAACACTACTTATGCCTCAGTCACATTTGCGCTGATTTCAGTAAAGATGCCCGGCCGATGGGTATTTTTTACAAAATCGGCAGGCAGTTCAGATTGCCGTGCGGGCACCGGGAGATCATCGGCCACAATTGGGCATCTTTAAGACGTTGGGCGGGTCATCGGGAACTTTTATCTTGAACATAAAAGTTGCCGGCGTTTCCCCGATGTCTTATCAGCAAATATCATCTTAAAGTACACGACAGGGTTCCGGCAGTGTCCCGGCAGTGTACCGCAGGGACATCGGCAGATTATCTTAGGGCTGCCGGTGGCATCGTGTGGTGAAAATAGGATTAAATTTTTTTTTTAAGCCCACCCAGACGTCTTAAAGACATCCTGCAGACGTCTGTGTCATGAAACAGACGTCGTAAAGATATCCTACAGACGTCTGTGCCATTCAGTCTTGCACGTGCCGTGCGGTGCCCTTTAATAATGTGACCACAGCTACGGCATCTCTCAGATTGTTGCCTATAAACTCCCCGGCGCCCGGCAGATTGTGAAGTCGGTCGATTCTTACTTCCCGGCCGGCGCCCGGTGCAAATGTGACTGAGGCATTAATCAGTGGTGGTCTTTAGTATTATGGAAAATGACAGTATTTTAAAAATACTCCTAAACTTCTACTCCTTCTACTCTTGCTTTTAGCCAAGTAGTATGTGATATCGTATCAGTATTTCTGACAATTCAATTAATTCAGTTGCAGTTTTGTCTGAATTCTAATCATTGACATAATGTTATTAAGATGATAAACAGTTTTTCATAATGATGTATTGCAGATGTCTTGCAATTGTTGTCGGCTTCTGTCCTGACCCCTGAGACAGTACTACGGTCTTGGGCACCTATTCATATAGACCTTGAGATGGCAAATGTAATGGATTCTGATATAACAGCAGACGAGTTCAATGTTGTTGATATTAGGGTTGGTAGATTTCTTATGCGTGAAATGTATCTTTTGATGAAAGTTTAGATCACTAAAGGTCACATGATTTGGCAAATCAAGCCTTATTCATTACAAGTATACAAAATGTGTAATAACACTGCAAATGGCAGTCATAGCTGTTCAAAAATGAAACTAAATTTCTCAAATTCTTGTGTAGTGAAAATGGTTGACCTTGTTTGTAGATCTCTGTAAACCATCCAGAGAAGCCATATTATCAGCATGATGTCACCCCTCAGACATGGAGGCATAGAAGTAATCCTGCGTATCCAACAATTTTAAAGAACACCATCATATCACAACAAAAGTTAAATATTCAAGGGTAGGTATATGACCTTTCTTCTTTTAAAATGAATTAGTACAGATAATTTTTTTCTTTTAATTATTTAAAAAAAGATATATCGTATCCTTTTTCATCTTGATGCAGATTAATTGGTGACATGAATATAAAAGATGGTTGTTCAGCTAAATCAGACATCAGATTGGAAACTGGACCTGCCAAGCTTCATATCAAGGTCATCCAAGGTCAGGATGGATCCAGGGTTACCTTCCCAGAATGCATCATGGATAATAATGATCTTGTGTTTGATATTGACATCGACTGTGGGAAGAGTTAGTTTTAGTTTTGTCTTTCTACTTATTACCATAAAACTCCATTGTTGGGTGCTAAAAGTCTTTGATGATATAAAAATGTAAAATATGAAATGCATTTTCCAGGTTTCACTGAGCTTGAACCATCAGCAACTACACCACTTACTTTGAAGGATACAACAACAGTACAATTTGGATATAATCCTTTTGTCCTTGTTCTCTCAGCACATGTATTTGGTAATATGATGAGAAAGATATATTAATTTACATTTTTTAATGTTTAAAAGTTTTACATTAGACTAATAACAACCAGAAGAAAAGGAATTATGAATCACAAGGTATTTCTATCTATTCAGGTCAATCTGGAGGATGGCCTCAATTGCCAAGTGATGCTGCCAACACTGCCGCCTTTGACTACGAGATATACCTCCGAGCTGGGCCTATTCGCCGCAAGATCCCGTATGACACCTCACCCAAAAAGGGAATCATAAATGCGGAGACAAGAGAAGATATTGAGATCAATTTATCTGACCTTGTGACAGGCTTTGTTTTGCTTCAGGAAGACTTCCTGTTCCTGTGTAACCATGATGGAAGCATCCAGTTGGAGGTGGACATCGACACACTGGACCAGCTGGCAGAACCTCATGAGGAAAACAACAGAGCTGTTCTCAGTGGTCTTACCATCAATACAACCTTATGCACTGGTCAGCTTTGTCAACTATATAAATCAAAATATCATAATCTTTGTAGTGGCATTTAAAACACATTTAGTATCTCAATCATAAAAATCAAGCAGCACCCTTTAATGTTTTTTTGCATAAACTTTTTGCCATACTATCAGATGTATGTGTTTCATTGTTTCTTTGTCATTCACATATTAGATGGAGTAGACATTAGTGGTGAGAAGTTGGAGCTTTATGACTTGGAGTTTGACATAGCGAAGGTGGCCAGTCCTTTGAGCTTCTCATTCTCCGGTGTTGAGGTTCTGATCGGGTCAGCCTCCTGGGCGGGTCTCAGCGGCCAGGATGTCCGGTTTCAGTGGAGCTGGTTCCTCTCCGATGATGATAAGTTTAACCCTTCTGAGGATGCTGTATGGGGTCCTGCTACAGTCCTGCCAAGTGAACTCACAGATCTGCAAGTAAGCTACCCTATATGTTTGTTTTAAGCTTAAACCTTTTCACTTATCAAATAAACTAGCAACACAGCAAATGTTAATATTAGATGTGTATGTTTTATTATTTTATTTATTTTTCAAATGTGACTGCTTTTACAACTTCAAACTTGTAATTAAGAAATGTTTGTCACCAGGCTGCATTACCAGGGGGCAGCAGTGAGAAGATAGAGGTATCAGGATCAAATCTATATATACCCCTCACAAATCAAACCCAGAAATTCTGCTGGAGACAGGTATATGTGGGAGTCTGGCTGGATAGCACCAACAAAGTCAATGAGACAAATGACGACAACAACATAGCAGTCTACAAAATAATACTCGACTGTGGAGGTGGGTGAACATTTCAATAAAAGTGGAATTTTGTGCCTCATTTTAAATCTTCTTGACAACTTGCTTGACGAAAGTATTTCCCCCCCTGTGCATCCTTCAGTTTATCAATATGATTGGTAAATTTCCAGAGCAGTTTTAATGTTATTAACTTTAATATTATTTTATAAGATATTATGACATTGCCACTGTTGGTTTGTCTGAGCAAAACTATGTGATAGAACCAATTAGATCAGATACAGATTAACAACATGCTGTGTTTTGAAGAGGGTGTTAATGAGTGTGACTTGGACCTTGACAACTGTCCGGAACATGCCACTTGTACAGATCATCAGTTTGACCTCAAGTCCACCAGTGGTCAACCCTTCACATGCACCTGTGAGGAGGGATTCCTTGACCTTAATAATGATGGACTCCAGTGTCAAGGTATTGTCACCATGTTATGCTTTCATGATAAAGCAAAACAATATGTTCCTGTTGATTATTCTTGGATCAAATTTATGGAGCAGGATAGGCGTTCACAAACTAAGATAGCTTGTCTGTTTGAGATATGGAATGTGTGACAAAATAGAATAATAGAATTATGACTTCATTATATATAATGTACGGTAGAAGTTTTACACCTACTATGACATCCTAAAACTATCATGTTGCATCAAGATATTTGGATATGCCAGAATTTTGCATTGTGTCAATGAAATTTTATTCATTAAATAGTTCCCATACCTTAAATCACTATTTTCTTCAGATAAGGATGAATGTGCTCAAGACAACAAACTCTGCAATGAACCCACATTTGCCAAGTGCATCAATACTCCAGGTTCCTATGAATGTGGCTGTATTATTGGTTATGAGAAACAGTCTTTTGAAGGATCATACAAGTGTATTGGTAAGTATATTTATTAAGCAACCAAAATATCCTATTTAAGATCATTTCTCTAAATACAGTCAAAAGGTTATCAGATGAATATTTATTGTTTCAGTACTATATTCCTCAAATTGTTTATATTGACTTCACTCAGGCATGTCTTGTTTGTGTTTCTAAGTGTGTGTTTTAAACTAAGTGTGTGTTCTTTGAATGCAGACATAGATGAATGTGCCAAACAGGGTGCTAATTGCCATGTGGATGGTCAGTGCGAGAATACTCCAGGCTCCTTCCAGTGCTCCTGTAAAGATGGCTTCCTTGGGGATGGTGTACTTTCTTGCCAAGGTTAGTCCTTATTATATATCTGTCTTTTTCATCATAATATAAAATAGATGCATAACACAAATCTTATGATATCAAGAGTGCTAAATATGAAATTTAGATTTTATGGCTTGATAAACAATTTCAAAAAGTGAGTTTAGAGAAGGCTGAGAAACCTGAATTTCTCTCTGCCATAATGGAGGTCAATGAGTTTGTTGACTGTGATAAAGTAGCTGTTCATGGGATGTTATTATGTGTTTAGACATTGTGGACTGCTCAGCCGACTCCTGTCATGGGGCTGGAGAGTGTTTAGAAGATGAGAACGGACTTGGTGTCATCTGTAAATGTAATGAGACATACTATGGAAGCAACTGCCAATATGGTAAGAATCAATCAGGAGACACTGCTGATTATCATATATGATGCTAAATACATGAACTCCAATGTCATAAGGATGTCAAGTAATAACTCAGGGTATTAGAACAATTATAGATAATTACAACGAGTTAGAATAATAATCAATGGTTTTGTGTTAAACCAGCATAACAGGAGAGTTCATTATTCTGTTATCAGTTTATGGCAACTGGGGAGCATGGTCCGAGTGGTCAGACTGTCTGGCAGATTGTGGAAATGGCTTGATGGAGCGTACACGTAGCTGTGACAACCCCAGACCAGTCGGGGGAGAGATGTGCGGCAGCCTGGACCGCCGGACGTGGGACAAGGAGGAGACAGCATGCAACGTGAGGCAATGTGAACCGGGCCACATAAAGTGGTGTGATGAAGACCCCTGCCACAAGGACGAGGGCACTATATGCATGTACCAGCAGGGTGGCAGGACTTATTCTTGCAAACCAAGCATAGGCTACAAGCAAATCACTAACCATGCTGGGGTATTCATGAGAACACAAGGTTTGTATTATATGTAATACATATAGATTATTGAAGAGTACTTTTATTTTTAATAAGAATAATTACTCAATTATGCAAATACGCCACAATTTGATATATATTCATATATGATGATAGTCATTCAGGGATGAGGAACAACCTTTCTAACAAAACGGGTTATATTTCTTTGCTTTAGATATCGATGAGTGTATAGAGCTATTTAATGCTACATGGAAGTATCCGGGGTGCCCAGGGAATTCTACATGTGTCAACCTCCCAGGAACCTACACCTGTGAATGCATAGATGGATATGAGGGGAATAGCACCCAGTGCACTGGTATCTATATTTATATCTATATCTATATCTATATATATATATATATATATTATATCTAAGTGACTTGCAAATCAAAATATCAATGAATAAGTAATGCATGTATATAAATAATCTCAAGCTTCATATGTAAGCAAAAAAACACAAATGGCAAAAAAACAATAAAAGTATTTTATTTATGCTCACTTTCACAGCAGATGAAAACTATTTATGTAAGATACCATCTCAATGGAGGTCCATAGATGGCACAATATTATTACAGCCTACCAGAATGTAGGACTTGTTTATATATATATTATACAGATGTGGATGAGTGTGAGAAGGATGACATCTGCCCAGAGTATGCTTCTTGTGAGAACTCTGCAGGCAGCTATACTTGCTATTGTAATGATGGTTACAAGAAAGAGCTGGGTGAAGCCAAGCTGCGGTGTATAGGTCAGTAATATGGGCCATGCTAATTATCACAGTTGGAACACTACAGGCATTTTGAATAGAGCATATCTCTTGTTAAGGATGTGTTGATTATATTTTCAAAATCTTGCTCTTCAAATCAGGATACAACATCACAGCTATGTATTTATGCTTCTTCTGGAAATTGTGAATAAGAGGTTGCAGATGGGTGACCTTGACCTACTATATGTAATCAAGGTCAAATTAATGATGTCTCGACAACTACTATTTTTAAGCAAATAAAACTTTTGTTGTATGATCTATTTGGACATGAATGACACCATTAATGATTTGGTGGTTTTATGTAGGTCGTTCTTTTATGAGAAAATATGTTGTGTTTAGCATGCAATAAATCTATGGTTCATTTTCTGTAATAGAACGAAATGGTTCCATACATGATAAAGGTGGTATTAATACCTTACATTGCATTTTTGCTTCAGAAATGCGCATTCTAAGGGCAGTTAGAATGTAATTCTGTCCTTGTTACATATTTGCAGAGGAGAGACTCCTGCCATATGGACAGAGTGTTGGGGATGAAGAAGTAACCGATATAAGTCAGGCTACTCTGGAGAGAGTGTCCAAGATGGAAATAGTCGAAGATGGAATCCCTCTGTTTGGTGGAACAATTGCAACTAACATCATAGTAAGCATATTAATCACTTTCTAGTCCTCATAATTCATCACAAACACTCCATTGACCATATTGGCATTGAATCAGAATTTAATCTAATTTTCATAAAATATATAATGTATTCAATATTGTAGATAAGTGAGAATGGCATATTGTGGTCGCAAGCATCAGACTTAGACAGAGATGATAAGGAGAGTTTCCGCTATGTGTCGCCCCTATCAGAAGAGGATTTCCTCTATACAGATCCTAATACTGATCCTGTATTCTTCATGGCTCCATTCTGGACAGATACACACAGTGATTCTAATTTCCATAAGGTATATATTTTTTATTATACAACAATCATTTTGTATTACACAGCATCTCTTTGACATCCATATTTGGTTATTATAATATTGTTTATGTGACTAGAGAATTGGGCTAAATCATATTAAGACAAAGGCACAACAAATAAATAGGATGGTGGTTTCAAAGATTTTAAATAAGTTGTGGAATAAACCTTTACAACTTTAATATATTCATTTCTTAATTTCAAGTCATTTAAATGAAGTATCTTCAGAGATATTTCTATTTCAGGATTTTTATATCTTTTCAGATCTGGAAGCAGAGCTATACAGACACAGATAATGAAATATTTGATAAAGTGAAAGTTATGATCAGTAGCTATTGTGGTGGAAAGTTTGAACCCAAGTATATATTGAAGGTCACGTGGGACAACATGGCACCAGCATATAATGCAAAAACATCTGAAGTATGCACATTTTAAAGTGAAATGAATAGCTAGTTTTACCAGTAAAAGATATGGATCTGAATTTGTTTTTATGTATATCTAATCATTTTCAGAGAAACACATTTCAAGCAATCTTGATGACAGATTACATCAAAACATGTGTATGCTATATATATGCAGATATGAAGATGGAACCCACCGCCTACAGGTAAAATAACTAATATCAAACATAACCATTAACCAAACATAACATAACCATAAACTAATATCAAACATAACCATTTATATATAACCATTTATATATAACCATTTATATATAACCATTTATATATATATATATATATATATATATATATATATATATATATATATATATATATATATATATATATATATATATATATATATATATATATATATATATATATATATATATAAATGGTTATGTTAAATGAAGTGAATTATAGTTACTGGGTAACATGAATTAAATTATCAACTTTATGACAAATATAACTATATTGCATATAAATTCGCAAACACCTACTTGTTTCAGTACACTTGATTTGCAAGAGAAATACAAAGGTTATCCAGGAAGAATTGGATATAGAGTGAAGGGCAAGGATGGCATGGTGTACTTCCATGAAGACCAGAACTCTGGCCATTGGTCAATACTTTCTGCAACAGCAAAAAATGCATACCGTGTATCGGAAAAGAAACTACAGCCATCCTTGCATAATATGACAGGGCGTATATTCTACATGCTAGACGACAATAATGAGACCTTTGTCAATGCACGTAGATTGTGTTCGGAGTGGTATGAGGTAAGAAATACTTATTCCTTCCTTGAGTTGAGAGTTGGATAAAACTCTTTCTCCTGAATTATTTCTGTGGGTATTTTGGATGTAGTTTGTGTATTACAATTAGTAGATCAACAAAGCTCTCAGTCGATTGACATTGAGCACAATAAATTATTTTATGGCTCGATTTTTTGTTTCCTTTTGAAATGTTTCATTCCATAACAGAACAAAAGTTGAAAAGTAATCCCTGGCTAAATCAAAAACAGTTATAATACTCCAAAGGAATAGAAGTCTAAGTAGTACATTAGTACAGTATCACAGCAAAACATAAGGACGATCTTGTTACTATGTAAGTGCTATGTTTCAGAATGAGCCAAGTGTGTCAGACTGGGGTGAGGGTCTGATAGGGGCTTGTCCAAGCTGTTTGGACCAGGCTGTAAGTGATGGGCTATGGGTAAAAGAGACCAACCTCAGTATGGCTGGACACATGTGCTTCACAAGAGTTACTCCCAACAAACATGGTAAATTATAATATTAAATATCATAGGCAATAAATCAATGGCAATGCATATCAAGTCACTAAAGCCTTAATATTATGTTCAACATGTAGTAACTGATTTGGCCCTTAATGTCAGAACATTATGACAATAATACTTCAGATTGTTTAATACATGCTTTTTATGGATTTAGGTGCTTCAGCTCAATGTTGTTACAGAAGGGAAGATGGAGCTGGAATATTTTATTATGATGAGAAGTTTGGGTACAGGGATTTCAGTCAGCTGCAGGGCCCAATAAATGGGACCACACCTCTAGTGAACCACACCCACCCTGATATAATGATATTCAAATACTGCTGTAAATTGGCACAGTCTAAAAAACATTGCGATAGATTTTTGGAGAAAAGACCGGTGGTCAACTCCAAAAATTATGATCGCATGCATATAGGTAAGAAGTGATTGCACTTTGTTAATAATGTACCTCATCAAGACATAATCTTTTATATTAAATCACAATTTACATGTTTGTATTAGACATTCTTTTGTTTATTTTTTTTTATCTTAGCAAATAAATCAGGTATGTAAGATAACTTTAAGGGACAAATGTGTAAGGCTATATTAGTTCGATCTTTTGGCCTTGATTGTGAATAAAAGGAATATTAATGAAAAATCACAAGAATGATGTTAATTTTGTCTGGGGCAATGGCACTTACTATATTAACACAAAGGGCTTTGCAGAGTATTTAATATGTTGTAACTAGGTGGTATGTACGGAGATCCACAGATGCATACCGAGGATGGTATGTCTTATACGTTCAATGGATATGGGGAGTACATCCTGCTGCGGTCCACACCTCAGAGTCCAGCGTGGGTCATGGCCCAGGTCCGCACAGATGTCGCTAAGAATACAATCGCAGGAATGCACAGCACCATCATCAGGTGAGTAGCAATTATCTCTTCCTTTACACAATATGCTGCAGTATACATTTGCTTGACAGCCATTAATTTTACACTTCTAAATGCAAGATCCACAAAAATCGCTGACAAACTCATGATAACTAATACTTCCAAAGCGAGTTGATTTCTGTGATAGTTATAATTTATTTTCAGGCTATATAAAATATCCACTTTATAAGGTAGCACACTATACACAAATCTAGGTCTTACTTGTTAATTCCAGTAGTATGGCAATAATTGCTTCCATTGTTATGTTATATATTTTTGTCACTTATTTTACAGCGGAGCAGCTCTGCAGGCCTGTGGTTCCAACTTCCCAAGTCTGCAGGCATACCTGGCTGAGTCTGGAGATATTGATGTATATGTGGATAACGTCACACATGCACCAGGCATGATCATAGAGGGCGCTGATGTCTTCATACATCAAGATAACCAAGTTTCTCTGGCATTTGAATGTGGCATTGCTCTGGAAGTGAAATCTGATGGTGACAAGTTAGGCATTCAGCTCTACATGCCTAACAGTCTAGCTCAGGGATATATGGAAGGACTCCTGGGTGACTTTGATGGAGATGAAAACAATGATATATTTGACACTGCTGAGAAACAATTAGCCTCTACCTCTCCCATGGACTTATATCTCTCCGCAAGCACATGTAACTTGATCCTTCCACTAGAAATCACATCATTATCACTTTTGATAATAACTTTTAGACATACTTAATGATATCATTAATAGTAAAGATCATTAAGGGTTGAATTTTATTCAGAGGTTTCTGATTTTTAATTCCAATATGTCAAAATGAGATTTAGTGTGTATAACCTATTTCAATCATTGGCAAATATGAAAATGCAAATAAAATTGTATCCAATATTTTAAAAATAAATTTGTATTACAGTTCTCTATCTGCACATAATAATTTATCATTTTTAGGGTCATTGCGTAACCTGTATGGTGTGACACATGCAGATGCTAATGCTCTGTTCTACCACTACACCTTACCAAACAGTGCCAACAACTATTTCAAGTTGTCCTTCATGCCCACTTTACTGGAGGACAGTAACTTCACAGCTCAGGAGATTGCCGTCTGCACAATGCCTGAAACAACGCTTCCTGACCAAGCATGTCTGTACACTTACAAACTGACAGGCAATCACCTAATGGCAATGGCAGATGCTAATACCACATCTCACATCAGAAAGACTAGAGAAATTCTTGGTAACTTTAAATAAAATTTTTATGAAAGTCAGCAGCTTTTGTTATAAATAATTCACTTTCTTTCAAACATATATGAAAAACATTAATGATATCAAGATGGAGTTAATATGAAGATGCCATTTGTTCTTTGTGATTTCAGCTAACATAGCACCAAGATTCACTGACACTACCCCTGGAGTACTTCATTTATATAAAGACCTATCTAATCCGGTGAAGTTTTCTGCTCTGGACAAGAATGGTGATGTAATCTCATTCACTGTCTTACTGACAGACATTGATGGCAAGTCATCTCATATCAACCCCATTACCCAACGCAACAGCATAGACAATATTCAATTTGATGGGTCATTCTCCTGGCAGCCTCTGTCCAAGCCAACTGTCATTGAGATCATAGCCACAGACACTAAAGGGGCAACGGCTGTACTGACGCCAAATATAATATTGTGTGAATGCAAAAATCATGGCCTATGCAAATTTGAGTACATACAGGTACGTTTATATTTTCGGACTTAACCATGTTTTTCATTCAAGCTACCTCGATATGTTGCCCAAACTTGTTTTATTTGCTTCAAAAACCATCTATCAGAGAATTTTGATCAAACTGTTCTCCTTATCACATCCACTAAAGTGAGTATGGCCTCATAATACATTCCTGTACTGATAGATATTAACATAGCTCCATCAGATTATTTTATTTACAAACCTGACTTCTTTGCAAATAACTGAGACATGAAATATAATCACTATTCGGGTTATAAATATATGTTTACACATATACATATATATATTTATATATAAACAGGAGATAGTTGGAGGGATATATTCTATGGCCATGTGTGAATGTCGGCCAGGATGGGGAGGACCTTACTGTGAACAGGAGGTCGACGGGTGTGCAACTGTCCGCTGCTATGGAGGTTAGTCTGCAATATGCTATTTGACTTTTTTAATTATTTCATATTTATTAATAAGAAACAACTCAATAGATTTGTTTTATATGTTTTGTGACTTAAACAGATTTGATTCTTTTTTTTGAGAATAGTTTAGTAGTTTCATATCATTTATTCAAATATATTATTTGCAGTCTTCATATATTTTGATATTATAAATGTGACATTTCTTCCTGTGTTATAGAAATGGCCAATATTTCATTGCTGCAACTTTGAAAAAAAAACTTTAAATCTCAAAGTATATTTCACCTCAGTATTTATTGTTTGCTAGAGTGTCGAGATAGAACAGCAGCTGAAATACAAAGTTCTGAAAATAAACTGGAATATGAATGTGCACCATGTCCTTCATCAATGACAGGCAATGGCATGGAATGTCATGGTAAGTATATATAACCAACCGGTGAATATATCATCAATGACAGGCAATGGCATGGAATGTCATGGTAAGTATATATAACCGACCGGTGAATATATCGTCAATGACAGGCAATGGTGTGGAATGTCATGGTAAGTATATATAACCAACCGGTGAATATATCGTCAATGACAGGCAATGGCATGGAATGTCATGGTAAGTATATATAACCAACTGGTGAATATATCGTCAATGACAGGCAATGGTGTGGAATGTCATGGTAAGTATATATAACCAACCGGTGAATATATCGTCAATGACAGGCAATGGCATGGAATGTCATGGTAAGTATATATAACCAACCGGTGAATATATCGTCAATGACAGGCAATGGTGTGGAATGTCATGGTAAGTATATATAACCAACCGGTGAATATATCATCAATGACAGGTAATGGCATGGAATTTCATGGTAAGTATATATAACCAACCGGTGAATATATCGTCAATGACAGGCAATGGTGTGGAATGTCATGGTAAGTATATATAACCAACTGATGAATATATCGTCAATGACAGGCAATGGCATGGAATGTCATGGTAAGTATATATAACCAACCGGTGAATATTTCGTCAATGACAGGCAATGGCATGGAATGTCATGGTAAGTATATATAACCAACCGGTGAATATATCGTCAATGACAGGCAATGGTGTGGAATGTCATGGTAAGTATATATAACCAACCGGTGAATATATCGTCAATGACAGGCAATGGTGTGGAATGTCATGGTAAGTAAATATAACCAACCGGTGAATATATCGTCAATGACAGGCAATGGCATGGAATGTCATGGTAAGTATATATAACCAACAGGTGAATATGGTAAGTATATATAACTAACTGGTGAATATATCTCATCGATGAATATATAATAACAAAGGCATGGAATGTCATGGTAAGTATGAATAACCAACAGATGAATAATATCTCATCAATGAATGGCAGTGGCATGGAATATCATGGTAAGTATATATAACTAATGGCTGAAGATATCATCAATGACAGGCAATGGTGTAGAATGCCCTTTTCTCTCTATATTGGTGAATATTTCTCAGTAGAAAGATAAAATGTGTTAAGTGACACTGACAACCGCAAAATACAGATTATCATTGGAATGGTAAATGTTTCAGATTTGAATGAATGCACATTGAGTAGCAAAGAGGTGAAGCGTCATGAATGTCAACAAGAATGCATTAATTTAGATGGGACATATCGCTGCCAATGTTACCCAGGTTGGACCATGGGATCCGACCCCAAAACTTGCCATGGTAGGTAGATTCATATAAAAACTGGTACAAATCATGTCAGTAGTGATGAAAACCAACTGCACATCAGCACATCATTATCAATTATGTATTATTCTGAAGACAATGTTACATATTCCTATGTAAGAAATAGTGGTGACAGTTAATATGACCTAGGATGAGGAAGGGTGATTTTTATCCCAGATATGACAAACACCAGAGTTTATGTTTCACAGATGTGAAGGATTGTGAGGATGCCTTGTTGAATGACTGTGACCACCATCACGGGACATGTTTGGATCTGCCTCTGGGTTCCTATACCTGTGGTGCCCAGCCTGGATATAAACTCCTCCCAAACAATACAGTTCAGGGTCAGTATTCAAGTAGCAGCAATTCATTAGTAACTAACATTTTATCTTCTAATGTTTTAAAAAATATTTATTTACTTCTAAATTACATAGAATTGATTTTCATTTTTTTTTGGCTTACTTTTATTAAATCTATTTTTATCAATATTTTCTACTAATTTAATTAGCAGAAACATTCCTCCTCTGATTGTTGACTTTATCTAGTACTAATTTTTGATGCCATGAGAATAACCCTCACAGTGTGAGAAGGTCCATATGGTAATAGTCAAATAATCATACAGAATATAGTGATTATGTGGGTCAGGATTTTTGCAAGCATGTTTGTCTTGCAGATGTGAATGAGTGTTTAGTTAATGAAGGAGGCTGTGAAGGGAAATGTGTCAATACTGAAGGCAGTTATCACTGTCAGTGTCCTTATGGCAAGAAACCTTCATCTGCAAACTTCACGAGATGTGAAGGTATGTCTCTTTATGCTGGCGTTAAACTATCATCAAATGAACAATTATATGATCACATTAGGTTGGATGGGTTTTTAGCTATGCTTGGCATAGCTTCTGTAGTGAGAGATTTTCTGTCATTCTGTTTGTCCGTCAACTTTTATCTCTCCTCTGAAACTACTGGTCAGAGTACTATCTATTTTTCATAAGGCTGAGAGTTTTTTTTCCACTTTTGAAAATCTTTGAGAGATATCACTGAGTATACTTTTAGATAAGATGACAAATATTAACCAATTATAATCAAGACAACCAATTCAATATGTAAAATGCACTTTCATTGGCTGGAATTATCATCTGCTCAAGTCTCCTCTCATGGAAAGGATTTAATTGATCAATTATGAAGCAAAATTCCAGGCATTTCCAAAAATGTTCAAAAACATTACAAAAAACAATGATAAGCATAGCTCTAAGGCCATTGGCCTATGTTTTATACTGTCACATTATGAAAAGAGTTTGCATACAATGTTATGTAATTACTTTATCCATCTGTCCCTTCTGTGATGTAATTTCTTCAACAAATTTCATATCAACGCCCTTTATTTGTTACCATAACCTATCTAATTAAAATATAGATATTCTCAATACTTTTCAAAAGATGACAGTAACCAATTCTTTTGTAAATTATATATGTAACTTACCTAAGATACCTGCATATTTCAGTATTAGTGTCTTTTCTTTTTTACTAGATATCAAGCTATGTGACATAGAGCCAGAGTGCGGTCAGACATGTGTGGACCATGGCAACTACTACGAGTGCACATGTCAAGATGGCTTCAATATACATGATGATGGCAAGTCCTGTCAGTGTAAGTTTTTAATGAGGTTAAATGGACATCTCATTTTTTTTAGCTGAGTGTCTTATCTGGTATTATTTATTATTCTGTTATCATGTTTCATGTAATTCCCTCTGATTCATCCAGCATATATGTTTTGAAAATGGATGAAACTGGATCAACAAATTTCTCAAACTGAAATTGAAATATTCCTTACAGATTACAAAATTACAAATTTCTCAAACTGAAATTTGAAATATTCCTTGTGATTTGTGTTACTTGCATTCATTGCAACAAATAATCACATTCTTGGCAATTTGTGTTGCACCTATAATTGAAATATATGGGTTTTAAAGCACAAAAGGTGGGTCAAAAATTATTCAGAATACCATTATAATTATCAATCAACAAAGAAAAAAAAATATTAGCATGCTCTGAGCAATGTGCCTTTGTTGTATGTTTTGTAGATGACATAGCATGCACCACTGTGGACAAGTGTGACCCAATACTAGGAGCCTGCGCCGTCATCAATAACCAAGAGACCTGCTTCTGTGGCCATGGTTACCAGCTAGATGGAACCAATCAAAAAGACTGTCTAGGTGAATTGTGTTCTCATTCTGAAAACCAAGTGGTACCTCTTATATGATATCTGCTAATTACGTTATCTGCAAATATATTGATATGGAAAACTAAAGTAGTATTATTATTCATTTCCTGGCACATATCGGATTGACTTTAAACTTTATTGTTTGTAGAGGTTAAAGTTTAGCATGCCCCTTTCTTGGTTTCACATAATAAAGCATATGGCATATGGTTGGAATGTTTAAATATACTTATTATTGGCAATATAGACATAGATGAATGTAAGCGGGTACATAACTGCAGTGCTGACTCCACCTGTGTGAACATAGACGGCAATTATTTGTGTCACTGCCATCAAGGCTTTGAGCACCAACTTCACACACATGAAAGGACCTGCGTCAGTAAGTCACTCTGCTGCTCTAAAACCTCCTAAAAAAAACACCATTATCTGTGACAATCACATTTACACAGCTCAAATGCCTTACAGTGATTGCGAAATGTGGTAATATGTTGCAGTCCAGTAATCAGAAGGGAAAAAAAAATACTCATGAATTTTATTATTTTTTATAAATTTAAGCTTATTTCTTGCATATTCATTTTGTTATATTTGGTATTAGGAAAAATGATGAGAATCCCTAAATTGAGTTGGCTTCATATTTGTATTATGTACATGACAGATATAGATGAATGTGAGAATGCGACGTTGACGCAGTGTGATCACGTGTGTGTGGATACTCTTGGCTCATATAAGTGTGCCTGTGATGATGGCTACCAACTTGACATGGATGGCAAGACATGCAAAGGTAACAACCCACTTGTTATGCTCTGTTGTAGTATAATAACGCTTTAATATTCTTTTAAGATATATTCTTTATATTTGTGAACATTTATGAAATATTTGTTTCCATATATGTTTTTTGTCTCATCATGTGGTTTAAAGTTCCATCGTATTTGCCATTTCTGCATTTGGTAATAGAATAGAGGTAAGTTTCATGACACTGAATATTTTATTCCCATATATATATATATATATATATATATATATATATATATATATATATATATATATATATATATATATATATATATATATATATATATATATATATATATATATATATATATATATATATATATATCCTATGTGATTTATAGTTCCATATCCTGTATATTAAAATGTGTTGCTTTAAACTGTATTTGTTGCATATATTTACTTGTAGATATAGATGAGTGTGCACCTGGTATTGTTAATGAGTGTGATGAGATGGCAACCTGTACCAATGTGGAACAGTCATACACGTGTCAATGCTACGCTGGCTACCACGGCAGTGGACGCATATGCCTGCGTATGTATATATCTTCAGGCCAATTTGTTTGTCATGCTCAGAACTCTAATGTTGGAAGTCTGATTTCACAATTTGTATATATACTTTTCATCTTGAAATATGAGAGCATCTCTTTTGAACAAACTTCTTTTATGATGAGCCTTGTAATAAATAGTACTTATAGTTATACATTTCATGCACAGCTAAATGATGAAAAAAAAGTTATTATTACAGAATTATGTCAATCTTGATTGGTGATGTATAGTTTGTGGTTTCAGCCATGAATGAGTGTCATTTTGACAATGGAGGTTGTTCTGGTGGCTGTGTAGATGTGCTGGGATCCTACCACTGTACCTGCATTGAGGGCTACATGCTCAGCCCACATGACCTGCATACATGCATTGGTATGTGCTCTATTGCCAGAGTAAAGCTGCACTTTGCATTTATATTCTTTGCTCTCAGTCTTACCTTGCTATATGTTCTCTTTTTACCCCTCAGCAAATGTTGCAGAAGGGGTATTGTCAGAGCCTGTGTCATCTACCAAGCCTGTGTCAAATCTTTTAAATGTCATAAGTTGACAACAAATACCAAGGCACTACTAAACATAAACCATACAATTGTATTTATTGTATCTTATTTGTCAATGTCTCAAAATTATGTGCTTTTTGTTGACCTTGATCTACATATTCAAGTCATGTCCCCAATCTATGAAAATGCAATAAGTTGACAAGAAATAAAAATATCATTACTAAACTTGTACCATGGATGTACCTAATCAATATCTGGAGATGGTGTCCTTGTTATGACCTTGACCTACATAGTGAGGTCATGTACGTGACCCAATCACTAAACATCTTGTGAATATGATAAATTAGCAACACATTAAGATAGTAACACAAAACCTAAACCACATAAAAGTTCAATTTCTACTCCTTCTTCTGTTGCAATAATCTGAGGTATCTGTGGTCTCCTACCAGTTATTTTGGATATAGTTCACCTGAACTAGTTTTATTTAAAAATGATATTTATTGTATAAAACCCATTTATCTATATACCAGTAATGCTCATAAAATAATTTAAGGTGGGATGATTCCTAGTGCCGTAAACAGATCATATAGAATATAAACAAAATTATGAAAAAGATATGTCATATATCATTGATTTATCATTTTTAAAAGACTAGAGTAATTTGATTTCTGTAGTTGAGCTTATTGAATGAAAAAGTGTGAGTGCTTTAAACTTGTTTACAGATATTGATGAGAGTCTGTCCCCGAATCCTCCTTGTAAGCACATCACCATCAACACTGAGGGATCCTACAAGTGTCAGTGCCAACCCGGCTTTACCCTCAGCAGTGATAAGCATCATTGTAATGGTAGGCAGACTTGGCAGTTTATTGTAAGCTTATCAATATACCTTGGTTTCAACTGCTTTGAAATTTTCAAAGAGTAGAATTTATGCCATTATACTCTTATAATAGACTGCTATACTCATTGTTTAGAAGATGATGTTATTCCAGGTCTTTGGGTTTGAATTATGATAATATTTCCTGTGCACTCTCACCAGTATTTTCTGCATACTCTTTGTTTAGAAGATTATATTATTCTGTGTTGAATTCATGTTTGAATTAAGATAATATTTGCTATGTATTATTATACAGTTGATGTAAGGTGCAATATGGAGTGTGGCACTGGTGGTATATGTGCTACGCTGGAAGGTGTTGATAGATGCGTGTGTGATGAAGGCTACTCACAGCTGAATCAAACTTCACCATGTGAAGGTAATGCTTTAATGATAAACTAATGACATTATTAATAATTGACAAGAAATGTTAGAATCACACATCTTTTAGGTCAGTGACCATACCACTTTCGGCAAAAGTACAAGTTTATAATTACCAGTTCCTCTGTGATGATCTAAATGTCATAGGTTCAATTTCTGGCTGTGCCATTTCATGTTAGGCCCTTAAGAGAATATAATGCATTATTAGAGAACTGGCAGCCAACATATTTTAGTGCTTTCACAGCTTGACAAAGCCATCACAAATAAATTTTATGCAATACAATATGTGCAAATACATTTGACACTATGCCCTGTTCAACCTTTTGATCCCCTATTACTGTTCTTTACTCCAGTGTTTTACCTCCAAAGTCAGGTATATTCTCATAGAAAAATGCATGTTGTGGCAGGGCTTGCATTCACATTGAAAATTCTCATGTGAGGTGAGGCCAGTGCCTGAAGAGTTTACCTGTTGTCTTTGTAATCTGTGACTTGGCAGGTTGTCCTGTCAAGGTAGAGCTTTATTTGATACAATAAAACTGGAATAATGTTAAATAAGTGATTAAATAAGTGGTTAAATAAGTGATTAAAAATCCCATACACATATCTATTTGTTGTTGTGAATAATAAAGACTTGTATGTAATTGTAGATATTGATGAGTGTACCACAATAGTGCACAAGCCAGTTAATGCCACTGTTGGTATTAGTAGTGAAGATATGAACTTCACCAGTGGATATGATGGAAATACTACTGAAGCACAAGGAATGCAAACTACTTTGACATCAATGGAGAAAACCACGTCAATGGAGGAAACCACACCAAGGGTAGAAACCACATCAGTGGTAGAAACCACATCAGTGGTAGAAACAACTTCTGCTCTAGTGAATGGCAGTGTTGTAAATACAACAGGAAACACCACAGAATCTAACCAGCAGACCTTATCAGTGGTGACAAGGTCTGAGACGACTCAGGTTGTGACCCAGACTGATGCTAACCTTAATGCTAACACTGAGAGTGATGTGGAGTATCTGCACAGGTGTACCGGGACTCCCCCAGCAAGCTGTGTCAATGCAGCGGGCTACTATACCTGCCAGAGTCCTGCGGGCTTCTACCTGTCCCCAGATGGATATACGTCTCTTGGTAAGACATCTGATTCATATTATTCTAATGTGTGCAACCATGTTTCACCCTTTTTAGCTCTGCTGAGACTTAAGCTCGCAGAGCTTTAGGAGGGGGGAAAATGTCTGTCCGTCTGTCTGTCTGTCTGTCCGTCCATCTGTCAACATTTCTTTAAAAATCTTCTCCTCCAAAACTACCAGTACTACATCTTTGATATTTTATATAGAAGTAGATATATAGGTGAAGATTCAGATTCCTTCAAATCTTAGTGATGTCACCATTGACCTTAGTGCAGTGACCTTGAGGTCACAAATTTTGTACTGAGCATATCTCAGCAACCACTTATTACAGGATATTAAAACTTGGTATGCAGAAATCTCTTATGTTAAAGCAGTGCCTTGTCATACAATTTTAGTCATGTGACCTTTGACCTTGACGCATTGACCTTGAATTCAAAATTGTGAACATGCCACATCACAACCATCAGAAGTGAATAAAAAACACTTCATATCTGTTATATACTAACACTATGTTTAAGAATCTTCTCCTCCAAAACTACCAGTAATATTTGTTTCATATTTATTACAGAGGTAGATAGAGAGTTGAAGATTCAGATTCCTTCAAATCTTAGTGATGTCATCATTGACCTTAGTGCAGTGACCTTGATGTCACAAATGTTGTAAGGAGTATATCTCAGCAACTACTTATAAGAAGAAATTAAAACTTGGTATACAGAAATGTCTTAGGTCATAGCCGTGCCTCATCATACTTTCTTAGTCATGTGACCTTTGACCTTGACACATTGACCTTGAATTCAAAATTTGTGAACATGCCACATCACAACCATCAGAAGTGAATAAAAAACACTTCATATCTGTCATATACTAACACTATGTTTAAGAATCGTCTCCTCCAAAACTACCAGTAATATTTGTTTCATATTTAATACAGAGGTAGATAGAGAGTTGAAGATTCAGATTCCTTCAAATCTTAGTGATGTCGCCATTGACCTTAATGCAGTGACCTTGATGTCACAAATGTTGTAAGGAGTATATCTCAGCAACTACTTATAAGAAGAAATTAAAACTTGGTATACAGAAATGTCTTAGGTCATAGCCGTGCCTCATCATACTTTCTTAGTCATGTGACCTTTGACCTTGACACATTGACCTTGAATTCAAAATTTGTGAACATGCCACATCATAACCATTAGAAGTGAAATAAATGCACTTCATATCTTTTATATACCAACACTATTTTATACAGAGCTAGATAGAGAGTTGAAGATTTAGATTCCTTCAATTCTCAGTGATGTCATCATTGACCTTAGTGCAGTGGCCTTGATGTCACAAATTTTATAAGGAGCATATCTCAGCAACCACTTACAAGAAGAAATTAAAACTTGGTATACAGAAATGTCCTAGGTCATAGCCGTGCCTCGTCATACTTTCTTAGTCATGTGACCTTTGACCTTGACACATTGACCTTGAATTCAAAATTTGTGAACATGCCACATCACAACCATCAGAAGTGAATAAAAAACACTTCATATCTGTTATATACTAACACTATGTTTAAAAATCTTCTCCTCCAAAACTACCAGTAATATTTGTTTCATATTTATTACAGAGGTAGATAGAGAGTTGAAGATTCAGATTCCTTCAAGTCTTAGTGATGTCACCATTGACCTTAATGCAGTGACCTTGATGTCACAAATTTTGTAAGGAGCATATCTCAGCAACCACTTACAAGAAGAAATTGAATCTTGGTATACAGAAATGTCTTACGTCATAGCCGTGCCTCATCATACTTTCTTAGTCATGTGACCTTTGACCTTGACACATTGACCTTGAATTCAAAATTTGTGAACATGCAACATCTCAAGCATTAAAAGTGAATGAAATCTAGTTCATATCTGCTATATATCAACACTCTTTCAAACACCATATACATTTTATACAGATTTGACCTTTGACCTTGATTCTGTGACTTTGACCTTTGTATTGTTGTGCAGGCCATAGCTCATGAACGATGAACTGGAAATACTACATATCTGTTATGTATCAACACTATGTTTAAAAAAAATCTTCTCCAAAACTACCAGTAATATATGTTTCAAGTTTTATACAGAGGTAGATATTGAGTTGAAGGTTCAGATTCCTTCAAATCTTAGTGATATCACCAATGACCTTAGTGCAGTGACCTCGAGGTCACAAATTTTGTACGGAGCATATCTCAGCAACCACTTATTAGAGGAAAATAGAACTTGGTATACAGAAATGTCTTAGGTCATAGCTGTGCCTCTTTATAATTTCTTAGTCATGTGACCTTTGATCTTGACACATTGACCTTCAATTCAAAATTTGTATACATGCAAAATCTCACTACCATCAAAAGTGAATAAACATATATCAATGGCCTTTGAGCTATGCATATCATTGCTTTTTGGTAATGTTTTTTAACATTTCTTCCTAAATGATCATTTAAATCCTTTTCAAGAGCAGAATTGAGCAGATAGTGATTTTGACCAATCAAAATGCATGTTACATATCAAATTTGGCCCCAACTTGTTATCTTGATTCTCATTGGCTATGATATTTAAAATGGCAGCCTCCTTGACAACTTACTGATAGCTATTAGATTTTTGAAAAAAGCTCAAATTTTGTGCATGAAATATTACATTGGTAACATGATAATGATTTTAAAAATATTAATGAATATCTCATCAAAACTGAATTGCGATCTTGTATGGAAAATCATAATCAGAATATGTTTAGTCCATAAAATAGGTTAGTTCACAATGTATACAATGTATATATTGCAAAGAATATTGGTTGGATTAAGCAAAGTGACAAATGGTGTTGGTGTCATTGAAGAATTACCTGCCTCACTGAAAACTTTGACAATGATTGATAGAATAGACATTATAGGTTGTACCATGAATCGTGAGAGTCAAATATTTCATTTTGATAAATGGTATAGTATCAGGGACAAATTTCTTATATCATGGAATAGACCTACTGCAATAAAAAGGACTTTTTCCAGAGTCCATCTTCTCACTCTTCACTGACTGATAAGTCTGAGTTATCAGGAAGGAATGCATCTCAGAGTTTTTATCATTACTTTCTTGAACACAGGGAGTGAGCATAAATTCCAATTCCAATTTCCATCAATGTTAGGCAAAACAAAATTCACTGAAAATTGTTTATTAATTTGAATAATCAAATTATCAAACACAGCATTAATTTGTGTATTATTATTTACTGGCTAGAGAATGATGTTTATAGAATTATATTGAATAAGAAATATTATTTATAAGGTTTCACATTGTTTATTTGTGAGTTTCATATTTGACTAACAATTCTTGTTATTTCATAAACTTTGCGAGAATTATGACACTAAGGGTATTTTTTATGAGACTGATTGTGTACTACGTAATAATGATTTTTGTTTTATGATATCAGACTATGATGAATGTAGCACAGCTAGTACTAGTTTGAAACATAACTGTAACCTGACCAGATCAGAGTGCCGCAACCTGCCAGGATCATACGAATGTGTCTGCAGATCAGGCTACAGACTCCTCAACAACCTCTGTATAGGTGAGTCCTCATCCACTCCAACTCAGGATGTGCTGGCTGATATCAGACAAACTACACACTTATATAGAGACCAAGTCAGGTCACCCGCCAGTCTGACAGATAAACTACATCACTTATATGTACTTATGGTTCCCTTTACTTCAATAAATGTGCCCCATGGCTGAAAGATGGTTAAATATGTTGCTGTATTGTATTAATTGAATAACAAGGTTTGGTATAGCATAGATTGCCAAGAGTATTTATTAATTTATAACACATGACCTATATTTTATTTCAATCTAATATAGACTAAGGTATTTACTCTAATTTCAGACAAGGATGAATGTGATAAGAGATTGAACCCAGTGGTGTGCCATAAAGATGCTGATTGCAAGAACAATGATGGGTCTTTCACTTGCACCTGCAAGTCTGGCTTTACTGGTGATGGCTATATCTGTTCAGGTACGTTACAGGTGACACATAAATAGGCCTTTATTTCATTTGAAAGGTTTTTTAAAAAGTAAATTGCATTCCTAAAAAAATGTTAATAATGTCCAATTGTTATTTTTTTTCCATTTAGCATTTAGGGGAGTTTCCTTATGTCATGTTAAATTATTGATCATATTGTTCAATATGTAAGATTTTATATTTGCATTGAGAAATGCATTTCTACAATAAAGATAAATGAAAAATTAAAGATGATATCTCTATAATTTACAGATATTAATGAATGTGACAACCCTTATCAGTGTGGTGAACTTGAGCAATGTTTCAACATTGAAGGAAACTTTCACTGTAATTGTTTGCCAGGGTTCAAAAGACACCAGGATGGCTTTTGTAAAGGTAAAATGAACAATAAATATGAATTGAATCATTGAGGGTTATATGTTAAGAACCTTTATTATAACTTATTTTGAGATAAATCAGATAAAAAGTAAAATTTATGACTGAGAATAGAAGCAAAAATTGCAAATCATTTGGCTCTTTTTTGGTTGCATTTTCTTGATGAGTCTTTCAAAATTCTTCATGTTTCAAAACAAGATATATTTGTTATTTTTTCAAGATATTAATGAATGTGAGAGTCCCACTTTGAACAGCTGTCAGGCTAAGTGTACCAACAGACCCGGTACATTTGAATGCTCATGTGATGAGGGATACCAGCTCAACCCTCTAAATGGCAAAGATTGCGATCGTGAGTAATTTAATATACTCTTACGTATACATTAATAGATATAATGATATTTTCAGAACTCTCTGTAAAATATCATATCTTGCAAATTTAATATACATTATATTTATCATAATTTTCAAGTAATTTAATATAATTCAAGTAATTTTTTGCGAATTAATTATACAACATAATTTTCAAGTAATGCAATTAGTACCAATTTCATACAATAAAATGACATTTTTTTCCAGTGATACAGCCATGTAAAGATGAGAGTACGGACCGTTCATGCAAGAGTAACGATCATATGGACTGCGTCAGACTCCAAAACATAGACCAATGCGTCTGCTTTCCAGGATTTGTGTTAATGAATAATATATGTCAAGGTCAATCATAATCTTATATGTTCTTCAAATATTATAATCCAGCTGCAAACATTTGATCCTTAAGAATAGGTGGACATTTTAAAAGAAGGTCCCAAGAGGTCTGGGGTTCATGTGGGTGTGAATCTAATCTGACAATGTTTTAATATTTAAGATTAGGCAGGTATTAATAAGGAGCCACTTTGATTAAAAAACTTCTCAGACATGTACCACACTGTATAATCTCAATTGCTTTTAGGAATGTCTTAATGAAATACGTACCACAGTCTATAATCTCACTTGCTTTTAGGAATGTCATCATGAAATACGCAACACAGTCTATGATCTCAACTGATTTTGGGAATGTCAAAAAAAAATTTGAGTTTCATTTTCAGATGTAAATGAATGTGAATTGGACAGTAAGAGATGTGGTGCAAATTCTGTGTGTATGAACAAAGTGGGGAGTTATGACTGTCGATGCTTGCGTTACTACATTCTTGATGAAGATGGACTTGCATGCACAGGTACAAATTGAAAAATCCTTCTCATCAATAAGTAAATACTGTTAATAACCTAAAGACAGGTTATTATTTTTAAAATAGTGTATGGTGCTAGATTATGGCAGGGTTGGATCACTGAAGTATGCATAATTGTCAATTACTTGATGGTATTTGATAACAGAATCCAATGGTAACTGGGGTCCCTGGAGATTATGGTCGGACTGTTCTCGGGTCTGTAATGGGCGTAAAAGGAAGGAGAGGGAATGTAACCAACCTGAGCCCACCCTGGGCAGAGAATGTCCTGGTCAGGCCAGGGAATACGCCATATGTAACTACGTGACGGATACCTGCAAGGGTACGTAACACTGCACCAATCACATTATCATCATTGCTTTTAGTGAGTCCCTTATTCAATGGTATAATTTTTGTTTTTGTTTATTTTCCAGCTAAACAGACTGAAGTTGATATATCAGTATTTATGGAGTTCCCTTACGGAAGCATCACTTATGTATGTATTTTACATTATGCATTTGCACTTATATTGTGAGATTTGATGCATTTTAAAGGAGAGTAAACTGAAAGGATTCATATTGATTGGCCCAAATGACTCAACTGACATACAATCTTGGTTTATACCATGTGACATGGCATGGGGACTTAAAATATACAGAACATTCTTGGTATGTAAAGTAGTAGTCAAAGCTGGAGCTTTGTTGTCTCTCACCATTCCTAATTGGCAATCAATAATGATTTAATATGCACCGGTAAAGGGAAAGTGAGTGCCTGTTTTCTATTTGCAGTGGGAGAGCATAGAGGTGTGTGTGATGAGCACTATATGTGATGAGTTGACAGCATATTGCTCTGCTAATAGTGCCAACTTTGAGAAGTGCTGTCAGCATCCTCCATCAGAGTAAGCTTAATGTGTTTTGTAGTGATGCTGACTTTTGAATAAATAAGATGCTGACAATTGAATTCAAAATATGTTGCAATAAATACATAAAAAATAGCAAAAATAAAATACATGTATATTTTAACAACTGGACTTATTAATATATTTCTTAAAAACTTATTTAGTTTTTACATTAGCAAATTGCCTGTTAAGATAAGAAAATATTAAAAACCAATACTGTCCATTGACCTAGCATTTGATACTTGTCAATAAAGTGTAATTACATTAAAGACATAAATTAATCAAGATACATACATACCATATAATTTTTAGATTTATGAATTAATAGTTCTGAATACAAGTAAATTATTACATTCCTAAAGCTTTCAGTTACTAGAATATTAAATTCATTTGAATAGCAACAAAATATATTATGAAAATTCACGATTAATATCATGTGGTTTCAGGTCAGGAATCCCACCAGCTACACACTATTGTTACTGGAATGATGTGAAGTTGGCTCGGGGCTACCCACGTGAACTGGATACAGTCACCTTCACAGGCAACAAGTACGAAGGCTTAAACTTTAATGTTTGTTATAGAGTAAATATTTAAAGTCCATAATAAGACAGTTAGACAGTTTTCTGCATCAGCTGAATAATCTACGGAGACTTTGGTTTTGGCATTTGTGAGCCACCATCTGTCAGCGTAGCTCAGCTGAATTCAATGACTCCTGACCAGAGCTGAATTCAATGACCCCTGACCAGAGCTGAATTCAATGACTCCTGACCAGAGCTGAAATCAATGACTCCTGACCAGAGCTGAATTCAATGACTCCTGACCAGAGCTGAATTCAATGACTCCTGACCAGAGTTTATACCTTTACTAGAGCAAACCTTATTGGAGGTGTGGTGGTGTCATGATTTTAAAAGATATTTTTAGAAATCACTTGTTGCAACAAATAGCAGAATAAAAATCTAATAGCTATGATAATATTGTTTAATTATATTTGTGGTGTTTGCACTAAATATCTTCAATAAACCTCATGCCATTTGCATAGTTTTGTTGTTTATTACTTACTGTATTTAAACTAAATATGAACAGTTAAAATAAGATGAATGATTTGTTTTCAGGGTTATGCTTTATCTCCAAATTCCAAGAGAAAACAACCAGTTATGTGGAACAATTGGGGATGTGTCCTACAGCTATGCCCACACTGTACCTAATGATGTGTTACTGGAAATATTAAAACTGGAAAAAACACAATCTAACATGGAACAGGTGAGATTGCTTCAATAGGTCGTATGTGCTATCATGTCCTGACCAGAGATTATTATTCCTTCCAGGGCACAGAGCATTGCTGGGATCTCCTGTTTAGACTAAGAAACACTGATGCAATTTATTTATTTAATTGTGACATTTACATTTTTTTCTCTGAGTTTTGTATTATACCTCATGAATGTGGGTTCCTCATACAGCATGACGAGATGCAACATTTCAATTGTTTTTACACCAATACAATATGGATAAGGATAAATAACAAATATAAACAATAACCCCACAAATATAAATGTGCTCAAATGTTGAAATAACTTAGCTGCAGTACATTTCCATCAAATGAAACATTCATTTTCATTGTACCGGGGCATATATATGGATATGGTTTAGATATTCATGGTTGTGTATTCTGGCAATGTTTTTCTGCAATATGCAAAAATTCTATTGAGAACTCGTCCCATTTGTCAAAGTAAGCAAATTACATATTTTAACTTGGATAATACTTACGAAAACTGAACTTTTGTGTTCACTTATTTACTTGTTTAGTTAAAGCAGAATAATATTAAAGTCTACCAATGCAAGGATTGAGAAATTTCATAATAAGTGACTAGAAGTACCATTTGACAATAACCAGTGCAAAAACTTAAGTTTTCTCATTGTATTTTCAATTAAAATATTATTAATGGTAAGTTTCTATTAACAATGTGCTTGCCAATTGTGTGATGGTTCCAGCGATTAATCTTGATGATTGCAAACATTCTAAAACAATCATTTAAACTGATATTGAGCATTAGGATAGATACAATTTTTATGATTTTTGCTATGTTAACAGTATATGTAAATGCACTTTTCAGTCATATAAGTCATTGCATATATCACATATATTTTTCCATCTCATATATTGTTTATCTATATATGACATCAGTCATTAAGCATTGCATATATTTTGAATTTTGTTTTCACCACAGGCCTGTGCCATGACAGTGGATGGAAATCTTACAACGGAGATATCTGCATACAGAGTGGAGATTGCTAGCAATGATGATTACGTGGCTGCCACACTGCCCCCCATTGAGGCTGACAATAGCATGCCTATATATGTGTTATCTCTGGCTGTACTATTTGCTCTCCTCTGTGCTGGCCTCATAGCTGTATTACTCTACTGTATGTTCAATAAGTAAGTATTTCATTTACACATTGAAAAAAGAAAATCTACTGAAATGATCACCTGAAAAATTGCAATGGACCAAATCACCTTTTATACAAATAAGTTCTTCATTTTGAGTACCAAAGATGAGTTACTCTGTGAAATTTACTGCTACTTTAAAAAAAAAGATTGCAAGTGATTAGTTATTTGACTGCTGGATTTCGAGGACATGAATTTTTGCAATAGCGTTTATATTGTTTGTAAATATTTTCAGTGATATGCATATTGGGCCAACTAAGAAGATGCCTGATGGGTCTCTGGATGCGCTGGTGTCACAGGGCAGCGGGGACGATGGCAGCAGTCCTGCCAGCATATACGAGATGCACGAGACCAACCCCGTCATTCAGGAAGAACCAGAGTATGAGGAAAAAGAGGATGCTCTGAGAGAGCCAGCGGAGCTGCCAGGAACGCCAGACCCTCCGACAGAGGAAGACACTGACCTGGCCCAGTCAGAACCACTGTACCTGGATGCCAGTCAGTTGGACACGCCCGAGGAGGATCCGACCCGCGCTAGTCCCTCCAGCCAACAAACACTCATAGCAGGCAACAAATAAATATCATTAACATATGCATATATTATAGCTACATTTAGATTGAAAAAAAATATCATTAACATATGCATATATATATTATAGCTACACTTAGATTGGAAAAACCCAAATAATGTATATTCATATTTTGAGATACAATATTTGCCACACAGCTAACCTGGAAATACAGGAGCCCTTGCATTACACGAAGTGTCTTGTCTATTTCTACAATAGATAGAAGACTACTGACTCGATGAATTTGGTTTTAGTGGGTTTTTTTATAAATAGTGTGCAATATCGTTTATCACAAGTGGTGACAATAGTAGACCAAGCAATTAAGAGCTGATACAAGACCAACTAATTATTAGTGCATATATATAGCTAATGAAAAACTTGACCAACACCTTACGGTTGTGTATATAGCTAATAAAATAATTGATTAACCAGTTACAGTAAAGCATATAAAGCAAATGAAATACTAGACCAACTAAATACTGATTCATATGTAGCCAATACAATATTAGACCAACCAAATACTGATGCAAGACCAACCAATTACCATACTGATGCATAGCTAATAAAATACTAGACCAATCAATTACTGACGCAATATATAGCCAATACAATCCTAGACCAACTAACTACTGTGATAACTATAGCTAATACAATATTTGACCAACAAATACATTATACACTTAAACTGATACTGTTATAAACCAAATAATTACAAATTAGTAAACCTGAAATTATTTAAAGATGGTATTTGCTGACAGTCACTGTACCAAGGTTTGAAAGTACGAAGTTCAGCTCGGTCTACAAAGGTTTGAAAGCACTTGGTTCAGTTCTTTTGTTTGTTAATATAAATATCTGTACACCTGTCACAAGAAAAACAAGTCTACACGGCTCAAAATGTGATACTTCATTTCAAGATATTTGTTTTATTAGTTTTACACCAATGTATGAGATAAATCATTTGTATATATTTTTCCAATGAAGAGGAACTGTGATATTTGAATAAAACAATCCAAACTAAATTAATAATTTGTTGTCATTGTAAATAATGGGCAATGTAAAGATGTAAATAGCAGTCATTTAATGTTTTGGAGTCTTATGTATGAATCTTTTTCCCATGTTGGGCTAACAAGTCAATTGAAATCTGGGGAAAAAATGAAGATTTTCATATCCAAAGTAAAAATAAGTGAAATTTTAGTCAGTATATCACATTAATTAGTTTATTTTTGACACAGTTTAAGGGAGGATGTGGCTTTTATATCACAGGATGTTTGCATTTTTATTGGAGTTAATTCCAAAAATTCAATCAGCCCAAAATAGATCCATAATTTTAGGATGTTTCAGTTTTTACCAAATTCATTATTATCGTATGTTCAATTACCCACAGTTGCCAGCCCTACTTTGTAAGCCACGGGACATTTACCACAATGAATGGCAGCAGCTTCCAGCTTGTGTTTTTGCTTGCAGCTCAATGCACATGCTAGTCAATGATGTACAAAAAGTCGCCAATTACATATAAATTTGCTTATCTGTAATCACTAAAATATCAATATATCATGATTATATAGCATGAAATGAAATAAACAAGAAGTGTACTGAAGATATACTTTTATTGCATCTTAACAAATACCATACACAAACTACAGGGAATGTTCGGCTTTCAGAAAAAATAGTTCACATGGAGAAAATGCAAAGATAAAATTTGCCTTTTAAAAATACAGGCATGGTACATTTATTTACAAAATTTAATGGCGTGAGGAGAATTACAAAGCTGAGCAATATGAGTACAATTATCATATGGTTGTAAAACGTTTAATGCTATCACTTTGTATTCAGTTAGCACTGAGCAGTACATCTTACAGAATGCTGAGTTATATATATATATATAATATATTTACAATTTTATCA
This sequence comes from Amphiduros pacificus, assembly GCA_949316495.1. Taxonomy (NCBI): domain Eukaryota; kingdom Metazoa; phylum Annelida; class Polychaeta; order Phyllodocida; family Hesionidae; genus Amphiduros; species Amphiduros pacificus. Next base: position 47,087,357 of record OX439000.1, on the reverse strand, counting down.
TTGTGTTCACCTTATTTCCATTATTTAAACATATCAACCACATATCTCCATAAAGAAAACAAAGCATTAATATTTCAATGGAATGAAAATGTATATTATAAACGTATTGTGAAACTTGAGAAAAGAGAGTCCTTTTTCATATTTTTACAACCTTAAACTAACCTTTGAATTCAATTCAACATTTTCTGACATGAATTGTGATTGTACAATAAATAGCCCCTTTTATATGGTAAAGGGCATTACACTAACCAGGGCATGAAATGTTTGCCTTCATTACAACACACAATCTATTGTGATGCAACAACTCCATATGATGCTATGCTCATAAACTCTTTACACCCTCGATGTGAATAATATATATATATTGATATATTGATTATGCTCCACAAAATGAAAACTTTATGTTCATGTTAAATCACAGTTTATTGATATGTGATGTTAGCAGTGGTCATAACTCAACTTCAACATTATAACTCTAGCAGTTTTCGAATTTGAAACTGTTTTCATGGGAATAAAAATAAAGCAAAACTCATTCTTGTTCTTCTAAAATAAAAGGAATGTGCAAGAATATTTGGTCAATATCACATGTGTGTGTAACTAGAGTACTCCTGTTCTATTTTAACTGCAACCATTGTTTATAGAGGTACAACATTCACTCCTTTTTATGTATTATGTCAATACATCACCATGATATATTTTAGTTATTCCATTTATTTAATGCTGATCATCTTCAGTCAAAAGTTCTCCAAAACACAAACAAAACAATGAAAAACAAAAACAAGTTCACAAATATGCATAAATATTTTCTTGGTTATTAATAAAAAAAATATATTGTAAGGAATGCACAATTGTACAACTTTAACAATTATTCATTAAAAAAGAGCATACACATCTAAAATTCATCTTATTCCGTATATTTACTTCAGACTGAAATCACCTGACAGTAAAGAAGAGCACCTGCACCAAGATGTGTGGTCCCATAGATACAAACCCACTACATTATATAGTCATAAAGAGATCAACACCCACAATGTTATCACTATTATCACAAGGCAAATACATCCTACAAAGAGAGTCACTGTAATGTTTGGTATTACTCTGTCAATCTCGCTCACTATCCCAACACTAAAACCTTGTTGAGGCAAGTCTTGATAATGGTTAATTGATTTTGCTGGTAAAATCAAATAAAAATAACTCAGGTATCTACTGACATTTATATCAGAGACAGGCAGTAGTTAACTCAGACCAGTATTAGACCACACATATATATCATCACGCACCACAGCACATTGAAATTTACATACCGGTAATTATAAAAAATACTCTGTGAGTATAGAATCATGTATTATTACCAATGCAATTAATTCAACTTAATGTTTAAACCTCAAATTTGCTTTCAAATTGGTTAGAATGGTCATATTTACATTATTAAAACTACAAAAAAATTCTATCTTTCCAAATTTGCAAATATTGATTATTTGGTGCATGTCACATGTTTTAGAAATGTTATACAAATACCCTAGGTACTACCAATCTTTGATCAATCTATAAAATTTATTTTTCTCCATATGAGATGGTCAACTGAACCAACACTTGCTATTGGCTTCAAGCATATATTTATCTTATTCTGATCTCAATAAAAAACAATATTCACCCTCTTCAATTACATACATTTAGGTTTAAAGTCAAAAATTATTTGTTACAATTGATTGTTTAATGCCATATAGTCATACAGGTAGCTAAACACTGAATTCCATTAATGTATATTATCTTAAACAATGTGTATAAATTCAACTCAAGATATATATCAAATATCGTTTGAAAAATGACAATGCACAGAAGTCAATAAACACCACAATAAACTTACATCCTGACTTTGTGCCATATAATAATATTGTGATAACAAGAATATCTCATTGTAACAAATTAAAACAAGTTCCTTAAAAATGGATTTCATTTTCACAAATATATTTTCTGATTTCTTTAACAATTCTTTACCCTTAAATGCAAGCATTGTAGCTTGAATCCTTTCATGGTTTTCAATATTCCAAAATATCAATTAGTTATTAACATCTTCAAATCAACACACTCATCAAAATAATATCAATTTATATTAATAAAATTTATTCGATTATTGATAGAAAGCTTTTGTATGTTGCTATGCTGCAAATTGCATATTGAACACTTCTTAAAATGAGCATGTGAAAAAATGAGCATTACTTATAAATCTTTGAAATTTGAAATTCACTGCAATTGCAATCATGTGAAAAGCACACATTTCAGATAACAATTAACCTGTTAGTAGTAAGAACTATTACTTGTATAGATATGTTTATTCACTTCAATAATAAAGAGATTTTCATTGCACTGCACCGTATGATAATATGAGCATAAATGTACCGGAATAGAGAGTTTTGGCATTTTGAAAGATCTCTTCAGGATATCTGCTGCTTAATCAGATTTTCCTTCCCTTATCTAGATTTTCTCTCCCTCATTCCCTCATTCAGATTTTCCTTCCCTTATTTAGATTTTCTCTCCCTCATTCGGGTTTTCCGTTCCTTATTTAAATTTTCTCTCCATCATTCAGATTTTCTCTCCCTTATTCAGATTTTCTCTCCCTTATTCAGATTTTCTCTCCCTCATTCAGATTTTCTTCTCTTATTCAGATTTACTCTGCCTTATTCAGATTTACTCTGCCTTATTAAGATTTACTCTGCCTTATTCAGATTTACTCTGCCTTATTCAGATTTACTCTGCCTTATTCAGATTTACTCTGCCTTATTCAGATTTACTCTGCCTTATCCAGATTTTCTCTGCCTTATTCAGATTTACTCTGCCTTATTAAGATTTACTCTGCCTTATTCAGATTTACTCTGCCTTATCCAGATTTTCTCTGCCTTATTCAGATTTACTCTGCCTTATTCAGATTTACTCTGCCTTATCCAGATTTACTCTGCCTTATCCAGATTTACTCTGCCTTATCCAGATTTTCTCTCCCTCATTCAGATTTTCTTCTCTTATTCAGATTTACTCTGCCTTATTCAGATTTACTCTGCCTTATTAAGATTTACTCTGCCTTATCCAGATTTACTCTGCCTTATTCAGATTTACTCTGCCTTTTTCAGATTTACTCTGCCTTATTCAGATTTACTCTGCCTTATCCAGATTTACTCTGCCTTATCCAGATTTACTCTGCCTTATTCAGATTTACTCTGCCTTATTCAGATTTACTCTGCCTTATTCAGATTTTCTCTCCCTTATTCAGATTTTCTCTCCCTTATTCATACCTTCTGATTATCAAGAACATGCGGTAGCTCTCCTTCATATCCTCTCTTATCTTTGGGAGGTCCAATATTATCTCAGTCATATCTTATATCATTTTAGTCAGATCTTTTTTCTAGTCTTATAAAGGTCATCCCACTCATTATATGAGGCAATGAGTAGCATCTATGATGAATTATTTCCATAAACCCTGACATATTTGATGGAGAACCGGGAATGCATCCAATGGTTCTTTATCAGCATAATTGCATATTTCATGTTCATATTTTTAAATTCTTGTTTTTTTTCCCCCTTAATATCAATATCAGCTGTACCAATAAATCTTACACCATTTCCTATCCCCAAAACATGCAGATATTGTCTCAGTCATCAAACAGCATGCGGTCCTCATCACTGCCGACAGCGTTGTGAATGGTGTCGTGAACATTGTTTCCGTCGTCAAACAGCATGCTGTCCTCATCACTGGCGACAGCGTTGTGAATGGTGTCGTGAACGTTGTCTCAGTCGTCAAACAGCATGCGGTCTTCATCACTGCCAACAGCGTTGTGAATGGTGTCGAGAGTGGGTGAGAGTTCAGTGCCGCTGTCCTGGTCTACGAGTTCTGCCTCACTCAGGCTTTGCACCCTGATGACTTGCTGGTTGGACCTGAGTGCGCTGTACGGCCAACATGCACAGCTGGTCCACTCCGTGGGTGCGTTGCGGCTGGAATATAGAGGGGTCTGGACTGAGGATTGAGGGTGTCGGACAGTCAGCGTCATTAGGTGGGGAAGCTGGACAGCAGCATGAGGCAGGCAGGTTAGACAGTGCCACAGAAAAGCCACATCTAATAAGAAAACAACAACAAAAAGACAGGCAAACAAAATAATAAAATAGAGCATCACTTGGTGTAAGTACTGAGTGCAAGACGATTATAATAATAAAACTTCAGTGCACACAACAGGATATGAAAATAAACATCTAGAAAGGTTTTCTACAGCAAAGTATGAATATTAAGCAATGCTGGAGATGCATTTTCTGCCCATGTTGACAGATTCAGGGGAGTATAAGTAAACAGGAAAAAGTATGATTTTTCAGAAATTTTGGTTACAATCCATAAAACTGATGCGAAAAATAAGTTTTACTCTGCTAGAATAATTAACCCAGAATATTTTTTAGAGAGATTCAGTTCTTTTGTTTGGTTAAATAATGGAAATAAGCAAGAAATTTCTTGTTTTTCCCACAATTAAGATATTAATTAGCATACATGAAAAGTTAACAACATTTGTATGAATTATTCTTTTCTTTCCAAATTTGAATTTACATCTAGATTTGACTGTAATCTCTTGGAAAGCTAAACTAATTTAAAATAGTTTGTCATCTATAATGTTGTAATGCACCTACCTTGCAATTCTTGCAGTATTGATGGATTATAAATATTCAAATGTCAGATATCTTACAAATTGTTAAGTATGCTTACTTTAATTGTAAATCTGTTGATATTTGTTCCAGAGATCTCCCCTTGGTTTCTGGAACTAGGATGAACACAAAAACTACTGATATCAAACAGATACCAGCATACAGCAGAAAAGTCACTGATGTTCCTAAAACTCCTGTAAAGAAAGGAAGACATCTGAAATTATGAAAACATCTCAACCCCAGCCAAAACCTTGTGTAAAGAAATATATTTAATTGTCAGATTGATCTACTGCTTGCATTATATACTTCAAGTGAACACAAAATGTTTTTCCAGAAATTGATTATCAATAATCATTAATTTGATGTGATTGATAAAATCATCAAACAAAATGCACAATTGCCACAATTGCCCAAATGAGAACCTCACAATACAAATGAACACAAAGTACATTTCTTGAAATATATTGTAAATAGTTATTCGATTTGATACAACCCTTATGTTTACCTACTGAAATACATGACAGCAACCATAATACACCGACCATGGTCATTGTGTCTTGCGAAAGTGCCAAGTACTGGCTGTGCTCTTCTGACCACTAGGTCTATTGTGGCCTGTAAGGGTGTTAGGCATGTACCAATAGACAAACATTAATGGAAAACAGGTGTCTATTAGCCATATCCCTCCATTGTCCCAATCTGAAGGTGCCCCATTGTTAGCAAAACCTTGTCCCAATCTGAAGGTGTCCCATTGTTAGCAAAACCGTACTAAGCAGGTGTTTGCTCTATACTACTGGTCAAATGAACAAAGTTTGTTGTTCAATGAACGATTTGGATTTTAGCAGAAGACTCATCTATTTTCAAATGGCCCAGAAATTGATGTAGGGGAAATATAATGGGTATTAACATTTGATCACAAAGTTTAAGGTATAAATAGTTATATTTTCAAAATCACTGCTTAATTCCTTTAACTTACTCATTAAATCCAGAAAGGTCAGTGAAACAACCAAATTGGCACCCCAATTTAAAATGGTTGCCATGGATACAGCTCGACCCTTCAAATGAGATGGGAAAATCTCACTCAGCACCAACCATGACACTATATTAAAACATAAAGAAATAATGCACACATGAGAAAACATCAACTAAGTTAATCAACATTATTACAAAATAATGTCATTACTTTCCCTGAAAATAGCACCTAAATTGCCTTCTTTGTACTAATATCTCTTATACCTAATACTGTAATGCAAAAAAAACGATCTATGGGTTCAGATCATGTAGACTCACCTGGCCCAAAGCCGATTGCATAGCCTGCAATATATAACATGAGAGCTCCAAGAGCCAGCCACTTGGTGAATAATGATGTGGATACCACAGGGGCTGCTGTGCTACCCATTCTCCTGTAAATATCAATTAAAGACTCGCTGTCTGCTGCTCCTTTAGCATCAGGCAGTCTGGGTGCGCGAGAACTATCCGCCCCTTCTGATTGGTCAGAATTGGGCACAGAGTTTGAGGCAGCACTAATCCCTGAGCTTATTTTGAGTCCTTTGGAATTCAAAAAATTTAATGCAAGGCTGTTGCTAATATTTCGATCATTCAGATTGGTGATGTTTAACTCAACAGGTTTGATGTTATTTGAAAAACCACAAGGGTCTGATATATCATGGTGCCACGTTAACATGGCAATGCCTAAAGTTGCTATGGAAACTGTCATAACAATGGCTCCTGCCAGCAGGAACTTGCGGCGACCTCCTTTATCCACAAACATCAAAGCTATTGCTGTGAATATCAGCTAAATTGAAAAAAAAACAAATACTGAAATTACCAAAATGTCAAGTAAATGTACTTATTTAAAATCATTAAATTAATACAGAGTTATTATGAAAATAAATAGGACTTTAATTTTGTTAAATATATATAACACTTAACAGATTAACTGATATCATACTAGACAATCTTTAGCAGCCTCAAATAACTTTGTTGTTGGTTAATTGGACCTATCTACCATTAGCATAACAATTAAACCATTGGTTGTATCCAAGTTACTTCTATCTAAGCCAATAAATGTTTTGAGAGTCAGGTGGGGCTTATGGGGGAAGAGGGGTGTTTACTAGCTTGGATAAGGAAATAGTAAACTTTTTATTGCATGACTTTCATCCTGAAATACATTGTATAGTTTGTATTAAAAATTCTTCTCCCATAGCTACCAAAAACACTCCAGTTCTTAGACATTCTCAAATTGGAGAGTGAAGTCAATAGTCTTGTGACAAACTTTCTCTGGTTGCTTTCACCAACATTTAGCTTGCAAGTACCGTTGTCAATCGCTTTCAAATGAAAGGTAATAGTATTGCAAAATCAAGAAGGATTTTGAGCATATTTTGACTATTTCTCAAATGTTCTTATGTTAACATGTGAACAGTTGTTGTTTACCATCTTCCACCATTGATAATTAGGATTCTTTTTGTAATCATTTGTCAGCTGGTCTCTGATTGGTCACAAAAATTCGGCCCTACCATTGTCTTAGCTGTGGTGATTGGTCAGCGAAATGGATATGTGTTTGACAGTTGCATTATTATTATCCAGATGGATAACAAAAGGTTGTTTGACAGCAAAACCCACAGTTGCATTGTTCTTATTGAACTTAAGTTTAATTAGAAAAAAATCACCTTTATGACACCTAACCCAACTGTCGCTAGAGTGGCAGCTGTATTGTCATGGAAACCAACAGACTGGAAGATGATTGGTGCATAGTACAATACAGTTGGCTGACCAGTAAACTGAAACATAAAAGTACCTACATTATTCATTTGACAAAAATGGCAAAATTACTTTTCATGTTAATGAAAGAGGAATAAAAATGTTACAAATCCTTTTTTATATTGGCATTTAATCAAGTTTAAATGACATTGTTGTAGTGAAAAATGTTGATCAATCTCAATGTGTGCTCTCAGACATTTTTATTCAAATTTGCCAAAATAGATAAAAACCAACAAATGAACTGTGATACAAGTAATGCCAATGATTATAATAAAGTTTATATTGAGCAGAAATCAGACTGTCTATCGAAGAGCTTATCAAAGTTATCTCTCTGGAAGAGAAATGTCCGAGATTCATTGAGTCACCTCTTTACACTATTATGGAGTCAAAGGTGGTGGCTCAACAGATCTATAGTTTGGGGGCAAATGCAGGGAAAGCTCTATCAACTAGTGTGTTCTGCTTTATTTGAGGGTGACAAGGTTCAATCTGCTTTCATACCAGTTTTATTTTGATATCAGCCAAAAACCTTTTCATAGTCAAGAGTAAATGTTATGAAAGCATGAATCAAAGTTTCAGCCATCTTATCATCAAGACATCTTGGCCCAGTTTAGTTCATTTTATGACAATAAGAGCAATCTTTTTATTAGCAGATAATGTAGCATCTGCATATGAGTTACTTTTAAGGGAAATTTGGTAGGGAAGCCATTATTTATAATATATGTCTGGAAATGTTTCAGCATCTCCTCAATAGTAACATCAGTTAAGAAACCAAGATGGTAAAGACTGAAAGCAGATTATCTCTTTACTTGCACTGATTATCATTTTGTTCCAAGGCAGGAGGGTTCATCATTGTATTTTACTCTGGTGTCTTTTCAAAATTTTGAAAGTATTGATATAGATTTCAATTTTTTTACAGATATAAAAAAATGATCTCAGCTATGAGATATATTTAAAAAATAAGGCAAAGAAACAAATACTGACATATAAAAGTTAAGATTTTTGGTGCCAATTTCTAACAAATTAAGCTAGTTGTGCACATCTGCGTTGTACTTTTACTACTGTGGTAAAAGATATCTCTTTTGCAGTTTTAATGTTATATTCAGCACTTATTTATTGACCTACAATATGCTTTCTACCTCATAATATGGTTTCTTCTAAATTCCCTATGAATTTAGGGGAAGCAAACAGAGGTTTCGGAATGCATACCTGTTGGAAGAATACAACTCCCATGCCTATAATCATTCTGTATCGCATATTGTCCTTGCTTCGACACAAGTCTAAAATAGAACTACTCTGAAATGAAAAAGAAGAGTTTACAAAATTACAGGTAACTATTTAATTTAGCTACATATGACTTAATATTGATTTGGAGTTTTGATATAAGGTACTTGTGCTTTCAATTTCGGTACAAAACAAACAATTACCTGATGATGTTGAAGGGTGTTTTTAATGGATTGGTATTCATATTCCACTGCTCCCGTTCCCCGTATTTTATGCAACGTGTTCACCGCCTATTGGAAAATATTAAAAAAATGATATGCAACATTTAATGCACATGCAAAAGCATTATCAAGAAAAAACAATAATGAAGTTCTTAGAAATAATGTCTTTGTTTACCTTGCATATATTTGTAAAGTCACTTTGAATGAATTTTACAAATAATATATTTTTTATTTAGTGCCAGTTTTAATGGAAATATGTTTATATGAAACATTTGCAATACATTTATCTTCATATAAATTAAAAGCAAAACAAAGTATGATGATTTTCCAAACAAAATGAGTGAATTATCCCCAAAAGTTTGACTTTCATTTGTTTTCAAGGAAATAATTCATGTTTTGAAAAGAAAACTATCTGACAAGAAATAACCTGAAAAAAACAAATATTCTGTTTGGCTTTATCTGCACCAGAACCACAAAATATTCATGCCTATTTACCTTACTCCAAATATTAACAAAAGACCTTTAATAAAGTGGCTCTCATAATGTAGGTGTTCTGTTCCATTAATTTCTGTTAAAGATAATCAGTGTTGAAAATGATATTCAACAGACTCTTGATTAAAAAATCTTTCACAAAATATTAGTGTTTTAAGAATATATCATAGATTTGACAATACGCCAAATCTTTTTAAACATTTCAAAAAGCTGATAAAACAAGAAAAAAGGCACACCATTGGATGCTGAATCTATGCCTTATGTACCAACTTTAGAATCTAGGCAGCAAATATATAATTTACAATACTCTGTAATTTGGCAAATATGATCCAGAATATGATGGTTTCCAATGTGAAACATAACATATACACATAAGATTGGCAAATCACACTATATTCTTATGTTACATCTAACTCCCTCACAAATGTGTAAAATCAAAGTATACCCTTATTCTGCAACAAATAAATGCCCTGCAATTGTGTGGTATCAAAGTGTACCCTTATTCTGCAACAAATAAATGCCCTGCAATTGTGTGGTATCAAAGTGTACCCTAATTCTGCAACAGATAAATACCCTGTAACTGTGTGATATCAGAGTGTACCCTTATTCTGCAACAGATAAATAACCTGTAACTGTGTGATATCAGAGTGTACCCTTATTCTGCAACAGATAAATGCCCTGCAATTGTGTGATATCAAAGTATACCCTTATTCTGCAACAGATAAATAACCTTTAATTGCATGATATCAAAGTGTACCCTAATTCTGCAACAGATAAATACCCTGTAACTGTGTGATATCAGAGTGTACCCTTATTCTGCAACAGATAAATAACCTGAAATTGTATGATATCAATGTGTACCCTTATTCTGCAACAGATACATAACCTGTAATTGTGTGATATCAAAGTATACCCTTATTCTGCAACAGATAAATAACCTGTAATTGTGTGATATCAAAGTATACCCTTATTCTACAACAGATAAATACCCTGTAACTGTGTGATATCAAAGTGTACCCTTATTCTGCAACAGATAAATTACCTGTAATTGCATGATATCAAAGCGTACCCTTATTCTGCAACAGATAAATACCCTGTAATTGTGTGATATCAAAGTGTACCCTTATTCTGCAACAGATACATTACCTGTAACTGTGTGATATCAGAGTGTACCCTTATTCTACAACAGATAAATAACCTGAAATTGTGTGATATCAAAGTGTACCCTTATTCTACAACAGATAAATAACCTGAAATTGTGTGATATCAAAGTGTACCCTTATTCTGCAACACATAAATGCCCTGTAATTGTGTGATATCAAAGTGTACCCTTAGTCTGCAACAGATAAATAAACTGTAATTGTGTGATATCAAAGTATACCCTTTTTGTGTAATTTTTAACAACCCTGGAAAGCTGATTAAGATTAAGATTGGTAGCCTTCTTCAGGTTTTAGATGAGAGATGAGGTGGCACGGTCACCTTGGTATCATAGTTATTTTGACCAGGTCCCATTATTTTAAATGGCCAAACACAAGAGTCTGGTGAAAACATTTTGCCCTAAGTTACACATCCTACCTAATATAAAAAGTCCAAGGAGAACACAGCATTATACCACGTTATACTTAACCCGCTTCATTGTGATGAACTGCTCGTATATTATTAATCATTCTTGGTGTTGTTAATGGGAATGTCTCACATGAGACTTGACAGTGTGTTGAACCCCTCTTAAAACTGTCAAGAAAGGTCTGCTATACATCGGCCCTGTACATTCTAGTAGCCCCTTTGAGAAGCCAAAATGTGCAGAAATGCCACAAATAAAAGGGTGCATTTCTGCATGTTTATAACTTAATACTGACACATCAATGCCACAAAGTAATGATTTTTGTAAAATTTTACATCATATTGACTGTACCTGCAACTTTAAGTAAACCCACTTTGGCTAATATGAAGAAATCCTTCCTGCTTCCGTGGTCAAAAGTATATTAACATTTGTGATACACTAATATATCAAGTGGTCATGGAGGGAGCCAAAGGGAACAATCAAAGGTCATTCCAGACATGGTTACCATAGTTACATGGCACCTGTCCTTGCCAGTAATTACTACATCTCAGATATTTCCATCTGTGAGGAGTAATTTTCCCTTGTGAACACCTACATTTTATGTCTGTTTATAATATCTGCCAATATCAGTGTTGATATCATACTATTTAGTTCAGTATATATCCAATCTATAGGAAATAGAGTTGTTCGACAGTTTAAATTTTGTGTACAGTATAACAAAGGCATATTTTGTTCATCCAATACTGGTATAAGTAGTTTATAGTATATATACCCTTCGTAAGGCAAAGTATAAGGATGAAAGTAGGGTCAGGAAGGCAGGGACTTGTGGAGGAGGAATTAATCACATAACCACCGCCCCAATATCCAACAGCCTCACCTTGGTAAACTTCCCTCATTTCTGCTGATGAACATATGTTTATCAATTACAGTTTTATAGGGTTATATAATATACTTTAAGCAAAAAGGTGATTATTTTGTGAACTAAGTTGTTCTGAAATAAATGTGTCTACTTTTCCAGTAATGCACAAAGTTTTAAATAAAACTTGTTTGTGTGGTTTGAAATACTTTTTTTCTGTACCTGATGTATTTATGATATCTGAGTAATAAACTATGGCTTAGATAGTGTTTAGCGATTATTCCAAAATCAAACTTTGCTTACTTCCAATGAAAATGTGCTAATTTATTTAGATACAGAAGGGTGTTTTAACAGTAGACCGTATGTGGTCTGTGTGTGGTTTTAACTTCATCCAAGGTGTTTCCATGGGCATGGTTAGGGATGGGCCCCGGTACTGAAGAGTCCCGGGAACCTGTCAGTTTCTAATGTTTTAGAACTGTCCCGATACAAACATGAGGAGCATCATGTGAAGCATCATGTGAAACTGAGAAATGTTTGCCACAAGTGTTTGTGGCAAACATTACAAGGGGTGTGTGTTTTCTTTGATATGATTGAATGCATAAGCCCCTGTGGATTGTAAGTCTGCAGCTCCACTACCCCAGTCACCAAGGCCTGGTCTGCAGATAGGTTTCAGACAGAACTATTGGGGATAAAACAGTATACATTCTTTATTGAGTTCAAAAAGGGTTTTTTTGCACTTTTGTTTGTGAAGTTCAGGTGTGTTTTCAATGAGACAGTATGGCAGCCCTATTGTCAGGTATCGGTATCGGTATCGTGCAAGTATCGGTATCATTTATAAAGTATCGGTATCGGTATCGTCCCGCTAAATTGTTAAGTGGGCCCATCCCTAGGCACGGTGCAGTATCTTAGCAAGAATGGAGGGTAATGACAGATCCTGGGGGATCCTGTGCACTATTATTAATATCATTAACTTAATCAGTGTTTAAAGGAATTATACACTGAAAAAACCTATAAAAATCAGGAATTGGTGAAAAATGTATTTGGCTTTCATGTCTATTAACATTTTGGATAGATGAGCTCATATAAGTGAATGTAAAACCTATTTATACAAGAATCTAATTAAGAGCCCCCTTTCTCTTGGCCTCCTTTCTATGTGGAGTGTTATCATTGAGGCACTGAAAGGTAAAATGACTTCATGAGAGTAGTGTAATATGCTTATGGTGTAATCAAAGGTACTGTCCTTTGAGTAGTGTTAGATCAATGTCAAACATTGCTACCCTACTTTGAGCCTCATCTGATGTAATCAGAGTTCGCGCAAAACATGTCACATGCTGCTGATGACCTTGATATCTGCCGATACTGCAACTATTTCTTATTGTAACTTCTCTAATTGCTCCGTCTAATATTTCAACATGCCATGAAGTTGATATATTGATATACTTATAAATAAACCAAAATGTATAAGGAACGCTCAATACCTATAGATATAATGACCTTTTATTATGACACTGATTAACCCTCACTCTGGTCTGAGAGCAATAATAATTAAAAAGTCATATTGCTCTCAGCTCTGATATATCATGACTACAGAAACTTACTTCTCTGGAGTGTTGCCTTGGTTAACATAATATGTTATGTAACTGACTGCAAACAGACCACAATGGAGGTTAGGCACTGGGCCACTGGGACTCAATGTCCTACTGTTTTTGAGTGACAAGGGATCTTTTCACCATACATCTTTTTGGAAATAAAGTCAGTCATGACTACATTTCGCTAGGCATACCTCCTGGAGGACAATATAGGGGCACATGTGGGCATGATCTCCTGGTCTGTATAAGCATTACCTCATCTGGTCAATTCAGGAGAGTTTTTCTCACCGTGACCATTTGCACCCTCTACATATGTCCATTCATTTGAGAAAAACACTACCCTGTGATTCACATGTAACATCTTAGCTACTAGTAGCTAAGAACTATGACCATTAGTTACAGAAGTGACAGACATACAGAAAGTTGTCGGACAGAAAGAAAGAGAGAACATTTCCCTCCCCTATGTGCAGAAGCTATGCTACGCAAAGCTAAAAAGGTGGTGGATATTAAATTCATCCTACAGTCAGGAAAGAGTGCTACCCTTGTGTGATGTGTGATGAAGAACCAGGATCTCTGATGTACCACAGTACATCTCCCATTAAGAGTTGGCAGAAAAGTCTTGACAGTTTTATGGGACATTTATGGGTGCTATCTTGTGATGTATTGTTAGAAGACCTCATGATAACTTGTAGCATACACTTTGGACTCTACTGTTAGATACCTGAACCTACTGATACCTATTTTGTTTCCTAACTTCTGGCAGTGCCTTTTAACAAAAGAAAGTATAAATGTTCTCTTGCATTGCTATTCTTTCCTTCATAACTGTGTTTTTTTGAATAAGGATTACTTACTTGTTGATCTCGGCCTTTGATAACAAGGAACCTCGGACTGTCAGGTAGAAAAAGCATAGCTATTCCCTGTATGGTTGCTGGGATGGCTGACAAACCAAACATATACCGCCTGAAATAATGCCATATATAGTCAAATAGTGCTAACATCAATAAACATATATAGGAAGAGTTATGTTGAATGCTACAATAAAAGAAAAGTATTTACCATCCATCTGGTACAGATATAAAAGCATAGTTGACACAAAATGCCAGCAGAAATCCCAGAGTTATTCCCAACTCATTCAGCGACACCAGCTGCCCCCGTCGTTTCTGAAATATAACAAAACCTTCTGATATCATCTCAAATTACAACAAGAGTCCCCCGCACTTACGGACAGTTGCGATGGCCAAAAAAAGACAATCAATCACTGCCATAACCTAATCAGATTGAGGAAAGGTCCCCAAGAGTACATGTGTGCAATATCTAAGGTAAATAAGGTAAACAGTTCTGGCTCTATTATGCACACAAGCCAAGTTGGTGACATGGTTGTCATGGCAACAGAAATTGCCAAATCACAGCCTTTATCTATACAGATCAGAGGAAGGTCCCCATGAGTGCATGTGTGCAATATCTAAGGTAAACATCAAACTGTTGTGGCTGTATCATGCACACAAGTAATTTACCGCGGACGCACGCACGGACACATGCACGGACGCAGCTCAATTTAATGTCCCCAGCTCTTTGCATTGCGAAGAATGTGGGGGACAAAAGTGTCATAATCCTCTCCATTCCTGACCTGTGACCACCATCCTTAATCTATATCCTCTCCATTCTTGACCTGTGACCCCCATCCTTAATCTATATCCTCTCCATTCCTGACCTGTGACCCCCATCCTTAATTTATATCCTCTCCATTCCTGACCTGTGACCACCATCCCTAATCTATATCCTCTCCATTCCTGACCTGTGACCCCCATCCTTAATATATATCCTCACCATTCCTGACCTGTGCCCACCATCCTTAATTTATATCCTCTTCATTCCTGACCTGTGACCACCATCCCTAATCTATATCCTCTCCATTCCTGACCTGTGACCACCATCCCTAATCTATATCCTCACCATTCCTGACCTGTGACCACCATCCCTAATCTATATCCTCTCCATTCCTGACCTGTGACCACCATCCCTAATCTATATCCTCACCATTCTTGACCTGTGACCACCATCCCTAATCTATATCCTCTCCATTCTTGACCTGTGACCCCCATCCTTAATATATATCCTCTCCATTCCTGACCTGTGACCACCATCCTTAATCTATATCCTCTCCATTCTTGACCTGTGACCCCCATCCTTAATCTATATCCTCTCCATTCCTGACCTGTGACCCCCATCCTTAATTTATATCCTCTCCATTCCTGACCTGTGACCACCATCCCTAATCTATATCCTCTCCATTCCTGACCTGTGACCACCATCCCTAATCTATATCCTCTCCATTCCTGACCTGTGACCACCATCCCTAATATATATCCTCTCCATTCCTGACCTGTGACCACCATCCCTAATATCAGGCTAATATATATCCTCTCCATTCCTGACCTGTGACCCCATCCTAAATTTATATCCTCTCCATTCCTGACATGTGACCCCCATCCCTAATCTATATCCTCTCCATTCCTGACCTGTGACCACCATCCCTAATTTATATCCTCTTCATTCCTGACATGTGACCCCCATCCCTAATCTATATCCTCTTCATTCCTGACCTGTGCCCACCATCCTTAATTTATATCCTCTCCATTCCTGACCTGTGACCACCATCCCTAATCTATATCCTCTCCATTCCTGACCTGTGACCACCATCCCTAATCTATATCCTCTCCATTCCTGACCTGTGACCACCATCCCTAATCTATATCCTCTCCATTCCTGACCTGTGACCACCATCCCTAATATATATCCTCTCCATTCCTGACCTGTGCCCACCATCCTTAATTTATATCCTCTTCATTCCTGACCTGTGACCACCATCCCTAATCTATATCCTCTTCATTCCTGACCTGTGCCCACCATCCTTAATTTATATCCTCTCCATTCCTGACCTGTGACCACCATCCCTAATCTATATCCTCTCCATTCCTGACCTGTGACCACCATCCCTAATCTATATCCTCACCATTCCTGACCTGTGACCCCCATCCCTAATCTATATCCTCTCCATTCCTGACATGTGACCCCCATCCCTAATCTATATCCTCTTCATTCCTGACCTGTGACCCCCATCCCTAATCTATATCCTCTCTATTCCTGACCTGTGACCCCCATCCCTAATCTATATCCTCTCCATTCCTGACCTGTGACCCCCATCCCTAATCTATATCCTCTCCATTCCTGACCTGTGACTTCCATCTCTAATTTATATCCTCTAAATTCCAGATCTGTGACCACCATCCCTACTGATCACTACTTCCATGTGAACATTGATGTCATGGTGCCATTGCTTATCACTCTCATGTGAATGGTGATGTCATGGTACCATTGCTTACCCCTCTCATGTGTATACTAATGTCATATGACCTTTTTAAAATGTACAATGTTAATAGGTCTGGGAATGCTAACCAAACTACACCTCCAGAGAAATCACAACTATGTCCTTTGAGTATTAAATTGAGAATCTAAACTATATTGTAAACTTACAGGTGGAGCTATTTCTGATATGTAGATACATTCTGCTATTGCAGACAGGGACACAGCAAATCCAACAACTAGGCGCCCTACAATCTAAAACAAGCATCAAAATTAAACAATGATTCCTTTGATAGGCATCATAATTATTGAGTTGCAATTATCAAATACTTTAAGTAATGTTTCTCTCAAATTCTCCCTATCTGCTCTACTATTTACGCTGCATTTTCAGAGCGCTGCGATCGTATTTGACCCAATTCTTTGCACACGGCACATCCGGGAACAGCGGCGACAGCCTGTTTGGGGCATTGTCGCCTCTGCCTTTCATCTTTCCATCGTTGTTTTTATCAGTTTTGCCTCCGTAATATTGACATAAATTACGTAGAATGCAATATACTTATATAAAGAATACACGACAAACATGCTTTAGCGCTGACATTAGCGTGTCAATGTACGATGTCAGTCTGAAATTTCCCTCCCATCTTGAAGCAAGGCAGGCGGAAGTTTACAATGCAACATCTTTCCCGTCATGCATCACTCTCTCGTGCCAATTTCGTCATTTTTTCACGGACCAGCTAAAAAGCCGGGAGAGCAGATAGCGAGAATTGCTACCAACTTGTACACAAATAAAACAAAATATTCTGATGTCAGCAACTGTTCTGATCTACCTATTTAAATATTTTCTTTTCAAAAAGAAACCCAGAAGGAGACTGATTTTTCATGTCATGAAAAAAAACCAATGAATTGAATGAAATTAATTGATATTCAACGGCTGTCTTGGCAGTTAGAGCTACCAGCAGAGCACAGTAAGGAAGCAGTACATAGATAGAATGTTAGTGTTTGGTACAGAGAGAGAGGACTGACCAGCCCGGAGTATGATGGAGTGACTGCCAGGATAACTGCTCCCATGACAAATACACACGCATTGGCTATGATGGTCATGCGTCGCCCATACAGATCTACCAACCAACCTGCAGCCAGAAAAAAACAACACTTCTTGACTGATGGTGATATATATAATACATAAACAAATGTGTTGAATGACTAACAATAGATTCTTGACATTCAATTTGTAAGAGTTATAATTTTTTTAATGGCTCTGGAATAAACTTTTAATATATACTCTGAAGAAAGTAGAGAAGGAAATACCATATGGTTTTCCCTAAATCTAAATTCTTTATATCCAATTATTTTCTCATCTGAGCTGTGATGGCAATCAATGAGTTAGGCACTGACCTCCAACGATGGACGCCACCAGGGCCCCAAATAGCATGGCACTGACAGCCATTTCCTCTCTTATACAGCTCAGTTCAAACTTGGTGGTGAGCTGCAGCAACGCACCTGAAATGATCCCTGAAGCAAACATGTGTCATGCTTAAATGCCCATACTCTCTAGTTCACTTAACAGAATAAATAACTGTACACATTAGTTATATACTGTCCAGAATAAATTTGGCCCAGACATTATGTTGCAAGCAATTATTCCATGAGGGTGAAAGAATCCTTTTCATTATGGTATACACATTAATTTAAATAAAGAACTGTTAAGGTTTCAGACCCTTTGATTATTGTGGAGTTAGCGTTTCCTCTAAGGGTCTATTATCATTATAATACTGGCCTATAATATTAGATTGCTTTTCCTCAGCCTATATCTCACCCGTGTCATAGCCAAAGAGAATTCCCCCGACAGCTGCCACTGCTGATGCCAGGTACACATAAACCAGGGGATACTTGGGGGGCTCGCTGCTCTCGTCCCCGCTCAATGTCTCGGGAAGCAGGTGTTCCATATCACTCGCTGGTACAGAGAGGTGACCCTCTGCCAGCCCGTCCCCGGAATCTCCCATCTTAACCCTGCGGGGCACGTTGGGCCACTCCTTCGATGCCGCCCTCGCTAACTCCCTTGGGTCATGTTTCTGCCGCGATGAGCCATTCTCTACTCCAAACTCAACACTACCATCTATATTTTGATAGCCCTGCCTCCCATTTCGGAGCAGACGGTCTGAAATTTAAATATGATATTTTTATTTTAAAAAAGAGGGTTAAAATTCATTGAAAAATTATTCAAAGATTCCATTCCAAGAGTCAAGTTGGGTAAACTCTACCAGTTTCTATGGCAAAATGTACTTCCTCCTCCTCCTCCTCCTCATCCCCCCAATCTAAGGACAAGGTCCTTCCCATCGTGTTCACATACTCATGATACTTAATCACCAGAACTTGCTCCTCCACCATCTTACTCTTCACTATGTTATGCCATACACTACAGCACCTTTTATATATCAAATCCTCTTATATATGTATCAATGACAATAGTGTGTTACCAATATATCATTATTTTAATAGTATTGTTTATCTCAACATGATATATGTCTTCTGTGATATGACATCACAAACTCTACACAAGATCATTCATCATACACACATATGCATATATATATATATATTTATGTACACATATATTTTTTATAAATATGTCATCAGGATTCAATATCCTTGAGTGCACACCATTCAAATTCCAATGATAATATGTCTGTTCCTTCTTATTAAACATTGATTGACATCAAGCAGTCAATAGATAATTCTTACTCTAATAAATAAGAATATGATCATCACTTATCAGCAGTTTCCACTAACACCAGTAATGTCCATTTGGTATTTAGATCTTGTTTTCTTAATATCCAAAGGGTATTCCTTTGTATGTGCAATTATCTAATGCCCATATGGCCTTCCATTGTTATTTGATTAATATCTAATGGGCCATCGGTCTTCTTACTTCTTAATGTTAAATGAGATGAAATATTAACTCAGGCCCAGTGAACAATGTATCCAGCACTTCTAATATCACACAACTGTGTGGGCCAATGCTTCCTCATGTAAATGTCTCATAGAATGCTGGTAAGGCTTCGCTCACATCAACCATTGCCAAAACACACAAATACCTGCTTAAACATTTCAATCTACCACTAATCCATTTTGTAATCCATCCTGATGGTTAATTATATCAGAGATAATCATGATACCAGAATGAATGAAGATTTCCCATTTCCATTAGTATTAATTAGTTGACTTGTTTCCCATGTATCAACTGATCCTGCTGTATTAAGGCTGTAAATTCCAACACTTATCCCAAGGTGACAAATGTGTTTTCCATTTAAGCAAGTTTCTGCACATTGTAGTAATCCCAATTATTGTGTCGATAGATGCCTTGTATCAAATATCTGAACCTCATCGCCTCCTGCATCCAGTGTATTGCAATTTTCCTCCTTATTTAATGTGATATGACATGGATTAACTGCTGGTGTGCAGCATCTCCCAGCACAAGTCCATCACATTCCTACAGCGGCCTCCT
Source organism: Amphiduros pacificus (assembly GCA_949316495.1). NCBI lineage: Eukaryota > Metazoa > Annelida > Polychaeta > Phyllodocida > Hesionidae > Amphiduros > Amphiduros pacificus. The sequence continues at coordinate 47,067,115 of OX439000.1, read as the reverse complement.
CAATTAAAAAAAAAAATTGAGCAAAAAAAAAATTCCGCTTTTGCAAGGAATGAGGTATATCAACATTACAAGTTACAGGAGCTAATAGACACGGCTGTATCTTGCATTGTGTGGTATGTGGAGTGTGTTTAAGTCGCGGAGGGCAGGAAGCACAAGGTGTGGTGAGCAGATCTCATCTGACCCTCAGTGCCAGCGTGTGTACATAGCCTCTCTGCTACATCAAACATCAGGCGCTATCTCAGGTCCATATTTTATATGTCCCAACTTGGTGGCTGTATCCTGTGACACCACTTGTTCTGGTCCCCTACCACTCTCTGTGGGCTCTTTTTGTCTGACATTATTCTTGCACAGCGACCCAGGTGAAGCCACCTGATGCAGCCAGTTTGTTTTCTTTCTCCGTCAAAGTGGAAGAAGATTGATCTGTCTAACTTGAGGTTACTTTTAAATGAAATCTGCTACCTTACAATAGAAGCCCTTTATTAGATATTGATTTTTAAAGAAGCAATGTTGTGCTCAGTAAGCTATTACAGATATCAGTTATATGGTAGATGCCTTAATGAATTTCCTGCGGGATTTACAGTGGAAAGGAGAACTATGGTTTTGTGTATGTTACATCCCTCCCTGATAGAGAAGTGGGGAGCAGGGAGCACGGGGAGTGTTTAATGTATGAGCTATTACAGCATGCTCATCCAGCCTTCCATCAGGTAGCCTTCTCTCATCCTGCAGTCGCAACCCAGGCCCTCACCACACAGACATCAGCCATCAAATTGGCCAATTAGGTGCAGTCCATGAGGGGCTGGGTGGGCTTGCTCATGTATTGTCCTCAGGGCAGCTACAGCACCAAGTGACAGACGTGGCCTTTGCTTGGTATGCCTCCCTCCCCTGAGACCCCTACAACACTCCACACACACACACACATCAAGGTACGCCATACAGTATAACATAAAATACAACCTCCTCTGTATTCAAGGTTACCATCCTGCCCATAAAATATTCATGTCAACCTCAAAATGCCATCTCTCATTCCGCAAAGCTAATATATTAATGTCCATGTCAATATATAGGTTGAAAGATGAGAATGTCTTTTGGACCTTTCTGCTGATGACCTTTCACCTTTGGTTTGGACTGAAAAACAAACTAATGGTATCTTATGGAATGAGTGGTTTCCCATGCAATCACATTAATAAGTTAGTGTTATGGCCCATCCCAAATATATATTGCTGCTATCTAGGACCTTTTTATGGAAGTGATTCTATTCACTCTTATTTATCTACTTACAAAATAACCATACACTAATCTCAACGTATTTTATGTGAACACCTGGGAAATAAAATGATTAAGTTTTTTATTTCAAAAGTCACACTCCAAAATGAATATGATGGATGATGGTGTAAAGTATGTTTGACTGTGAGCTGTTCCTCCATATGGAGTCTGAAGTTGTGCCCACATCATGATCATTAGCTCTCATTTCAGGACAATTAAGTTCAAAAACAGACCCTCAAAGCACCACAGATAAATTAATGGATATGAATAATTGATGACAACACCTCATTAAAAAAAGAGAAGCAATTCATTATAAGGAAGGCCAACAATGAGTTTGGGGTAAATCTTGATATGGTAACAAGAGTGCAAATATAAATACAAATATATCAATTTGGTCTTTCCATCTGCATTTTAGTCTATTCAATATTTGATCGAACAAAATGCAAATTTCTGTGACTCATTAAGATTCAGGTTCACCATACTTATGCCACCATAGATCACAATGGTTAAAAACATTTTTAGATGGATGAGTATAATGAAAAAGAGAAAAATTCCAATTAATGCGACCTAATCCATCATGTGATCTGATTTCTGTATATTTTTATTTGTCTTGCTAGTTGAAAGAAGATAAATGACAACCATCATACTGCATTGTTGCCGATCTAATCCATAGGGAAAAAAACGTATGACAAAGGTTCATTAAAAATGTCATGTACATACATATAACACAAAGTACCTGCAGTGAATACTGAGGGAGCCTGAGAAAACTAGAATAAGTAATTTCATACTCTTAATATAAATATCATATCTTATATGAATTCATTATTCTTGACTGAACATTATCCTTTTATAATTAATTTTCATATTTGACACACACTAATAATAATCATAATTTGAGAAAATGTCTTACATCAGAATAATGGTAATACAAATATCTGATTTTATGTCAATTTAATTTCAATAATGTCAATATTATTACATTAGGTGAAATATAACTCTGAATCTTATATGTAAGAAAAAAAAACCCACCTCCAATAAATTTTCAAAATAATGTGTATAAGTACCGTATTTACTCGTGTATAAGATGAGGTTTTTGTACAAAAACCCTTAGTTAATGTTTGAGGGGTTGTCTTATACACGAGAGCAACCTGTGGATTTACACCCAACAATTACGGCACTACGAGTTTTCATTACGAACATTCTTATTTTTGAAATAACGAATATTGGACATAGTGGATCGATTTTAATTGCTTTTTAAATGATAAATAAAGGTATTTACCCAAAATTATCACAAATTATCGAGATTTTCTCCATGTCCTCATCGAAACAAAGCGTTTTCATTACGAACTTTTATATTCGACCTGCGAAGCATAATTTGTGATAATATTGGGTAAATACCTTGACTTATCATTTAAAACACAATTAAAATCGATCCGGTATGTCCGATATTCGTTATTTCGAAATTATGAACATCGTATTTAAGTTTTACCGTAAATACTCCAGTATAAGACTGTTAAGATCTTGTTGTGTAAGTATATTTACATTTCACTTTAAAAATGGCTGCCAAACGGTTGAATGGTAGCAGTGTCGATGTCTCAAGAGAAACTGACTCGTCTTATATTCGGAAATTGTTTTTTTTTCAAGCAAAATAACCTCAATTTTGGGGGGTCATCATATACATGAGTCGTCCTATACACGAGTAAATATGATAAATATAAACAAGTAAATATCAAAACCTAGCTTGTGTAAGATATCTTCCAACAAGATATGACTTGTCAAGATAAACAAAATTAGAAACCATTTCAATGATGATGATGTTTGAAAAGAAATCTAGAACTTAAAAACTTCCAGGTTTCAATATCATCTGGCCATTGAAAATAATCAGCAAACTATTACTTTTCTTAATTTCTTCATACAAATGTAATATCTATCTTATCTAATAGTACCACTAGGGGTTATTTATGTAAGTTTAGAAATTGATCAGATTACCTGCAAATGATAATGCTAAGGATTCTGACAATAAAACATGTTTAATGACCCTGCCTATCAGTTAAATCTTTAAATAGATGCACACATTTCAGCATTAAAATATGAAAATGATGAAGTGAATGTAATGAAATTTAAAAAAAGACTTTGTACATTGACCGAACACAAATATTTACTTGATATAATCTGGCCATATGCAGTACCTGTAGCAGTTTGTATCCATACATAAGCAATCCCAGTATCCGTACAGCTCTTCTCAGGAAGACCTTGTCCAGTGTTCCAAACCAAGGGGGACCTTTCCCTAAAATACCTTCTCTTGGCTTCCATGATTATCAAATCAGAATAATGTGATATAAATACAAAAGGCTTGAAATAAACACCACTTTATCCATATGGTGATATTTCTGGAATAATGAAGCTGAGCAATAATAAGTAAGGGCTGCCCCAGGGTATCATTATTATGAGCCATATGAGAACAATGTGTATGCTACTTCCCTAATAAAAACTAACGTCCCAAGGCTGAGTACGTAGATGTTTACATATCCCTAGGAACACCTGACTTGACACATTGAGAATCATGCAAAAAGACCTGAATTATCCCAAAAAATCTCTCAAAGTTTAATGTATCTTAAAGGAACAAGACCATCCAAAGAACATATTGATACCATGTATGGTCCCAGACATGGTTCAGACACTTGGATATGTTTAAGTGCCTTCCTTGTTTTTAAATCAAAGTATTTCTGCTTCCACCTGTCACTCAAATATTCAATTTCAATAATGCTATTTGTGTATTATTTTCCATATTCAAAAAAACTATATTTTTCACCCTGAGATACCATTGCACACAAATCAAAAGTGGACAAAATGCAATATACCTTCACCTTACCAGCACCAGTACCAGTGTATTACCATGTGTTCAAAGAGTAATATTCTTGTTTCCTGTAACAATTATTGAACATAAAATACCCAAATGATTTACTCTCTTCTTTTCTTTACTGTGCTGACGTGATCTTAAGAATAACTTATTTAGGAATGATTTCACAAACGTCATTACTTTTTGTGAATTCCATGCAAGTTTATTATTAAAACATAATTTATAATGGTAACAAGCCTAAATAAAGAGAATTGTTTCAAAATAACAATCCACAAATGAAAAATAAAACTGCTTCAAATTGATAAATGTTAGAAAATATTCATGTATACTTTAAATAATTTTCCTCGAGGTCTAGTTTCTATCGATTAAGACAGCAAAGCTGCCAGTGGTAGCAATGGAAAAATTCAAGATTAGACCAATTTCATGATCAGTCACAGTACTATATCCATAAGTTATTACTTGATAAGCTGCCATCTTGCTTCATTAAAACCATCACTGGAACTGTTGGAATTGTGTAACTTTGTAATTTAATCGTTAAAAACTTAATATGTAAAAAATTGAATCAAATGAAAAATTATGTTGGAATATCTGTCTTACAGGAAACAATGTGCAACTCCTAAATCCATCGAGAGGGTGGACTAGAAAATCATATTTTTCTAAGTGCAAATATATCCATGTTCATCTTAGCCTTGTTAATCTGATTAAACTCAACCTCAGGCAATTAACTGTTGCAGTAATTATTTTTGTCACCACATAAAAGGGGTGAACGTCAAATGACATCATAGGCAACCACTTTTTTTTATTGGCAGTTTCCTTGCAGTCACACCTCTGAATCGACTGACCCACTTTTCATCTTAGCAGTCAGGATCAAGCCGTCACTTTTCCTGCCAGATGGAATGTTTACTTTTAAATGTGACTGTCATGCCATCTGTAGTATAACTGTTCAGTGTCAGTAAAAATGCTTTTCTTTTCATTCGATCTATTTCATAAAGGAAAAAGGTTTGTAAAAATTGTCAAACTGACTGTAATATCACAATATCATTTCTGGCTGGGTGACTTTTCACCATATCCCATACAGACTTGCCCATTTAAATTTTGGTGATTGGCAGGTTTAACAAACTTTTTTTCCTGGACTAGTGTATTTGCATACTAAATTAGCAAAATTTATAACCATGATTGTTAAATATGCTCAACAAAGTTCTGTGATCAAAAGTTCATGATCCAAGCTGTTTGACATCATAATCATGATTACATTGTAACAAGTTGCAGTCCTACAGAATGTTACAAAATGATGTCATTGAGCCAGAATAATGGAGACATTAATTTCTTTTTATGTTGACATCCTTCCCATCGTTTGGGGTTAAAACATATAAAAAGACATAAGGGATCAAACAGGAGCACTTGACAGATCGGAGCTGTCCTGGCTACTATGAGGGGCTTTCAATTAACACTGCTACACCTTTGAGGCATGGACATTTTTGACAATTCTGATGAAAACAGATGGTTATACACACTGGTATCTATATATGCTATAATTTCTATGCCCTGGCAGAGGGGCATATATACCTGGGCCTGTGGTAAATATTATCTGGTTCCGTCTGTTTTTCCAGAAATCTGGTAAACACTGTTTACGTTGCTTGCAGAGAAACAACAAAGAGCCAATTAGATTAATCCTTATGAAATTTTGGTGGGAAAGGTGCAGATTCAATGAGAGTTTTGCACTATTCTACCACATACACATGCCATGAGAGGCTGAAAGCTAATTTAGTTCTCTCAGGGGCCAGAGCGTAAAGCATGTTTTAATTGGTGCCATGTGTAATTAAAATATATAGCTCAGTGTTGATTGACAGCAGTTCATTGACAGCAGCTCAACATCGTCAAAGATGTATTCTACGAATACCAGTGAAGTCGGCCCCCAAGTGAAATCGGCCCCGCCGTGTGTAGGTGAACTCGGCCCCCCATAGATCAAGTTTTAGTACTTTTACTTGTTATTATATGATAGACTGCATGGTATTTCTGAAAACAATGTATTTCAAGTCCAATTTGTCGATGGATTTGGGAGTAATTAACACTGGATTTAAATTTGTAATCCTCTATACCATTCCACGGTACACGAAAAATACCTTCCATTCTGTTGACACTATAATGACAGTTCGCAAAAATCTCAGCTGTGGAGTTTCAACCAGACTGACATGCTGAGTTATGTCCAAATTTGAGTGTTCCAAAACAAAACTGCAATGGATATTCAATATTTTAGTCAATCTGTCACACTTTAGGTTAAATGTCCATTGCCTATACATTCTTAACAATTAAATAAACGTGGAACTAACAACTGTACGGGACCAGTTGTGTACATATGATAATATTTGTGCTTTCATACCTTCAAATCTTGATCTTTTTCCACTGAGCAAGCTAACCAGTTTTAACAAATTTGCTTGAAGTAGTGGGAACAACTTTCGTGCGTCCGCCGTCGGAAGTCGCCATTTTAGTTTGAACCGGCAAATGATTCAGCGAATTTACTTAACAAGTTGTTGAATTCATGCGTTCTTACTGGTGTTAAAATTTAAAGATTAATATGAGGGTTAATATAACATCAGCGGCGGGCATAATTGCCCTTCTAGATGAGCCCGAGCCCGAGGTGAAGCTCTTTGCACTTCAAAAACTCGATCAAATTGTCGACGAATTCTGGGCAGAAATTTCAGAAGCAGTTGACAAAATGTAAGTGACTTTGTTTTTGTTTTTTTTGTACATTCACTACTAATGGAGAAACAGTCCGTTCTTGGCAGCAATAGCTGGAGAGAATGTTTAAGATAAGATATCATATTGTTACAATTACTTTTATAACATAAATTATGAAGAAAATATGGTCATTAAAGCTGCAAACTTTGTGAAAATGGAAACCTTGTGAAAATGGCTAGTCATTGATTTGTTAATTTATTGAGGTAATGGAAGGTAGCTTGCAACCTGTGGCAAAAGAAAATTAACAATTTTTGGCAGGTTATTTGAAAGGTACCTGGTCAAAATAACCTCGATCCAAAGTGGACCGCGGTATTGAACTGACTCATTGGACTGCGGTCAAGCAGCTGAATTTGGATAATATTTTAATGTAAATAATCTAAAAGGGTCATTTGCTAATCTTAATATTAATAAGCTACTTTCCGCCATAATTAGACCAACTGTCTGGCATTTCTGTGAATATTCTCACTTTTCACCCAGGCCCAAAAATAGAACTAAGCATTCAAGTTTGGCGGCCATTTAATCTTCCAAAACGTAAATAAAATGCATTTCTAAGCAAAGTTAAGGCTCAAATATTCTCTAATTTACAATTGTAGATAATGTACATTGATAAATTGCACAGATTGAGCAGCTTGACCGCGGTTCAATGTGACAGTTCAATACCGCGGTCCACTTGGAATCGCGGCTATTTTGACCATAATTCATTTGAAAGGCTCAGAAAGATAAATTTATCAGTGAGAGGTTAAATATTGCCTTCCCAATCTCCCACGTCACACGCCGTTGGCCGCTAGGTGGCGCCACACATTCCGGTGAGTCAGATAATAACAGCACTGTGAAGCTCTCACTGATTTCCCATATATTATGCCTAGAATCCACAAAATTGAACAAACTTTGATTTTATTTATAAATATCAAAATTCCACGAGAAATCTAAATATGTTGGTCTTGTGATGCTCTGCACAATATTTATTGATAAATGATTGTTAATCGGGACATGTTGCTGTCAGTAAGACATGACACCTGACAGCTCAGAGCAACAATTTCAGATGAAACAAAGGTTACAAAAAATCCCCCTTCAAAGCTTGAGCTGGGTAGTATAGCAACCATATACCGAAATCATGGGCCAGAGGCCCATGTACGGTATAGACTGGACCCTCTATTTTTTCTGGTGATCTAGAAGCAAAATCTGGAATAGGGAATTTCTGCATGTACCTGCATCATATTTTTAGTTATTAATTTTAAATGGGCTAAAATCAACTCTATCTCTTTCCTACCTTCTAGTGTTGGTATATATTAAAGGTTGAAAATAAATTTATTTCATGTGAGCAACCCTGGCAAACTAAAGTTGGCAGCCATGTTACATTGTTTACTATTACAAGTGGGTCAATCTCACTATATTTTTTTCTTGAAAACAATAATTTTTTTGATAAGGTTACCTTCAAATAGTTTTGTTTAAAAAAAACAACATGTTGCAGACAAATAAATGTAAGAGATTTATAGTAAATAAATAAAGTAGGTATGTCTTTCTTTTGTCTTAGGCTTGACCCCTTTATGATCCTTTTGTCTCAGGCAACCCACTTTTCATGGTTGACTACTTCTATACCATAATGCACCATTCATTATGGCAGTAGAATGATACAATTATCTTAATCCAGAGGATATTCCAATTATTATGTTTATTTACTTCACCAATACCTATGGATATCAGTGAAATAAGTAAGCTGTGAAGAAATGGAACGAAGTGCCCAGAAGATTTGACTCATAACTGCAGGTGTGACCTTGTTTTCACGGTTTAAAATTAGCGCCTTTATTTCTGAGGCGCATCCCCGTGATATTAGAACACAAGTCGTCAGTACCCTCCTCCCAGGTCGGGGACCTGCATGGAGGAAAGGGTACTGATAGCCATACTAGAGCTGGGAAACAATTACAGAAAAAGTCTTTGATCACAAAACTGGTCCTAGCTTCAAATGATTTTTGATGACAGTGGTGTGAAAGCTTATAATTGTCTGACTGAAGTGACATGACCGACTCGTCACTTTGGTGTGGCTGCTTCACATCAAAGACACTTAATTTTTATTTATCTCTTGTTTTGTCTCGCTGGTTTCAAAACTGGTTTTGGTTTGCTGATAAGTGGTTTAGTTTTGAAGATATCTTCAAAATAGTGATTTCTTGTTATCAGCTGTCAGTTACAGACTCATACGAAATTCATAGCGCTGCCTATGTGCGAGCAATAATTGGGGATTTTCGGGAAGGAGAATTGAATGAATCCATCGTCTGAACTTAACATTTCTGTATTGTGTTGATTTTATGCTTGATGTTGTCATTTTATTTTCCAGTGAGATGCTTTATGAAGATGAAAGTTTCAAGCACAGAAATCTGTCAGCCCTGCTGGCATCCAAGGTGTATTACCATTTAGGTGCCTATCAAGAATCTCTGACATATGCACTTGGGGCTGGAGATCTGTTTGATGTGAATGGGACCACAGAATATATTGAGACAACCATATGTAAGTAATTCTTAATTGCTAAAAATATATGGTAACCAAAATGTTTTTAAATGGTTATTTATGAAGGACATTTTGCTATGAGGAGTACAATTTAACTTTCTTTCTTTGTAACAGCAAAGTGTATAGATTTCTACACAAAAGAAAGAGTGGCCAATCATGATGCAGCAGAAAATGAGCGCAAGGAAATTGATCCACGTCTGGAAGCTATTGTTAATAGGATGTTCCGTAGGTGCTTTGATGACAAACGCTTCAAGCAAGCAGTTGGAATCGCATTGGAAACAAGAAGAATTGATGTCTTTGAGGATGCCATCACAAAAGCAGTAAGAACCGATCAAGCAATAAATAAAATGATTTTTTAAATTATCACCCATTGCTAAGATTGTTTTTGTCTCAGGCCTTGACATAAAGAGACAAATGCTGGTTGCCCAGTTGGGCCACCACAGCATGATAAGTGATGGCCCAAAGTTTCTGAGGATAATAAGATGTGTGTCTGAGTGGTAGTTACTTGTCACAATAAAAAAATACAAATTCATTGATTATAATAAAAGACAAACACCTATCAAGGATTAAAATAAAATCAAGATAGTTTGGGCCAATAATAGACCAAAAATATGTTTGCCCAACTAGGCCACTACAACAGAGCATTCACTGGCCCAAACAGAGGATCTGGTAGCCCCGGGCCACTGGGCCAGTGCGTATGTCAAGGCCTGTTGTCTATAAGTGTTTTTATCAATATATGTTGATATTTCAGGATGATGTTGGGGGCATGCTGAATTACAGCCTAAAAGTGTGCATGGCCTTGATTCAGAACAGACAGCTAAGGAACACAATCTTGAGAGTGCTGGTCAAACTCTACCTTGGTCTTCCCAATGCTGACTTCATTAATGTTTGTCAGTGTCTCATATTCCTCGATGACCCACAGGCTGTGGCTGACATTTTGGAGAAGCTGATCAAAGGACAGGAAGACCAGGTGCTTATGGCATACCAGATTGGCTTTGACTTGTATGAAAGTGCTACTCAGCAATTCCTGGGCTGTGTACAGTCAGCTCTGAGGGCCACAGCTCCAGTCCCTATTCCAGACAGCAATAAGGAACCAGAAATCAAATCAGAACCAACACCAGAAAAGCCAATGGAGACCGAGGAATCTGAGACAGGAGAGAAGGAAAAAGTGGAATCCCCACCAGCAGCTCCTACACCGAAGGTTGAAGAGCTGAGCGAGGCAGATCAGGAAATACAGGAACGTATCACCAAACTCAACAGCATTCTGGGTGGCAACACTACTATTGCTCTCAACTTACAGTTCCTCATCAGAAACAATAAGAGCGACATTCAGGTTCTGAAAAACACAAAGGTTTGTTGGATGATACATAACTCATTAGCAATATTACACTTAGTATGCATAAATTATATATGAAATTATATTTGTCACCACATATTTGTCACCACATTTTAAAGCAAGCATTCCTTTTTTTCCATGTGTGATCAATCTAGTCAGTTTGTCAAATCCAAAATGGCTGCCGGAAAAAAAGGAAAATTTCAATATGCTGATAATTTATTTTCTTGAGAGTGAAGAGTACAACAGAAATGCATTTTTTGATAAAATATTACAAACAAAAAATGGGTCTCGTCAAAATTTGTAGCAATTAAATAGAACAGATTAGTATGTCCTAGTTGGAAAAGAACATGCTAACTTTTCCTGCACAATAGTTGATTTGTAATGCTTGATGTAAAAAAAAATATATGCCATAAACTAGAAGAGAGAATTTATCTATTTCAGGATGCTGTGCGCAACTCCGTGTGTCATACAGCAACAGTAATTGCCAATGCTTGTATGCACTGTGGTACCACATGTGACCAGTTCCTGCGGGACAACCTGGAGTGGCTAGGACGTGCCACCAACTGGGCCAAGTTCACTGCCACAGCCAGCTTAGGTGCCATACACCGAGGCCACGAGAAGGAGGCTTTGCATCTCATGTCTACATACCTCCCCAAAGACTCTAGTCCAGGCTCAGCCTATTCCGAAGGTGGTGGCCTATATGCACTTGGTTTGATTCATGCAAACCACGGAGGAGAAATATCTGAGTATCTTCTCAATCAATTAAAAGAGGCCTCTACTGATATGGTACGGCATGGAGGGTGTCTAGGCTTGGGTCTTGCTGCCATGGGAACAGCCAGACAGGATATATATGAACAGCTTAAGTTTAATCTGTACCAGGATGATGCCATTACAGGTGAAGCTGCCGGCATTGCCATGGGTCTGGTCATGCTGGGTACAAAATCAGCCACTGCTATTGAGGACATGATTGCTTATGCACAGGAGACCCAGCACGAGAAGATCTTAAGAGGCCTTGCTGTTGGTATCGCAATGACCATGTATGGCCGTCTGGAGGAAGCTGATACGTTGATAGAAAGCCTGACAAGAGATAAGGACCCCATCCTGAGATGGTCTGGCATGTACACTATTGCCATGGCCTACTGTGGTACAGGAAATAATAAGGCAATCCGCAAACTGCTCCATGTGGCTGTCAGTGACGTGAATGATGATGTACGCAGAGTGGCTGTGACAGCATTGGGATTCCTGCTGTTCAAGACTCCAGAGCAGTGTCCAAGCGTTGTATCTCTGCTGTCAGAGAGTTACAACCCACATGTGCGATATGGTGCAGCCATGGCACTCGGTATCGCATGTGCAGGCACTGGCCAGAAGGAAGCTTTAGTTCTGCTGGAGCCCATGACCAACGATCCTGTGAACTACGTCCGACAGGCTGCTCTGATTGCATCCAGCTTTGTGCTTGTGCAGCAGAATGATGTCACAAGTTCTAAAACTACCCACTATCGGCAGATGTATGCCAAGGTGATCAGTGACAAACATGAGGATGTTATGGCTAAATTTGGTTCCATCCTGGCCCAAGGAATCATTGACGCAGGAGGGCGTAACTCCACCATCCAACTGCAGTCCCGTACCGGCCACACAAACATGAGCGCCGTGGTGGGCATGATGGTGTTCTGTCAGTTCTGGTTCTGGTATCCTTTAGCACATTTCATCAACCTGGCATTTGTTCCCACTAGTGTCATTGGCCTAAATTCTCATCTCAAGATGCCAAAGATCGAGCTGAAATCAAATGCCAAACCCTCATTGTATGCCTACCCACCCCATCTGGAAGAGAAGAAAGACAAGAGCAAAGAGAAGGTGGAAACAGCTGTGCTGAGCACCACAGCAAAACAGAAGAAGAAAGAAGCCGAGAAAAAGGCAGAAAAGGAAAAGGAGGAAGCTATGGATGTAGATGAGGAAAAGAAGGACACAGACAAAGAGAAAGAAGAGAAGGACAAAGAAAATGAAAAGAAAGAAAAAGAGGAAAAAGAAAAGGAAGAGGAGGAAAAAGAAAAGGAGAAAGAAAAAGAAAAGAAACCTGAGCCAAACTTTGAGATGTTAGCCAACCCAGCTCGGGTAATGAAGGCACAACTGAAGGTAAGACTTCAAGTCATTCTTTGGGGTCTCAGCTCATACATCTGATGTAATCACAAGGTGGTTAATAAGTAGATTATTTAGAAAAATATGAAAAGTAATTAAAGTAAAAATTGTATTTTGATAGCATCATCATGTGTCTTTTTAAAAATATTATCTTATTCATTACTCTACTTAAGTCCCTTCTTGTGTATTTGTTTATTTGTTCATGTTATTGATATTTTTTATTATATTACCTTTCAGGTTATAAGCATAGCTGAGGGCACAAGATATATTCCCCTGAAGGACCCATCCATTGGTGGCATAATCATGCTGAAGAATTTAAAGCCAGGAGAGACAGAGGAGATCATAGAGAATGTTGCTGCCGGAGGGCCCAAGCATGAGGAAGAGGAAGAGGAGCCAGAACCTCCAGAGCCATTCGAGTACACAGAGGATTGAATAGAAGGATAATAAGCTTGACCACATGGGAAAATAACAACATTGATGATTCATGCATAGTGATAATATCGATTTATTTTGTTTTGGAGCAGATATTTTTATTAATGATATGTATATAATGGACATGATTCCGTATTATTAATGGATATTCATAGAATGTGAAATCTAGTAGCACACTTCAGAGTATTAACATGATTTATAAATGTTTTGTCTGCTTTGGTAGAACAACATACACACTTGTGCATATGGGATTGTGTTTTGAGCATAAATTAAAATGGAACAGGAAAAAATATAAAATTGGTATATTAAATTTTGTCTTGAATTGTATTAATTATAATCATCATGCAAGATTTAAATAAATATTTCTATAAAAATATGTTTGTATGATGATATTAGAAGAATAAATGTTCTCATTGACCAGCATTTCTTCAAACTATTATATTTTAAACTGTGCTGCCTTTGCAAGCATAGCTTGTGCATTCTTAGCAATTGACAAGTGAGATTTATTTTTGTCAGGAGATTAATCCTGCCTATTTTGCATGAGGCGTCAATATATTCAAATTGAAATCTGCCACCATTCTTGGACACATAATTTTTACCACATTAAATTTTCTCGATCTGCAAAGCTGGGTAAATACATGGAAATAATCATTTATAAAGCAATATGAAGGCATTTCCAAGAAATGTTAAATACAACAGCATTAGTCAGCACATTAAAAATTTATGGCAAATAGCTTATTGTCTCTTGCAAACTTGCACAACTATGCTTGGTGGGCACAGCTCTCGGGCTAATGTTTATGGTTCATTTCCCAAATTTTATATTCCATAGCACAGACCGTAAACACATGACTTTGTCACAACTCCCTCCATTCCAGTTTCAATTATTTTTCAAACAAATTAAATGGGGCATGAATATGATACATCTAATTTACATTTATTACCAGGTAAAAGTACTGTATAACTGGCACAATTTGTTTATAAACCCTGGAGTTCAGAACAGTTCATCAGGGAAATGTGAATGTAAAACCCTGCTGTACATCTGCAGTTTACCACACACATTTACATGTGAACTGTCAACTGGCTGTGCAGATTGAATGCTGAGTATTCATTGTAAAGCTTTGTCTTGACAAAAGTCTAAAGATAGTTTTGTACTTTACTGTTAAAACCCAGAGAAAGCAGGAGAGCAGGCAATGTATGGCAAATGACACCAGAGGACACTCTTTGTAAAAACTAACCACCAGATGGTAGGATTTATAAAAAAAAAAAATAGGATAAACAATAGCTAAGAAATGTGCTGGATCTGGATGAACAAAAAACTAAATGAATGTTTTGCACACATTGTCACGTTCAAAGGATCATTCAATTCAAAACTATGATTTATTCTATTATCCTTATAATGCAACAATCAACTCTCCCGTGGATGGTGGTTGGATGAATTTAAGAATTGTATTGGACAAATGAAAGACCCTTAAAAATAGTTGCCCCACTGGCCCAGACTTGTGTTAATGTTGAATTCTGATACTGTCCTACAATTTTTGTTTGACTTAGTGCTAGCAGTTGCCAATATGGGTTTCAATCAATGGGCATTCTTAAATTATTGCAAGATGATAACATGTTTGTCATTTAAAAAAACTGATGAGGAAATCTGAAGTCAAGTGGCATATCAATTATTTTATATATGCATGGAAAATTCCCAAGGTTTCTATTCTACTAAATATCATTTATGATTACACAGCTAAATATGATTTCACCTAATTGCAATTATTCATGTCCCAATGTTCAAATATTTATTGTATAAAAAATACATCCTGTTTGCTCCAAATTCTTCCAAAATCAGAGCAGCGAATTGCTTTCTTGATTAATCTCAATCAAGTAATTAAATATCAAAATGAAAGAGAATTCTGCAATATTTAAATAGTTTTATTTTCACAAATCCAGTTTACACCAGAGCTAGGAAGACTTATCAACATGTGCAAATCAATTATAAAATGTCCCAACAAAATTACCTGGACACTTGGTTATTTCACAACAAAATTATCATGGCATGTTAATACTATGTATATATATATATAGACATTTTTAAATCATAAATAAAAAATTACAAAAATAGCAATTAAAGATCTTGTGATGTAAGATTACAAAATATATGACACTTAAGATCTACTTCTGTTTTCATTGAAGTATGCTTCTAGTGACAACCACAATATTCTTCCACAAGGCAATATTTTTCTAAAATTACTGTTTTATCAATGTCATAGAAAGTTGGATGAAAATTGATAAATCATTTCTGTTTCATTTACTACTGTATCAGACATTAGAAAACAATGTTGGTAATGTAATTACAAAACAATACTATAGCTCTCCTGAAACTCAATAAAAAAACTCATTTTGAATTTTAAATTATAAAATAAATTGTAATTATCAAATTAATAGCATGCACAACAGATATTCATTATTTATATAAACAGAAGGTATAACAAATATCCTAATTTTGCTCTATCTGTACCAGAATTTTAAATTGCTAGCAGTAAAATGTGACCACTTGTATACAAATAAATAGATAAACAAGATAAGATGTAATATCCAATGTCATTAAGTTAAATGAAAACCTTTTATAAATTGCAAGGTACATATGGTTTAATCATTCCCCAAACCTTTATGTATATATACCTGATTAAAATGCACAAAATATAGAATTCCTCTTCATCTAATTTGTCAAAATAACTATTGGTCTATTTTGTTTCATACAGCTGGCCATATATAATACCATCATGGATATTTTCATCTTCAAATCAATAAAAAGGTAGATCATTAAATAATATTAATTGTTAAAAATTATGCTTTTCCCCATTTTTAGCCATTTTGGGATCTGTAAGAATAGTTTGCTGCTGTCTAAATAAGAATCAAATAATTTTAAAAGTATAAAAAAATAACATGTCCCAAACTACAAGCTTGATGAAAATTGACCGAGAAGAAGCACACCTGTTTGTCACTCTTACATCATTTTAAACATACAGGAAATTAGGTTGCTTTGGAACACAATGTCGGGCAACTTTCAATTATCTGACATACTTTATTGTCTTCAGCTAAAATTGTATTAAAAAGGCAGTAAATTTGTTACATTAAAATATTTTTAACATTTATGTAAGATATTTTTATATACTCTTAAAAGTTTCAAAAACCATATGTAAAATAATGAATTATGCATTTCTTTGATCCAGCAATATGGACACAGTAGCAATACAGTGTAAGCTTGTGATTCCAAACTCTGGTGTAAACTTTATACATCTTATATATTACACATACATACATGTATAAAATATTCTCAAATATATTACAGGTATTGTATGCTATAAAAGGTGAACACAAAAGTTTAATGAATGCTAACAGGTCATAGAAGATGGGACACCATTATAAGAGTTCATGGTTAAGACATATTCATTTCAACTTTGTAAATTTGCCCAATCCTTTTTAAGCCGAATAATAGTCAATAGTTTGAAATATTTTAGTTTCTGCATGTCATGTTAGATGCAGTGGAATCACCATTTTTCTTATGTGGTTGCTTAAAACCTGTCCCTCAATACACCATACCTTTAATGTAAATTGCAATTTTTTCTGTGGCACCATGTAAATTATAAATCTCCTATACATATATATCAATATACACAAATAAACACAACTTGAATATAAAAAAAAATAACATATACATAGAAATGTATAATGTGTTTGGCCTAACTTAATTATGCACAATAGTTTGTAATTTGCATATCAAACTAATAAACAGAAAATGGCTCACAAGAATAATTTACAAATGTGTAGAGGTTGGCACAACTGCAAACATCTGATATAGCTTTTTATATCAAACTATAGGATGCTCCAGACATCTGGAGATATAAATAAATACTTTCAAGCCAATATCTCTAACTGGTCACAGTCTTTTTGGGAGGTTACATATAGAATAGACTATGTAAATTACCATATGATGGCAAAGAAGTATCTTATATAATGATAATATGAATACAGCAGTACACAGGTAAACATGAGATTATAATATATCCACAATCTCTGCAAGTTTCTCCACCTCCTTAATGCTACTTATACACTGGTTTCCTTCTTGAACTTTTTCTTGGATTTTTTCTTTTGTAAAACCCAAATATCGTCTGTGCTATCATCGTCTGAGCTGGATGAGCTTGAGTCATCTGATTTATCTACACTGTCACTGGCTACCTGCTCATATGCACTTACTGACCGTGGGAACCAGTTCATTCCTCGCGATATCGGGTCCACGATGCCATTCACGTTCTGTTGTAAGAGTTTGTTAATGACTTTTTCCTGGTAGCTATGGTTCACAAACGCATAACACTGCGTCTTCTTAGGTTTGTCTTTGAATTCTTCCTCCCAGTTTTTGGGAGCTTTCTTGGCTTTATGCCGCGAGTGTTTGCTCCGATGATGCTTGCTGCTGTGCGAGTCAGCAGACTTGCCCGAATCAGCAGACTTTCTGTTCTCCTTTTTGGGAGCAGGGACATCATGTGAAGATGACTCGTCCCCATTCTGTATAATACTGGCAGAGGTTGTTTCACTGTCCTGTGTTGTAGTAGTCCTTTCAATACTTGTATTTGACTTATCGTCTTGGTTGTCTTTTGTTAGTGTGGGTTCTCTTGACCCTGGATTTGACCGGTTGAGGCCAGGTGATTTATTATGAGGTATACGTTGTTCTAACTGATCCATAAAGCTGTTACGTTTCTTACGTTTCCGTGAGCCAGTGCCACTATCAGCTGAATGAGGGCGCTCCTGTGCATCACCCTCCCCTCCCTCAGCGCCCTCTACAATACTGTCCATCTCCCCCGAATGTGGCCTTCTGCCCATTAACATAAGAGGGGGGTCAGGGGGTTTATACATCTCCATATTCTGAATGTCTGAACTGAGAGATAAAGGTCGGGGTCCATGACCTCCCAAAAGGCCTTCACCTTGAACCTCGTTGGAGTCCACAGTATCTACATTATGAGCATTATGTTGTATGGCAGATGTCTTTTGTTTATTGTCTTTTATATACAGAGGTTCCATTGGGAACGTGGTGAGTGGCAGTGGGTCAGCAGCACCCGAGGTAGCATCAATGCCGACGGTGGCAGTGGGAACAAGGGGAGCAAAGGTTGTCATAAACCCTTGAGGTTGTTGGGGCACACAGGGGATATCCCCCTTCCCCATGCCTTCATTGAGGCTAGTCTTTCCTAAATCACACCCCACGCCTGCGAGTATGGGTGATCCACCCCCGGTGGGTGATATCTGATTGTGGTCAAATGAAGTAATAGGGAAGAGAGGCTGGTATGCCTGTACTGTGTGTGGAGAGTAGGACTTGCCAGATCTACCTAAGCTGTTGAATCCTGTGTTGTTATTAGATCGGTTGAAGCTGTGGTAGCCTGGTGGATTAATATTGAGAGACTTGGGACTGTCTCCTCTGGTATGACTCTGTATCTGAATCTCAATGCTCAGGTGAGTATTAGCATCACTACTGTTACCATGGTAACTAAGTCGACTGTTTATATCAGAATTGATTCCTCCATTCGAATGAAGGTTTTTGTCCTTAGTCAATAAATTTACATCTTTCCGTTTGTTCTTTTTCTCCCAGTATTTTCTGGCGACACCATTTTGTCTGGGGTTGTAGAAGGTGGGAAGGTTGTCCTGGACACTGCTGATGATGGATGGGTCAGTCTGGGTGGCAGTCTGGGATGGCACCAGGTTGATATTGGACTGTTTCTTGGGAGCACACCTCACCTGGTTAGACCGGTTGGTAGTGTTTGACTTGCTGGTGTACTCTGAGTTGAGACTACTGGCTGATTGACCACTCATGATGTGCCCATTCAAGTGATTCATGTGCGAGTTGTTTGCGTTCATCACATAAATGGGTTTCTTTTTTACACAACAGAATGTTTTCCTCCAAACCTGGCGAGCATCACTCCTACCAAGACAGTAAAACGTGCACACAAATACTCCCAGTATTCCACTAAAGAATGCATACGCATAATTGAAAATCAGCTCATAATATGGGATATATTCCTTGAAGGGTTTAGCAATGGCAAAGGCAGCACAAGTCCAGGTGAGGAGATAGAGGAAGAGTAGAGCGACGGAGGCCCGCAGCTGACTGATGGGTCGGTACTCCATGTCCATGGCACTGGTGGTGGATGTCAGAGACATGTTATCCGGTGGAATAGACTCTATCTCCTGGTTGGTGATCTCCAGTTCGTTGATCTCCTCGGTCTCTGGTTCATCCGGATTAATGAGCTCTGCTGAGCCACGCACAACACAACATATGCGCAGGAAGAAGATGGTGTTGATGAAGAACAGAATGCCCACAGGCACAAAGAATGCCCCGACGCTTGGGTCCCACGACAGGAAACAACTGAAACAAGAAGAGGCATTGTAAAAAGATATCTATAATATCTATATAAAGACAGGATTAAATAGCATTGTTTAAAGAAATTCATTAAAATTGATAACATGATATGACAGTGAACAAAGCAAAATGTATTACACTTAAGACTTTTGAGATTTGCAACTTGGTTTTATGTGGCAATTATTAACATTTCTTTAGTGTTTTTTTATTCTTTGTTTTGTTTGTTTTTTGTTTGTAGTTTTTGGGGGCATGGAGGGGGGCTTCCAAAGTCAATTATTGGCACATACTAAGGTTTGGAGTCTGCATAGAAAGTGAGGTTGACAGCGGCGGTGATGCCACACACGATGATGGCAATGCCCCAGCCAATCAGGTAGAAGCGCAGCATGGGCTTGTGTGGGATGGGGCCGTCTAATTCGTCACTAGGGGGCAGCTCCGGCCTCTCTGCTCGCGTGAACTTGCGGTACATGTTACTGAAATTAGACAAATGGTATATTCAAGCTATATTTCATATACTTTTTATACAAATTATGCAAAACATAAAGTATAAGAAAGAGATTTTCACTACAAGTTTAAATTAGTTTTTGACCAATTTCATTTAAATTTGACAAGATCCATTTTAATTTTCAAATTTGACAATATTCAACTCCAATGCTACATGAGACATGCATATCCAATGTTCTGGTCCTGGTCCACATATGGCTGATTATATAGTGTTATTATGACTTACTATGCATTGATGATCATCCAGAAGAGGGTACAGATGGAGAAGTAGTGCAGGGCTATGCCCACTATTTGGCAGGGTAGAACATAGGGCGTGATGCGCACCCCCAGGGTGAATGTCACACATAGCAGCATCAGTGACACACACAGGTTAGCTATGGAGTGCTTCAACTTCTTGGGCATTTTTAACTCTCTGGAATAGATTTATCAAATATACATATATCTTTGTTTTTACTTATTACATGTTAAGTTACAGATAACACTCAGATGTTAATCAATGTTAGTTATTGGTTACTGTCAGCTCTTGACAAATAAATCATAAACAAAACACATCAAGTTTGAGATTCATTTGCCAATACCATTTATATATTATTTATATTAGCATGAACATGTATACCACCCCTGGTGTGCATGTGACACGGGTCAGGGGTCAATGTTTTGTGTGGCACAGTCACTGTTCTGACTTCATGAATAATTCATAAAGTGTTCATGAATAGCGTAACAAGCGGAACAGTTCTCTCAACAAAACCATGAAAAAATTGTATTCACCTCCTGCCTTGTACTATTGCTTGTATATTCTGGAGAGTTCAAAGTCTAGAGGGGGGCACCACTTTTTACACTTTACATAACTGTTACTTTCGTTACAAACATGATGCTATATCAGGAAAAGTGATTATTAGCATTCCTGTATGCACATGTGGAAAGGTTCCACTGCAGGTCTCCTTTGACTGAATCAAGGAACAAGAACATTGTATCTTCCCAGCCATGACCTCCCGGAGGCAGGGACCATCCCATCCCTGGTATGATAGGTGGGGAATCTTTTATCCATGCCTGGTTCCTCTGTAGGTATGCTAAATGAAGACTCTATCCCTGCTTGGTCCTCCCATCCCTGGTACGCTAAGAGAAGATTCTATCCCTGCTTGGTCCTCCCATCCCTGGTATGCCAAGTAAAGACTCTATCCCTGCTTGGTCCAACCATCCCTGGTATGCCAAGTAAAGACTCTATCCCTGCTTGGTCCTCCCATCCCTGGTATGCCAAGTAAAGACTCTATCCCTGTTTGGTCCAACCATCCCTGGTATGCTAAATGAAGACTCTATCCCTGCTTGGTCCTCCCATCCCTGGTATGCTAAATAAAGACTCTATCCCTGCTTGGTCCAACCATCCCTGGTACGCTAAGAGAAGATTCTATCCCTGTTTGGTCCTCCCATCCCTGGTATGCTAAATGAAGACTCTATCCCTGCTTGGGCCTCCCATCCCTGGTATGCTAAGAGAAGATTCTATCTCTGCTTGGTCCTCCCATCCCTGGTATGCCAAGTAAAGACTCTATCCCTGTTTGGTCCTCCCATCCCTGGTATGCTAAATGAAGACTCTATCCCTGCTTGGTCCTCCCATCCCTGGTATGCTAAATGAAGACTATCCCTGTTTGGTCCTCCCATCCCTGGTATGCCAAGTAAAGACTCTATCCCTGTTTGGTCCTCCCATCCCTGGTATGCCAAGTAAAGACTCTATCCCTGTTTGGTCCTCCAATCCCTGGTATGCCAAGTAAAGACTATCCCTGTTTGGTCCTCCCATCCCTGGTATGCTAAATGAAGACTCTATCCCTGCTTGGTCCAACCATCCCTGGTATACTAAATGAAGACTCTACCCCTGCTTGGTCCAACTATCCCTGGTATGCCAAGTAAAGACTCTATCCCTGCTTGGTCCTCCCATCCCTGGTATGCCAAGTAAAGACTCTATCCCTGTTTGGTCCAACCATCCCTGGTATGCTAAATGAAGACTCTATCCCTGCTTGGTCCAACCATCCCTGGTATGCTAAATGAAGACTCTATCCCTGTTTGGTCCTCCCATCCCTGGTATGCCAAGTAAAGACTCTATCTCTGCTTGGTCCTCCCATCCCTGCTAAAGGGAACACTCTTCTATCCCTGCCTCATCCTAATGTAGGTAGGGACCCTCCCATCCCTGATATGATGAGGAAAGCCTCATCCTTGAGTCCCTAAAAGTTCCTCCATTTTTGCTAAACATCGACTACAGATATCCTGGGTTAGGTAGCATTCATTTGTGCTTATATATTACATGCACCTGGTCTACACTCGAGGGTAAAAGGGATATTTGTTTTCAGAACATTATCCCTTTCTCAAATATAGAGAATCAACACTGCAAAGTTGACTTGTTGAGGGACAAGGTTAGTTGACATCTAGGTGGGATCTTGTCTGTCCATATACCAACAATGGTCGAGGTATACCTTGTTTTCTAACACAGCGTCCTTTGCATATTTTCAAACACCAAATTCTATAGAACACAATCCATGTTATAATGGGAGTGAATACAAAACTCTGAAGTTGTTTTTTGTCCTTGAAATATTCTTATATTTGATTTGCAGTTTGTGTGTTGATGTGTCTCTCCTGTGCTTTGCAATAATGCATGCTTGAATGCTTTCAAAAATCTCTTCTGCATGATTCCATGTGTAACATGGCCTTTTCACACAAATGATCCATGCATGATTTACAAAGCTACACATAATAAAGAAATAAATATCTTGCCTCAAATGAAGAGGTTATTCAAACTTGCATACTTCTACATGTACAATTTGTCACAAAAAAGACAGACTGATATTTCAGGTAGGTTCGTGAGATGTGCTCCTGGTGATGAGGGGATATACATACCCTGGTGCTGCAGCATAGGTGATGACCACGGACAGGGTACAGATGAAGAGGAGTCCACTGCCTGCGTAGATAGCCGGATGCATGCCAAATAACACAATGTACCATGGCGGGATCAGGATGGTGGGGCTAACTGCACTCTGCAACACACACAAAACACCATTCTTCCATTAATAATAACCTTGAAAACATTGATTCAATCTTTATATTTGTCCTGGAGAAATGATGATTAAACAAACAATGACTATATCAATAAATGTTGGCATCTAATTTAAATTCCAAAACCCTAACCAAAAAAATCAGAAATTTGAAGATTTGATAAAGCATTATTAAGTTGCTGCCAACTCCAAATCATTTGACACTAATCCGTTCTGAGTTACCAACATAAACACCTCAATCAACTGATCCAGTGATGCAATAATAACACTTGAAGAGCCCCTAAACACCAACATAGACAAATGCTGACTTTATAGTACGGCAGATACAGGGACTGACCATGTTGCCTCCTGCGTGTTGATTGAGGATCACCTCATAGATACTGCTCACATTAGACAACTCCATCCTGCCCAGCAATATTAGCGAGTCTTACATGGCCAAATAATCCACTCTGTATCTATCAGCATTGTGCAGCTTGGTAATGTGTGTTAATCTTTCATTTAAGCAGTGTGAGTGTGTACAGTGGATAGGACGGTGTGGAGGGTGAGTGCTTGTAGACACCAGCATGGGCCAGGTACACAGTGTCAACAATACTCCTCACTCAACCAGGGGTGCTCTATCACTCAAAAAAACACTACTTAACTACTCCACATCCAATATGTTGTGCATCTCGAGTCTGTGTGAAACAACTTTATAATTCTTTGTATATAAATATTCCAAGTTTGTGTTGGCAAGACAGTCTGGCGGTGTTCACTCTCGTGGCAACATCTCCCGACTTCAGTTGAAAAATTTCTTGGAAACTTTTTGACTTTAATGGCAGTACAGCTATTAATTTTTTAGGAAATCTTTTGACCACCTCTACGGCAGAGCACTCGCCTTCCCTGCACACGCCTTGAGCGTGGGAGGCAGTGCCTTAACCCCTGCTTGAGGTATATTCACTATCATTCAATAATTGAACTTTGTTCAATATTTTTTGGTTTTCACGTATAAGTATGCACTAACAAACACACCACACCAACAAACGAACCCCTGAAGCTTACGGTTACTTTCCCGAAGGTAGAAAAGGCTGTATCCTGACCGTGCCTTTTCTATTAGCGGGATTGTTGAATTAATAGCCAAGGGGCCGTATCATGATCTATACACACTTATTTTAGGATAGAATTAGGCAGATTTTCACATATTCACATAGAAATAGGCAGTTCATATAGGTATATAGGCAGAATGGCTGGAACTGGTGGCTTGATTATTTCAAGCCATTAGTCACGGCTCAGTGAACATGCAACACTAGGCAATTGACCCCATTCAATCAAACTTGGAAGTTTTTCACACCCACTCAGTGAATATGTTACACTAGGCAATTGACCCAATTTCATCAAACTTGAAAGTTTTTCACACCAACAGACAGACCAAACATGAAAATAGCTAGCATTCCCCCCTCACCCACTTCACCTAACCTCACTTTACTGCAGAAGTTCACTCTACTGCAGAAGTCCTCCTCTATCCCAGAGAAGGCCATGATGACAGTTCTGAGGGCTAGTCCTTCTCAGGACAAACCCGCTGAACTGCCTGCAGTAGAAACAACCCCGCCACAGGCTAAGAAAAGCCCATACCATTCACTCACTATCTCCCCCCCAAAGATGAAATTAGTTCAGCTTGCTCCTCCCACTCAGACACCACTGAAAAGGATAGCAGACTTCTCGTCCTCTTCAGAAGAGGAAGTGTCTGGATTTTGGCAGTTGCCAAAAACACGTAAAAAAGCCAAGCAGCCCAAAAAGGCCCTACATTTTGAAAGAATGACCCCTAATTGCAATGCAGTAGCTGCTTTTGATGAGGTAGAGGACTACGATTTTGATAATGAGGTTTCCTCAGTCAGAACAGAGAGGTCCAAATCACTCTCACTCACCCCAGGAACAACAGTTACCACAGATGACCTTTCTGAAATAGAGTTTCCCCACATTACTGCTAGCAAATCCCCATACACCAAGTCCTCCACCCCTCTTGTCATTGCCCATCCAGAACTTGTTATTGATACAGGAAAAAAGACTCCTTCCAAGACCCCTGCCAAGCCCACAACCTCCACCCCCCGCCCAGCCACACGAACTGTGCCAAAACCTACCCCTACTCACAAAACAACAAAGACTCCCTCTACCAGCTCCCTTCCCAAGTTCAAGCTGAACACTAGTAATATCTCTGACACATATCAATTGACCAAAGCCTTGGATGACGTTAGGCCTGGCCTACAGTTCACTGCCCACCCCAACGCAAAAGGTGAATTCATAATCTGCCCAAAATCCCCCAGTACAGTAACTATGCTGGGAGGCATCACTCATCTCAAAGGCAAAGCTGTCAATTTAAGTGAATTGAATCCCAACACAAAGCCCACTAAGGCAGTAGCACTGAGAGTTCCCATATATATATCCACTGATGCTTTCCTTGACCTTCCCCACGTACTTCACGCAAAAAGATACACTTTCAATGACAAACCCACTTCAAAAGTTGAGATCACTTTCGAAGGTCCTCCCCCTGCCTCTGTCACTCTCAATCATCTTGGTACCTTTAACCTCGAGCAGTTTAGGACTGAGCCACGTAGGTGCAGAAATTGTCAATCTTTTGGACACATAGCTACCTTCTGCAGAAACTCAGCAGTCTGTGGCATCTGTAGCAAAAAACACGACACCGAACAGTGCCTTGTCAAACTCAGAAATAAAGAACAGGTTGCTCCTTGTTGTCCAAACTGTCACAAAAAGCATCATGCTTGGAACAAAAGATGTCCTGAGAGGCTAAACAGAATTTATGCGCAAAACAAGCCAAAACTTCAACAAGTGCGCCCCCTGATGACCATTCCCACCCATCCTCCTTCTAGGACCTCACCCCCTGCCCCCCAGCCTGCCCCCCAGCCTGCCCCCCAGCCTGCCCCCCTGCCTGCCCCCCAGCCTGCCCCCCTGCCTGCCCCCCAGCCTGCCCAATGGCCAACCAAAAAGGCCAAGCCAGGCCAGCAGGTCAAAAACCCTGCCAAGAAGTCCACAAAAAACACTACCCCCACACGCCCCCTACACCCACTCCCACCCCCACCCCCACCCAAAATCAAGAACCCCCCAACCGTGAACTCTCGTGTGAACCCGACCCCCACCCCTGAACCCACCCCAGGGCCCAGCAAAATGACAGTTTCCCTCCCGACATCTGACTCTCCCTTACCAGAAAATGATAGAACTGACGTTCCACTGACTCAAAGCATCCCTCCCACATCATCAGCCGCACACAATCCTTTACCGCTGTGTGCGGTTCCTGTTAATACTGTGAATGCCTCCCTTGTTCAGGCCCTGTCACATTTAGCCACAGTTACTCAAGAGGTCAGAGACATATCTAGATCAATAGTAAATCTCCTCATAGAAATTTCGGCCAAGTTAAATTCACAGAAGTAAGTCAGAATCTGAAAATCATTAACTGGAACTGCTTCTCACTAAAATCCAAAATTGCCACCCTCAAAGCCTGCATTGGGACAGATGATCCAGACATCATTACCCTCCAGGAAACTTTAGACAAGAAAGATTCTCCCCCCAAAATCAATGGATACACACCCTACACTGAAAAAAGTGAAAATAATAGGAAAGGTCTCGCAATATACGTTAGAAATAAAATTCCATCCAAAAAGATAATTGATCCTCTTAACTGTGGGACAGGCATAGAAGTGCTAGCCATAGAGATCACCCTCTCCACAGGTCCTGTCCTTATATATAATATATACTCCAATCCCAACCCATTCCACCAGGGCAAAATAGATCTCACCAATCTGGCAAGAGTTGCAAGCTCACAATCCATTGCTGTGTTAGGTGATTTCAATGCCCATCACCCCATTTTGTATTCCAAATATTACAATCATAATGGCCATCACATCAATGCCCTCCTCAATGACACTGATGAATTGTCCCTGCTAAATGATGGTACGCCCACTCACATTAGAGGACACTGTTTAGACCTTACCTTTGTGTCCTCAGCCCTTACCCAACTTGCTAAATGGGGAGTACACCCCACCCTAACCAGTGATCACTATGGTACCACTCTCTTGCTTGACATTCCACACATCCCACCCCCTCCTCCACCCCCACCCAAGTGGAACGTTAGGAAAGCTGACTGGGACAAGTTTCAAAAGACAATATCTGACTGGTATGACCAATTTGTCCTACCACAGGACATAGACGAACACTCAGAGGCAGTCACGCAGGCTCTTACATTAGCGGCTAATGAAGCCATCCCTTTAAAGAAAGCAACAGGTACCCATCATACAAACTACTGGTACTATAATCCCACAATAGCTGAGTATAGGAATAGGCTAAATAGGACCAGGAAGATATATAGAAAATATCCCACCCCACACAATAGGCAAATGCTCAGGGAGGTTAGCAAACACCTGCAGGAGATCTGCAGGGGTGCCATGCGTAGTAAATGGGAAGAGTGGTGCGAATCTTTCAATGAGCACACATCTCTCACTGAGCTCTGGAAGAAATTGAAAATTTCTAGTGGCAAGAAAATCTCGCCCATTCCAGACCATCCCAATCCCAGCATGGAATCAGAAAGACTTGCAGCCATGTTTGCCAGCAGGGCCTCGTCAGATAATCTGTCACGAAGCATTAGGCTCAAACAAAACGAATTGCTTAGTGGCAGGGACAAAATCATTAGTGAGGCTTGCCAGGCAACACACAGAGCAGACATTCCCTTCACAATACAAGAACTTTTCAATGCTAGGAAGAAAGGTAGAGACACTGCCACAGGTTCAGATAAGATCACATACAGTATGATCAGCAACGCAGGCACAGCTGGGCAAATGATGATATTAGATCTCATAAATGCCTCATATCAAGCTGGCCAGCTCCCGTCGAAGTGGAAGCTTGTTGACATACAGCCCATCCCCAAGCCCAAAGAACCCACCAAGCCTAGGCCGATCTCGCTCACGAGTTGCATATGCAAAACAATGGAGAGATTAGTACTAAACCGGCTGCTGTATGAACTAGGGCCCTTTCACCACAACATCTTCGGGTACATTAAGGCAGTCAGCACCACCCACAGTATAGCCACACTGCTTTCCATCATCACGACAGGTCAAAGCATTGCCATCTTTTTAGACCTTGAGAAAGCCTTTGAGTTAGCCAGCCCAAAAGCAATTTTATCCACTTTAGCCAGCAAGGGCATCAAAGGCAAGCTACTTGCCTGGGTTGCTTCCTATCTCACAGGCAGGAAAAGTAGGGTGCGCTATCAGGGAACTTATAGTGCTTATCATGCTCACGAGAACGGCACGCCCCAAGGTGGTGTCCTGTCCCCCACTTTATTCAACATCCTCATGAGCAGATTAGTCTCCCTCAAATTCCCCCCAGGTGTACAGCTGCTTTGCTATGCTGACGACTTGGTATTGACAGTCACAGGTAAGGGATTGACCCTCAAAGCTCAGAACTCGCTAGACATCCTATCTAGAGAATGCACAAACTTAGGGCTCAAGATATCTGCCTCCAAAACAAAAGCAATGTGCATCAAAATGAACACACCCAGCTCACAGCTCCAAATACAGGGCCATGCCCTGGATTGGGTCCCTGTGTATCAGTATCTGGGGGTGTGGATAGATAGCGCCTTTAACATGCACTGTCAGGTCAATTACCTCAAGGAAAGATGCCAAAAGAGAATAGATGTCATGAGAGCCCTTTCTTCCATCAAGATAGGCCCCAAAAGTGAGATTCTCAGACTCTACTATTTAGCCACTACACGTAGCCTAATAGACTATGCCACACCACTGTTAGCATTTGCCTCAGATAGTGCAGTACAGCAGGTTGAGGTCATACAAAACAAAGCCCTCAGGCTCATATTAGGTGCCCCGTTATGGACTAAAACTGAGAATTTACAACTTGAGTCAGGCATCCCAGCTGTCCGAGTTAGAATAGCTCAGACCACAGCATGCTTCTTAGCCAAGGTTATGCACTCCCATGTAGTAACACCTCTTAGGAAAAGTACCAAGATAGCCCTCGGTGATGGTGGCAAAATGCCCTCCAGGAGAAATCACTGGGCCACCAGGGCTGCTTCCCTAGTGCTAGGGTTTAGAGATGGACTAGTATTACACAAAGGTGCAGACACTCCAGCCTCCAACTATGTCATCCCTCCACCCTGGAAGCCACTCCCGTATAGCATTACATACATGCCTATGGCCAGCAAGAAATCAGACCTAGATAGGGCAGACATGCTCAGACAGGCTCATGCATCCATAGATATTGTTCGCCCCCCGGGAGCAACAGTGTACTACACTGATGGCTCAGTTCAGGAAGATGGCAGGTCAGGCTCTGGTTATTGTCAGGAAGGTAGACAGGAATTATGGAGAAATAGTGACAATTGCTCAACCCTGCAGACTGAGCTCATTGCCATTTCATTTGCCCTCCTAGATGCCCTTCACAACAAGACAGGTCCAGTACTAGTAATCACAGACTCACAGTCATCCCTCAAAGCACTAGAGAAAGGTCACCCCTTAGACAATGTTAAGCTCATCACGGGAGTTTATGTTACCCTGTATAAGTTACAATCAGACAATAGGGCTGTTGTGCTACACTGGATCCCCAGTCACATTGGACTTGAGGGTAATGATATGGCAGACGAGGCTGCGAATGCAGGCTCCAAGCTATCCAAGATATCAGCCCATGTCCTCCCCTCTCTTAGCCAGACCAGACGACTTTTTGTCTCTGACTCAAAGGAAAGGCACTATCTCAGGCACAAATACAGTGTACCCGGTTCAGGAACTGCCAGATGGTATGCCATAGCCACTAGATACATGCCACTCCCCAGACTAGCTGAGAACCACAGATCCCTACAGGTCACCATGCATAGACTTAGACTAGGCTACAAGTGCACTTGGGAATTGTTAGGAGATATGGATAGAGCCTGCGAGCATTGTAGTAGGCCCACCAGTAAACCACTGTGGCACTACCTGCTAGAATGCTTTTACACAATGCCTCTTAGACAATATGACAATAGAGTATATGATGTGGAAGATGGCGCTGACCACACCCAGGCTTCAGCTGAGGTGGTCTATAATGCCTTAAACTTTGTGGATCTGCATTATATCCTGACTCAGTATCCTGTGCCCAGATAGGAACTGGAAAAGATCCCACTAGAACCCATGAAGTAGGCAGCCCGCATGACTGACTGACTGCGGATGGTCAATCAATGGTCACTTAAGAGATCGGGTCACAGTGGCCACTGGCTGATTCCCCGAGGACACATTGACTAATTAAAACGGAAACGAACCTGATCCTACCACTGGCTGCAATGATGGAATGTATGTCCTACATCCCTACATTGACAGCCAGGGTAGATAAACCTAACACATTACTAACACATGCCACCCATAATAGTGAAAATGCCTGGCCTGGGTCACAGATTGCCGGCTTTGGTTTCACAAGAATGACCAACAGCGGTTGCAGAGATATTCAGTGTATATCCTGCCCATAGTCGGCTTTCAGTGCCCCAAATCGGGCCATTTGCACCGATAATCACACACCACCCACCCCATAGCAATTTCAAATAAACTATAATTAGGCATTTATACACATAATAAGATGGAACACATAATAATATAAATCTTCTGAATTATTCTGTCATCCAAAAGCAAACAAAACAAGCATAAACAAAAAAGGTTCACTTTTGCCTATGGACACCCCACTGGGTAAAATGCAATTCTCACTACTTTTTAATCAAAATTTCTACATAACTTCTCATATATGCAACCCACACACAAAGTCTGAACACAATATAAAGCCACCTCTAAACTCACTATGTGTAGGTCCCCCTTTGACAATGCCTGGTTAAATTGTCCCCCAGCAAGGTTATTGCTCGCCCGCTCGGATTGGGCGTAAAACGTCGTGGTCCCGTGTATCTGACCCTATCCCAGAGCACGTTAAAGAACCCAGTAGCACTTATCGAAAAGAGTAGGGGGAACCCGGTGCGAATGGTCTCTGAAAAAAACCTTTCAGTTAACCAACTCACAACAACAATAGTCCATTTGTCAATAGCAATAATCAATGACCAAATTTAACAATACATGATTGCAATTCACAGCAATCACACTGCAGGGCCGCCTCTCCAGGCTACGGCCCTCTTGCAATTTAATATTGCATAGATTTCATTCATTCATTGTTGGCAAGAAATAAAAGTGTAGAAGAAATATTGAGAGCGATTCACAACTTTCAACACCTTTTCTCAACCCTGCCCCAAAGTCACTATTCTGCAAATATCTTCTTCTTTTTGTGCTAACACAAAGATTTTAAACTGTTTAACCTAATGCTGTTAGAATGGGTACATGTGCTAGTCTGACAGATGCGTCCTGCTGTCGGAGCTGAGCTGTCGGACCAACTGGGACTGATTAGGGCCTGGCTGACAGACTGATGCCCGCACTCACCACCAGATGGGGCTCCACACCTCTTGCTTTGTCTAATATCTCTACTTTATACTTCATGTCAACAAATCATATTTTTCTTGTGGTAAAGGTCAACTTAAAATTTGAGAGTATACAGATGTGTTTTCTAAAGTATATAGATGGCATTTTGAGAGTATATGGATAGGTTCTGAGAGTGTATGGATGGGCTTTGACAGTATATGGAAAGATTTGAGAATATATGGACGGGTTTTGAGAGGATATGTATGGGCTTGTGTGAAGGACTCTGTGTGTTTGGTGTATGATGTGCAGTGATTTGTACATGGCATGTGGCCTGGGTCAGGGCCAAGTGTGCCGGCCAGTGCCCTGGGGATGTGTGCTTGTATCATACACTGCCATCAGCTATCAACCCAGATTGGCTGCAGCATTATGCTCTCCTACAAGTTCACTATCACAAGCCTCAATCGTTGATAGTTTATTCATGGAAAATATGAATATATCTAATAATAGTGCCATGGAATTTGTATTTAAAATGTTATCGACATCTAATATCTGGCTATCATTCTTGACTGTGAGATTCACCACAACATGAAATAACAAGAGCTGTGATCATGGTTCCATGCTGCCCTCTAGCACCCTCCAATAGTTCACTTGTTACAACCCAATGCAAAGGCAGGACCTTGCCCACCTCTCACTGCCCTTTTTCACCCTCTGCACCCCTTCCTCCCAGTCTTTTAACCCGTGCACCGACCCTTCCCTGCACCAGCCTCACTGTGCATCAGGTTACCATGGCAGTGTTGCAGGGAGATGATCAGATACACCTGTGTCACTCTCCATGCAGTTTGTGGTCCACCTGCCCGTCAGTCTGCCACAATGGACTACTTAGAGCATGCAGGTAAAACTTGTTACTGTCTACTTGATGCCAGAACTCATGTTGTTGTCTGCTGGCCAAGAATTCATCCTTAGTTCAGATTCACAGATATCTCAAACTGCAGGATCGATCTAGCTTTACGCAAAGGGATGGGACTGCCTTGAACTCTCTGGAAGGGCATGTGATAAGCAGGACAATCAGCATGCCCACTTCCTCCTTACATCATGCATATACAGCAAAAAATATTGATCAAAGTCTGGTTGCATTTGTCAAGATCCAATCTTTATTTATCACCGGGCTGCTGTTATCTAACATGTATCTAATATGAAGTATCCATTTTTTGTATCTCCAGTCACTTGGCGATGCTGGATTCAGCACAGAAAATGTTACATAATAAGATTAAGCAATACCCAGTCTGATTTAGCCATACCCAGTCTGATTCAGCAGTACCCAGTCTGATTCAGCAGTACTCAGTCTGATCCAGCAGTACCCAGTCTGATTCAGCAATACTTAGTTTGATTCAGCAGTACCCAGTCTGATTCAACAATACTTAGTTTGATTCAGCAGTACCCAGACTGATTCAGCAGTACCCAATCTGATTCAGCAGGAGGGTGTTTGATTCTGGTATCTAGATGATATAGGATGATAGAGCAGGAGTGTGTTAGACTCTGTGCTAGACTATGTTGACTAGACAGAGTACAGCCATTTAGATTCAGCAGGACAATGCTGGATTTTACAGGACAAGACTAGAAGATTCAGCAGGACCATAATGGATGTACAGCAGGTCCATCCTAGATTCAGCAGGACCATGCTAGATTCAGCAGGACCATAAAGGGTGTACAGCAGGTCTATGCTAGATTCAGCAGGACCATGCTAGATTCAGCAGGACCATAATGGATGTACAGCAGGTCCATCCTAGATTCAGCAGGACCATACTGGATTCAGCAGGACCATACTGGATTCAGCAGGACCAAACCAGATTCTACAAGTTTAGGCAAGCTTGGTACAGCAGGAGCGTGCCAGATTCAGCAGGACCATGCTAGATTCAGCAGGACCATGCTAGATTCAGCAGGACTGCTAGATTCAGCAGGACTATGCTAGATTCAGCAGGTCCATGCTAGATTCAGCAGGTCCATGCTAGATCCAGCACCAGATTCCACAAGTTTAGGCGAGCTTGGTACAGCAGGAGCATGCCAGATTCAGCAGGACTATGCTAGATTCAGCAGGTCCATGCTAGATTCAGCAGGTCCATGCTAGATCCTAAGGCAAGAACATGTGAGTGCAGTGTTCAGGCTGACAGATCTCTCAAGTTGGTTCTGGTGGAAGGATCTCAAGAGTCCGAAGGACGAGTGAGATCCTTCCACCAGAACCAACGAGAGAGATCTGTCAGCCTGAACACTGCACGAACCTATGTTCTTGACTTTATCTCATACTTAACTCCTACAGATAGGTATGAGATAAAGGTTTTGGTTTGATGTCCAATCTATTTAAAGCAAAACAGAGAGGAAAACATTGCAGCATGTTGGGACCTATATTGTGTGTGTCAAACAACATAAACAATGCCACGCCCCCTTTTTAATGACGTCACACTGACGTCACACTGACGTCATTATAACATATAATTTATTATGTTATGACGCCATTGAGAGGTGGGCATAGTGCCACTCTATATTGTGAGATCCTTCCACCAGAACCAACGTGAGAGATCTGGCAGCCTGAACACTGCACAAACCTATGTCCTTGACTTTATCTCATACTTAACTCCTGCAGATAGGTATGAGATAAAGTTTTGGTTTGATGTCCAATCTATTTAAAGCAAAACTGTGTGGAAAATATTGCAGCCTGCATGGACCTATGTACCGACCTATGTTGTGTGTGTCAAACAACATAAACAATGCCACGCCCCCTTTTTAATGACGTCACACTCAATGACGTCATTGCCACATCTATTTTACTATGTAATGACGTCATTGAGAGGTGGGCATTGAGATCCTACCACCAGAACCAACTTGAGAGATATCTGTCAGCCTGAACACTGCACTCACATGTTCATTTCTTAAGATCTGTACTTTTTACAATGTTAACACTGGTCTGGTATATAAACCATCTGCGGTAGATAAATATGAGATAAAGTCAAGAGCATGGGTTCATGCAGTGTTCAGCCTGACAGATCTCTTTTGTTGGTTCTGGTGGAAGGATCTCAGTCTTCATTTGGACCAAGGATGATTTGCAAAAGTAGTTCGGCAGAGGGGTGATCTGCGAAAGTAGTTCGGCAGAGGGGTGATCTGCGAAAGTAGTTCGGCAGAGGGGTGATCTGCAAAAGAATATCTCATAGGTGCAGAACACTCTCTTGAAGCACCAAGTATGAGATAAAGCACCAGATTCCACAAGTTTAGGCGAGCTTGGTACAGCAGGAGCATGCCAGATTCAGCAGGACTATGCTAGATTCAGCAGGACCATGCTATATTCAGCAGGACCATGCTAGATTCAGCAGGACCATGCTAGATTCAGCAGGACCAAACCAGATTCCACAAGTTTAGGCGAGCTTGGTACAGCAGGAGCATGCCAGATTCTGTATAACATGTATCTCCATCTTCTATGTTGCTTAACCTCTTACCACATGTAGTTAGTAAGATTGCTAGTCCTAAAACTAGCATGTTGGCTGCTATTTATCTTACAACACCCTCTTTCAGTCATTATTTTTTTCTAAATGGTTTGATTTAGCTCAATGGTGCATGCTGTTTTCTCATACAAATGCATGAGCTTGCGCAATCCACATGCAGTTTTCATGAAATTTAAAACGTTTTATGACCTTTGGGTGACTGCTGTGAATTGCCTTTCCATTATTTCTTGTGACACCAAATAATGACATGACGTGTTATATTTGAAGATCCTATGATGAGACCTTTTAATAAGCAAACTCATTTAAATCATATGCTTTTAAATCACATTTACTTAAAATTGAGGGAACTTTCAGAGTTTTTCTGGTAAACAATCTTCTGAATACAATTTTCAGAAATATATCACATATTTTGTATGTATCAATAATATGTATCAATAATATTCAGAAATATATCACATATTTTGTATGTATCAATAATCCTTTTTAGTAATTTGAACCTTATCAAGATGATTTGAACAAATGAAAATCAAATATGATTAAGCGGCAATCAGAAATTGCAAGATGTCTCAATCTGTGTAGAACTCAATATCTTTGCATTGTGACATTGCTTACCACATCAGGGCAAGTGTTTTACATGTTGTTTTCTTTATTTCATATCTGACTTTCATATTTGGAAATATCAAACATTGTGGATACTAATTAATTGTGTTTGTCATGGAGATCTCCAGTAAATTATCCATAGGCCAGAGAAAATTGGCATCTAACAAAACCAAACCTTGCAGATGCATCAAACATGGCTGCCATAACAGTAACCAAATGTTATGGCAGGAAATAAATATGTGAGAATTTAAAAACAATATGTGTTGTATTTTTCAGGTGGAATGTCTTCATTGTTTAATCATTTACATTCTTGAAATTAATTTAAATAAAGCTACTGCATATAATAAAAGGACTGCACATAAATACAGGGAAGGCATGAGTAATCCTTTTTGCATGGAAAGATACAATATGGTGGAAACAAAACATGAAAAAAGTGTTTATAATGCAATGTTGATTGCAGGTAGGTAGAAAATGATACTGCTGACATTGTCTTTCTCATTTTCCTCGACATGTTACTTTTGTTCCTCACATTTCTGTGAACAATGTCCGTTTGAATTGACAAGGGAGCCACCTGGTGGTCAATGTTCACACTGCAGCAAGCACTGGCATGTTGGGCATGCTCAATCTAAAATAATATTCAATTTGGTGTATGCACTTTACGAAATAAGCGCAATCTAAATTTAGGAGAAATTTTTAAAAAAGAGTCTGTTTAAATAAACTAGCATTCTGTTGTTGATGATTCCAGTTATTTAGATGTGAACAATTGGAAAAAATGCAGGGTTCCTTATGCACCTGACAATGTTTTTAGTATGGGAGGAAGACTTACATGTATGGAAGAATTGGATCTTGCTCTCCATACATACCAGGTTTTTGGTTTCCTTTATATATTGTTTTAAAAAAATCTACCTTATTAAAATATTTTTTCTGTTGTTGATTCAAATAATTCATTGTGTATCAATGTAGAACATTTTTTAAGGGATGGAAGAGAAAAGTAAAAGGATCCGTATAGTATGGATTGGATGTTTATAAACATGTCATCACTCTTTCACATAAAATAAAAAATAGGAATCCTTTCCTGACCTACCTGAAGGACAGCATAATTAGTCATGTGACTACAATGGAAGGTGGTCATGGGACCTGTATCCTGCGTGATCTTGCATCCACCACTCAGCCACTGACCAAGACCTCCTGCAAATATTAACATAAAATAAGATTGAAATCAAAAAGAAGTATTATGGATGGTGGGGATGAAGAAATAATTATATGAAGATAATTATTGATTAATGCATGCAGTATTTCAGGAATAAGTTGATGTGTTTACCTTGAGCAGCAAACTCCCAGTAGACAGGTCGTCTGTTGGCACCAGGTTGCCTGTTGGCCAGACTGATCACCACAGGCTCTGACAAGTTGAACACATTTACTCCCACTGAAAGCAGATTGTGTGCAATTTAGGATTTTGCAAAGTATATATGTTAAGGAGAAAAATGCCAGAATCCGATTAAGTTTTACTTATTCATCTCTGCATCTATTTTATTTGAGATAATACACCAAATGTAACAAATGCTTACCAACTTTGCTGGCTATGACAGAGGTGGCTACAAAATCACCCCGTTTTCTATCATCATCATTTTCCACATAGACAGGGAACAATTTGGCATTTTTGTACACAATAAATTGCAGGAGAAAGGAGCCCCCTGCTGGGCAAGTGGTGGTATTACAGTCAATATTCTGCAGCACACTTCCTGGAATATGTATGAATGCCTCCCAGTTCTGAAATATTCACATATTTTCCTATCATAAATCACAAGAAAAAAAAATCTTCTCATATATATTACTGTAAGATAGTATATCTTAAATTATGAATAACTAAACAAGTGTGCAGGGAAAGCCTGGAAAAATGCAACACATTCAGGAAAACACTTTAAAGGAAAGTTGGATTCAAGCACAGACATTGCTGCCACCTACCATATCAAGTGTTAGTTCCTGGCCTGTGTAGTTGGCTTGTACACTGCAGATAAAGGAGTCCTCCTCATACACATCACGTGGTATTTCATCCTTCTGTAGCTTAGGCTTTGTTGAGGCACAGGTAAGACCTGGGAAGGTAGCGCCATCCATTGAGTATGCCTGGAGTGCTATATTGTCCGTGTGATGAGAAAAGGTCTTCAAGTTTCCTGACAACAGTTTTTGTGGCAACTGTTCTACAACATCAATCATTCTGCAAGGACAAACATTACACTCATATTATTATTACTACTCATTTCAATCGTAATCTTTAATAAAAACATCCTGCAAGATGATAACTATCCATTTTTACCATGATGCACATGGCTATTTGTTTTCTTAATAATAATTCTATGAGCACAGTACGCATATCCGGTTTAGGGACCAATCATGGCAGTCGAAACAATGGTGGGAGACAATGCTAATCATTTTGAGCCATCAAAGAGCAGCTAACAGACGATTACAAGAAGTGTCCATATTAATGTAGTAACAATGGCGGGAACCGGTGATCACCACAAGACAAATAGTTCAACGACTGAGAAAAAATGTTAATTGACAGCGGGTCAT
This sequence comes from Amphiduros pacificus, assembly GCA_949316495.1. NCBI lineage: Eukaryota > Metazoa > Annelida > Polychaeta > Phyllodocida > Hesionidae > Amphiduros > Amphiduros pacificus. The sequence goes on along the minus strand of OX439000.1, from coordinate 47,028,856 downwards.
TTGGGTCAGCTGCAGATTTGTCTAGTGTGATATATGAAGGATATGATGTGAGGAGTGGGCTTACCTGGTGCAAGCTCTGTCCTGGATCTGTGCATCCCGCAGTATGTTACTATCTGCACCCATACATACACTCACGATGTGTAATATCGTATCACTCAGCTGCAAGCAAAATCATACAACTAAAAATATCTAAGACATATCTGAATACATCCATGTAAAGTTCCTTGTTATTAAAATATAATGATGTTCTCTAGCGCCTATAAAATTCTTATGCATTTGAAGAGAAGATTGGGTACATTGTTATTGGCTCTTGCAGTCATATTTATGTTTGATGGCTAATCGGGCAGATCAAAGTTCTGCCATAAAGAATGCAGTGCAATTAGCCTTGCCAACCTTCATGTGTGCACCAACTGAGAAGTAGCTCAGGCAGGAGGGCTTAAATCACTATAATATCAAAATGGCCCCTTTTCCTTAAACATAAGCCACTTCTCAAAATAGTCACAAACATATGTTTGAAAAAAATATATAATGATCAATGTCTTAATTTGTCATCTACAATATCAATATAAATAAACTAGCAAAATATTTCAAAGCTATCACCTGAAAATATCTACTTATTGGAATTCCTGAATATTATATTCTTATACTCTGCTTGGCATGTACCACTGTGTAATAGTGACACCCCAGTTCACTAGGAGCAGACGCTTACCCGCACATCCTTGGCCATCTGGTCCCTCAGCGCCTCCACTATACTAGCCAGGTAAATGATGTCCATCTTGTCTGTCAGCGATTTACCATTGTTGATGTAGCCCTTCAGCTGATCTGCACGACCAGCCAACTTGCTGGAGTTACCAAATGCTGCCTATAACAAGGACAAACATGGCATCAAACATTGTATCATTGTTAAATTGTTAAATTGTTGGTTCTTGATCCTTTACTTGGGTCTACAGAATATTCTCTGTTGTAATGTGGGGAAAATATTGACATGCAGAATTCTGACAATTTTCTTGATGCCAACATGGGACCACATTTATGTATGGTTATTATATGTTATCTGATGTGTATTATACATGTATGTTATTTCATATATAGTATTGAGATGTTATCTCATATTCAGTATATGTGTGTGTGTATGTATATATAGACACACACACACAGATAGATAGATAATATCTATAGATGTCTTCACATATAGTAAGTGGATGTTATCTGTAGATGAAGGTGGTGCCTACCTTGAGCCCTCCCTTGGCAATCTCCTCAAGTACCCTTGTGACCTCGCTGGCATATTGACATTGCGTCGTATCAAGGTTATACCATCTGCCACTGTCGCTACATGAGTGGAATGCTCTCGGTGCCTGCTTCCCTTTGTATGGCATGGCTTTTCCCGTGGTGCAGGGCAAGTCTACTATGATACCGGACACAGTCTTTGGCCAGGCAAACACCCCTCGGTTTGTCTTGGTTACGACTGCCTGGCAGTATAGGGTGTCCTCCGAGATGACGATGATGTTGACAGACTTGGAGATACTGCCCTGCGGAGTCTGAACCTCGCACTTCCATATCCCCGAGTTGTCAACATCAAGATCCTCTAGCACCAGCCGGTTGATCATGACTGACCGGTCAGGCGAGTACTGGATGTCCACGATGATGCCGAGGCTGCGGTTAGTAACAAGCTCCTCTCCATTGCGGATCCACACGATGGTTGTGTCTGGTGCCGGGACTGAAGCACGACATTCAAATGGCAACTTATCTCCTTGGAAGACAATCTGGCTGCGAGAAGGAAACAACTCAAACAGGGGAAGCTCCACTGGCCAATCTGAAAATACACAAACAGCATCATCATTACCTCTACTTCACCCATATCAACCTTGGACACCTAAATACCTTTCATGCAGACCTAAATGCTGAAATAACTGTCACATAAAGGCACTTTTGGTCACTATATGAGTCTTGAAAAATACAAAATAAGTAAACATATTCAATTTAGTAAATATTGAATATAATGCACACTCTTATAATAGAAATTGATGATATTAGGTTGAAAATGACATTATTTTATTGATATATTTGTATGTTAAGGTAAAATGTGCAAACTGTCAGTTGGTTCTGTTTAGATCACTGATCAGAACAAAGATTGGGCCTTTGTTACCCATTCTGTTGTGTCACTGCTTAACACTGCTTAAAAGCGTGCTCCATTCCCAACCCTGAAAATTGCACATTTCTGTTCATGAATTACAAATTAGGATCTGGGAGAATACTACACCACAATAAAAGGAGCCAACTTCAACCAAAACTCCATAGCACACACTAACATAAATGTATAATCTGGAGTTTGCTGACTCAAGATTTTTAAAAGGTTGTAAGAAATGATTATCCCTCAAGACAACAGATTGTGGGGTGAAGCGTCAGGCACAGACAGACACAATACAGTGATTTACAGAAGCTTTTTGACAGATCTGCCTAATTCAGTCAGGAGAAATGTTAGACACAGCCAATGAATACCTAATATTGCCAGTCATTCACAACTGATCTGCAATCAATGTACAAAATACTCTTAATTCTGCAGTAAGACAAAATTGCAGCACTAATGAACTTAGCTGTGACATGATTGTGATACGATTGCATGAATGTGATACGATTGCATGAATGTGATATGATTGCATGAATGTGATACGATTGCATGAATGTGATACGATTGCATGAATGTGATACGATTGCATGAATGTGATATGATTGTAGGACTGTGATGTGATTGTAGGAATGTGATATTATTGTAGAAATGTGATACAATTGTAGGACTGCGATAGGATTGTAGGTTTGTGATATGACTGTAGGAATGTGATACGATTGTAGGTTTGTGATATGATTGTAGGACTGTGATATGATTGTAGGACTGCGATACGATTGTAGGTTTGTGATATGACTGTAGGACTGTGATATGATTGTAGGTTTGTGATATGATTGTAGGTTTGTGATATGATTGTAGGACTGTGATATGACTGTAGGAATGTGATACGATTGTAGGTTTGTGATATGATTGTAGGTTTGTGATGTGATTGTAGGACTGTGATACGATTGTAGGTTTGTGATATGATTGTAGGACTGTGATATGACTGTAGGAATGTGATACGATTGTAGGTTTGTGATATGATTGTAGGTTTGTGATATGATTATAGGACTGCGATACGATTGTAGGTTTGTGATATGATTGTAGGACTGTGATATGACTGTAGGAATGTGATACGATTGTAGGTTTGTGATATGATTGTAGGTTTGTGATGTGATTGTAGGACTGTGATATGATTGAAGGACTGTGATACGATTGTAGGTTTGTGATATGATATTAGGACTGTGATATGACTGTAGGAATGTGATACGATTGTAGGTTTGTGATATGATTGTAGGTTTGTGATATGATTATAGGACTGCGATACGATTGTAGGTTTGTGATATGATTGTAGGACTGTGATATGACTGTAGGACTGTGATACGATTGTAGGTTTGTGATACGATTGTAGGTTTGTGATATGACTGTAGGACTGTGATATGATTGTAGGTTTGTGATATGATTGTAGGACTGTGATACGATTGTAGGTTTGTGATATGATTGTAGGACTGTGGTACGGTTATAGAAGGAAGTATTGATGTGACAGAGACAGAGGAGACACTATGCACATGGTGTCTGCCACATATGCTGCCTGTATATTACACTGTATTTTACATTATATAAATCACAATTATTATGTGTGTAATTAATAGATTTATGATGGTCCCTACAAGCTACCCTCATATGTACATTTTCAATGCAATGTTCAAAACTGTTATGTGAATAATGGCATGTGTAGGCAAGTGTAATTCACTGTCATGAACCTGTATATGAATGTATATATGCTTTATGACAATATGACAACTGCATGCAGGGGCCAGGAGAAGGCTGAGATACCCTGCAGTGGTGCACATCTGTCAGCCCATATAGGTTCCACCCACTTACTCTCACTTTGGCAAACATAGTTTATCTGTGGTGTATAACTCTGTGATGGCAAAAAAACAAAAAGCATTATGAGTTGCTGGCACTGAGGCAGGGAGAGAGAACTTATTCTGTTTGCCTCCTGCTCACTAATGCATATGATATACATGATGAATACAAGCACACATACAGCTGGTGTGTGGAATAGCAAGCGTGCATGCTCCTGTCATAACAGTTGCCTTTGTAACTTGGTCATGTAGACAAGCAAGAAACTATGCTATCTCAGAATACTATCTGGTAGCTCCCCCAAAAATGCCAGATCTTGCGGTGATTAATCGCATAAATATGGTTAAAAATGGGTTTTGGAGAGTATTCCCAGTGCACTTGAAGCAGGAGAAGAATGGGAATGCATGGAGCATGGCAGTGTGGGGAGGAGGGGTGGCACCGCTTGGATAGTGGGGGAGGGGAGAGCAACCAACAAACATCAATAAATCCATAACGGTTTGGCATTTTTCATACTTGGTCTCTTTGCTGTTCTGAGTGGAATAAACGTTTATTTTTATCTAAAGAAATGAGCAATGGTGGAGTTATAGGAAGATGGGAAATCCCCTTATGTAATGCTTCATCAAAGGGATTTCCTGGCAGTGAGTGATCGCAGAAGCCTGTCAGCTTTGTAATGGCTGTCTGCATTGTTATTTACTGCCACTAGGTGGCAGTATAGCAATGTGATTTGCTGTCGGAAAGACCTTCTTCCACAGACCAAAGTCACGGCTCTCTGCATGTATCTTAAATATTTTATGAAGTCTAAAGAAATATTTCTTCTCTTTTTTAATTATTGCCTTAAACATTGCTTGTGCAAGCAGATGTTCTTTTTGTTTCATGCCATAAAGAAACATAAATAGTTAATATGGTCCCATGACCTTGCTTTGTTTTCCATAATCAAACAGCGGCACAAGGAAATAATTGTTTTATGGCATACTTGATCAATATCAGACACAATGATAAATAAACTTGACCAGTTTGCAAACAATTGCCATGACTTTCTTCACCATTATATAGTCCAGACATTAAGGTATTATACTTTGTGAGAAGGGTCTTGCTCTCTATTCCCACTACATTTTTGATCAAGCAGTAAAGCCTGTGAGTTTGGGAAGGTCATCATGATCACCCTGTGTTTGTTGCCTTGCTCAGTGTTGCAGACAGAATGGTAACTGTGTCTGTCCCTAAGGATCCATCCTGACTTCCAAATGTGCACTTCCTATCTCTGTGCATAAACTTGACTTCTGTCTGTCTGCCTGGGACTTATCATTTCCTTCTTCAAAATGTATATCTCTAATGTATTGGGACTGAATGTCTGGAAGCTTAAAATATAATAAGGGCACAGGAGGATCCTATCCCATGCCTACGATAAAAAAAAACAAAAAAACAATTAAGCCTTTCCACTTAAATCACATCAGATATAATCCTAAAAATGTATTTTAAATGTCAATGCTGACATTTCATTTTTCACCAGCTTTAGTGCCCCTAGGCCTCTGGTTTCTCAACAGTTTGTAATGCCCTCTGATGGTTAAAGCTAGCAGAGGCTTTCATATTTGCAGGACTGATCTGGTGACCTTGCACCATCAAGTACAAATGTAGTTTCTCCTTGTATCAGGCTGACAATTTGTGCCTTGATCTCAAGAGTCCAAGCTGAGCTGCTCATGTGTGAAACATGTGCTGTACAACTGCCCCCTTGAGGCAAATCTAGTGCCACCAGCTCCCCCTGGAGGGTTGCGGTGGTACTGGAGTAGTCCTTGGAGAGAGTGATATCTAGGAGAGTGGCTACTAATATGGCAGTTAGACCAGTGGACTATGTGGCACCAACTGAGGCGTCTCACTGCCAAATCACCATGGCAATATGTCAACTATTTACTAGATTCAGACTATGCACAACGTACAAGATTCAGAATATATAAAAAAATGTAAAGAAATTAAGATTTCGTGTATGAATAGATTTGCATAGCAATTGATTTTGAAATATTCATCTTGGGGTTGAAATTAAAGATAGTTCCACCCCAAGGTCAGATAAGTCATTATTATACATTGGGCAGACCCCAGCATTCTCATCCACATATGTCTTATCCCGAGCTATGCAATAGTACACATATGAAAAGCAAGCATTTTTTCTGTAAATTTGCATGCCTTTGTTTTATATTAGCAAATGTAAAAAATCTTTCTTCCTCTTAATTTTCTACAGATGCCTTTTCTTGCAGATTGTTTATGAAACGATAATGAATTCAAATATCTATATCAAAGGATCACTAAAATATCATAACTTTAATCATTGCAAAATTGGAAAATATCTCTACACAATAAAAACAAACAACATTATCATATCTTATTATATCATTTTGATAATGATGAATATGCACTGATTGATCCTTGGTCTCTCATAAATCAACCAAACAAAAATATGGAAGTGTTTTGGCACACTCGAGGCTGTTATGTTGTCTCATTCCATGTAGTGAACCTTTGTCTTTGCAGAGTTTCTGACCTTGTAAATCCAACTTGTCACCTACTTCTGGTAGTCTCACCCAAACGACACAATCCAGAGACCTATAACCCTGAGGCTAAGCATTCTTTATAATTAGTCTTATTAGTCACCATAGAAGCACCTTTATTAAGATAAAGTCTCATTTCTGTTCTTTGGCCAAAACCACATGGGTATGATAGAGAATTTATATGACAAATTTTAACATTAAACCAACTCATTAAAAAGGTATTATTAATTTGATTGCAATTTGGACACTGTTGAATATATCTAAATAAAACATGTTTACAAAATAATTTGCCTTGAAGTAAAAGCAATAAAAGGGTAATCCATCTTGGGTCAAGCCAGACAGACCGACCTCTTTTTCATTATTTCAAGCTGAGCCAAAAGGTCTGGAATCCGCAGATCTGCTTGCCCTGAGTGACAATGAGGGAAATCTCTCTCGGGGGACTTTGGTGATCCTAAATAATTAAATTCTGTATACTTAACCGAATGAGACAGCCATCAAGTCACACATGAGTAGCTGTCCTGCGGGCAATCTGTGGAGCACTTCTTGCCTCTGTGACAGCCCACTATACTTCATATCACAATGCAATCTCTAAATTGTGGCATGTTGAAATTTGTTATCCCTTTAAAGTTCAGCTGCCAAACATTCTTTGGTCAAGTTTTTAAATGTTGCATCTATTATCATTAGTTCCTGGATTTTGAATATCTTAAAATAATATTTTCCTTACTACCTGGAACCACAAGAAGGAGCCTGATTGTACATGACTTTTAATACCACAAAATATAACAATATTGTATCATGTTGTAATCCATTCTTATTTATACCAACATGACAAGTGTCTCTTGTGCACAGAATTAAATTTGCTTTGTTAACAATATAACTAGAAGAGGCCGAGTTTATGGCTGGCCTGGCCTGGAGACAGTCTCCACTCATCACATCATCATTGTTGTAGGGGACCCATCTGGGCAATCAAGTCCGTCCTCATCTACACACCACACAATACTGCCCTATTGATTGGCCATCAACCTCTCTGCTCCAAGGACTTCCTAACTACTTCACCACACTGCCTGTGTAATCACAGACAATAGCGGGTCCACCAAGAGACTTGGCCTGGCCAGAAAAGCCAGCTTGTATGGCAATCCAATATCACAGGTGCTAGGGGAATGAAACGCCATGTAAAGTTATGTGAGGTCATCTCTAAATGGTTTCCTTATATTTAGGTAAACAGTTCAACACTTTCAAAGATACTGTGCTTTGATGATCATACATATATTATTAATATAATAAGTATAATAAGATATTACAAATCAATGTTACCGTCCTGGACCTTCACAAGGCCCATTGAACGCTACTATTCTGGATTGTGACAAGTCCCATTGAACGTTACCATCCTGGACAGTGACAAGTCCCACTGAACGCTACCATTCTGGACTGTGACAAGTCCCACTGAACATTACCGTTATGGACTGTGACAAGTCCCACTGAACGCTACCATTCTGGACTGTGACAAGTCCCACTGAACGTTACCATTCTGGACTGTGACAAGTCCCACTGAACATTACCCTTCTGGACTATTGCAAGTCCCACTGAATGTTACCATTCTGGACTGTGACAAGTCCCACTGAATGTTACCGTCCTGGACTGTGACAAGTCCCACTGAACGTTACCATTCTGGACTGTGACAAGTCCCACTGAACGTTACCATTCTGGACTGTGACAAGTCCCACTGAACATTACCCTTCTGGACTGTTGCAAGTCCCACAGAACGTTACCATTCTGGACTGTGACAAGTCCCACTGAACATTACCCTTCTGGACTGTTGCAAGTCCCACTGAATGTTACCATTCTGGACTGTGACAAGTCCCACTGAATGTTACCTTACTGGACTGTGACAAGTCCCATTGAATGTTACCTTTCTGGACTGTGACAAGTCCCACTGAACGTCATCCTTCTGTACTGTGACAAGTCCAATTGAATGTTACCCTTCTGGACTGTGACAAGTCCCACTGAATGTTACCATTCTGGACTGTGACAAGTCCAATTGAATGCTACTATTCTGGATTGTGACAAGTCCCACTGAACGTTACTGTTCTGGACTGTGACAAGTCCCACTGAATGTTAGCCTTTTCGTCTGTGACAAGTCCCACTGAACATTACCTTTCTGGACTGTAACAAGTCCCACTGAATGCTACCGTTCTGGACTGTGACAAGTCCCACTGAATTCTACCATTCTGGACTGTGACAAGTCCCACCGAATTCTACCGTTCTAGACTGTGACAAGTCTTTCGGAACGTTACCATTCTGGACTGTGACAAGTCCCACTGAATTCCTGGACTGTGACAAGTCACGCTTAATGTTACTGTCCTGGACAGGTGTTCACCTTAATAGTCTGAGCGGACAGTGAGTATGGTAAGCAGGTTCTGAGCTGCCTGCAGATAAAGCCAAGGCATTAACCGGGAGTGTGGAATAAATAGAAACACTCCAATCAGCTTCACTGGAGAATTCAACCTTATCAAACAGCTGATCATTCTGATTAAAAATACTCAATGTGAAATTGGAAAATATCATGAAATATTAAAGATCTAATCTGGGGTAAAATGGTGCAAAGCGGAATGATGAAAGTTTGATTAGTGTTGACTCACAAGGGAGCCACCCATTGAGAGCAAAAAGAATCCATGGATACATTTCTTTGTCTTCGTCTTTCTCATATAATAAAATATATCAATGGCAACTAAAGTGGGAACTACCAAAATTACACAACACAATTGAATAAATTGAATATCTAAAATGAAGATAATACTTTGAAATGGTAATGACAAATATCATACAAAGCAATCAAAAGACAACCCCATGACCTTGATAAAACAGGCTTGGCACACCAGACAGGAGAGTCTGAGGGTTGAGTTTGTGTGTCAGGAAGCCTGGGTATAAACCACGTCTTGTCTATAAGACATGACACTAATCATGCTAATGGCAGGATGCTCAGTGCTCTCCCAAGTATTCTCCATGCCCCAACTGCCACATCCCTCAACCTGCACACCTCCGCTTATCAAGGGGGGTTAACCACTATTCATATAATATTGTAGCTTATCAAGGGGGTTGACCACTGTTTATATAACACTGTAGCTTATCGAGGAGGGTTAACCACTATTTATATATAACTAGCTTATCAAGGGGGTTAACCACTATTTATATAACACTGTAGCATATATCTTCAAAGTTTTCTGCTAGCTTTCAACCTCTCAACCTCTGTTTTTTGTTGTTGATTATTTTATATTTCTAAGATAACCTATGATAAAGCATGTTACCCGAAGTATACCACAGATATTTCTTTTTTCTGTGCATTAATTTTTCATATTTTTTGTCTGAAGATTAAGATAAATATTAGATTTAATAGCCTAGAGGCGACCCCCCCACCCAGACGTCTTCATATTTAATAGTTTCTGAAACGTGACAGGTGGCGCTGTGGGAATGTCAGCCACTGCTTTATATACATCACTCATGCACAGACATCTTAAGCTGTCATGTCACTTAGAGTTTATCCTTCTCAACTATACATTTTAGCTACATTTTCCAACTCAAGGGATTCAAAACTCTCTCAGCCAGTCATTTACCTAAAATCAAATCGTAATTTCAACAAGATTAATACCATAATCTTTGAGAGATGTAGCTGAGGGCAGTGATTTGGATCATGTTACCTGTACAGGTAAGACAGAAGACTGCACCAGTCTGGAGGCATCAATGTCCGCCATAGCTTCATTACTCTTCTCTTCAGCCAGTGATTCACTCACTACTTAATATCATGTTCCATATTTGCATCTTGATTTCCACAGACAATTCCATTCATTTAACCACATCCCTTGTCAAATGAACAAATGCCTAAATCTGTATTTCTAAACAGTCTCATAAAAAAACTAGTCTATTGTGCTAACGACTAGGTGGCATTGTTTCTGGTTGTTATGGCCACCTTACCATCACTCCCATGGACTTAAGAAGGGGAATGAGTACCAGGCCTACATGTAGTCACTAACTGTATGAACAAGGGCATAACTTCTGTTGATATTACTTACTGCAGTGCAGGTCCTTGCGCTTGAGTTTCTTGATGGGAGTTCCTGAAAGGTCCTTGGGCACAGCACAGCTCGTAGATGATATTTTGGCACTCTTGTGTTCCTTCTGCCATCGCACCAACCACTGTAGGTGACAGTCACACACCAGATAGGAAGACTGGAAGTCTCTGAAAGAAATAGCATTTAAAATCTCTCTAATCAATGGAAATCTTTTAGTGGTATATATTTCACATTAATTCTACATATTGTAAAATATTAAATGTCCAACCAACATGCTAACATTATAGTTTTATTGTGTTTTCTTGTTCTCTGAAAACTATGCCCATATTATTTAAGATATTGTATACAATGGAAAGTGCATAATGTTTCAATGGTAATTGTTAAACTCTAGATTTAAACAATGGGCACTATTATTTCAAAAAATGCTATTTTTGAAAATTTGCAGAATGGAGAAGTATAAAATTCTTACACTCTGCTAAGGGAAGGCAGAACGTCAAATGTTCCATCGGGGACGGTCTTCAGTTGATTGCCAGAGAGCGATCTGAAAGAACAAATACAAAGCTATAGTCTCACACTGATGGACAAGCATAGTTGCTGTCTGGGGAAGATGGAATAAATAGCCCATAATTGCATGGCAGACATTGCATGGCAGACATTGCATGGCAGACACTGCATGGCAGACTTTGTGGTGTCATTTAGATGCACCTGCAACTGCCAACCACGAAAATGATATACTTTTGTTGTGCGAGAAGAAATATGAGATACTACTAACGTGTTGCGATGTAATATCATAAAAATATGAGAGACAATGTGTTATGGTCACAGCATGGCCTTCAAGATGCACTGGAATACAGACAATTGTTATGCTCATATTTCACCAGGTGGAAAATATATAAGCTGGTCCATATTTCATGAAATGGATCCAAAAAATCTACATGTTGGATAAAATATTTTTTTGGATCAGCCTTTCACCAGAAGCTTTTCTTTATGAAGGACATATATTCTTGGAGCCATCTGTGGATTCTTCACCGATCTGCAGACTGATAGACTGTCCTCATCACTTACCATAATTATTTTGTGAATGTGTTTTTTTTTTGTCTTGGAGGCAGTCATTTGCCACGCTTCTGTGGATCATGTATGGAAGTGCAAGTCTGCCTGTCTCCGTGATATTATCCCAGAATAATTCCTGTAAAATATGGCACCACTCACTCCATATACTCCATTAAGGACCAGCATCATTCAGGCCTCATTATTCTGAAGGCTGCACAACCACTTCTATATTTCCTTTTGATGGGCTTTTCGAATAAGTAAATTACACCAATTCATAATTTCATAACTGGATAAAATCAGAATAAACCTGTTGAAGTGTATAAAATTTGGTTTCTTTCTTACGGTGGCTTGGTTTATCTTTTAATATCCACAACCAAATGGTAAAACATATTCATGGACTTCTTATATCATTTCAGATGTTGTAAATTTTTCCAGATATGGGTTTGGCGCAGTTCTCGAGACTGAGTCAGAAGATTAAGACATTGACTTGCTTGCTGATTCCATCCTCAAAGAAATGGCATTCCTGTGTCAAGAGACTCTCGGGTCCTCATCCACAGTTAATCCTCTTTTCTCATCTTATTTAGGTTGCTAAGGACCTCAGCTGTCTTGATATTTTTATGTCTGTTATTTGGTATGGCTCATCATCAAGTAATGCCACCCCTTATTTGGGGCCTGTTTCTGGCTGAGGATTCTACTGTAATGGGCTTGACTCATCCTGACTCTAAGATCACTGACTCTAAGATCACTGACTCTAAGATCACTGACTCTAAGATCACTGACTCTAAGATCACTGACTCTAAGATCCCTGACTCTAAGATCACTGACTCTAAGATCACTGACTCTAAGATCACTGACTCTAAGATCACTGACTCTAAGATCACTGACTCTAAGATCACTGACTCTAAGATCACTGACTCTAAGATCACTGACTCTAAGATCCCTGACTCTAAGATCCCTGACTCTAAGATCACTGACTCTAAGATCACTGACTCTAAGATCACTGACTCTAAGATCACTGACTCTAAGATCACTGACTCTAAGATCACTGACTCTAAGATCACTGACTCTAAGATCACTGACTCTAAGATCACTGACTCTAAGATCCCTGACTCTAAGATCACTGACTCTAAGATCACTGACTCTAAGATCACTGACTCTAAGATCACTGACTCTAAGATCACTGCCTGATTGATATTAGATCATCCTTAATTTGCCTCATTTAAAATTCATTAATATTTCCTTTTATTAAAGGGATGAATTCTGGTAATATTTCATTGAATTAATTGCAGAAACATGTATGAGGTATTTCAAAACAGTTTGCACGAGCAAGTTGACTATTTTATGTAAGCTCCTGAGAGGGGAACTGCAGTTTGCTGTCATTCAATTTAGTGTCATTTGACTGTAAGCCTGCGTGAGCCGGCCGTGGGCCACATTAGCAGTCTACGAGCATTGCCACCATTCCCCACTCACTCCACACTCTTCTTGCTGCACACTGTCCCACTGACAAGATTTTAGGCAAACTGGCATTTCAAAATCTGACTGAAGATCATCAATTGTTTGATTTTGTTTCTAAATGTTTTTTTCCGAGACCGCCATCAACTTGTCAGCATCTGATTTGTTGAGCCACAATAAAAATTACTTCTCAAATGGCAAAATTAGTCAGATTTGGTCAAATATGTCCAAATGGCGCAGTCATCCCATAATTCCCATTTGGTGGCAGGGTGACCACCTCTGTGGTCACAGCATCTCATTTAGGATGCGCCACACGACATGGGCAGACAAATCAATTTGCAGCCTGTGACCAGTTTGGTGCTGGGTGTCCACTGTGTCAACTGCACACTTCACTTCAACCAAGCCACAAATCATAGCACACGTCTGCGGGACAAATCTCCCAATGACCTTCCATTCAGAAACGCTTGCTGCAGAGAACACACAGTTTGTTAATTCATCAACTTGACTCAGTTTTTCTTTTTAAAGGATGCAAATTCCACTAGATGTGCGATAGTGACTGAGATTTGAGCTAGGGGGCTGCTGCCTTGGTCCCTGCAGCAGATAAGCCCGTGTGTAGACAATCACACTGCAGTTTGCTCCACTTGTTTATCAGATTAGGGACACATGTAGAAGCAGGCAAACCTCATCAGACGGCCAAGCTTGCTACATGATGAGCATATTGTAGCCTTGGCCAGTCCTATCTGTGCATCACATCTATTCACAATTATAGCACACAGCTCATGTATGCAGGCAGTGGAGGAATCAATGGCCGGACCAGGCCAGCTTTACTCAGTCATTTGCTTCTTGTGTTTTATCAGCAGATTATGGCAGGACTTGAGAATGACAAAATGGTCACAAGTATTGACAGAGACGGGTGGTATGTACTCACTAACAAGGGAAATGAACGAAACATGGCGAGAGTACCTGTGGAATAAACAGTCATCATCATAAAAAAAACTTTGTTTCCTATTTTGCTACCTACCCAAGTTCAAACCAGCTAACCTTATGTGAAAAGACATTTTTTTATTTATATTGTCATTTAAATATATCTATTCTCCATATATTTCTTGACTTTTACCCCCCCCCCATCCTATTTCTTAGAGCAAGTTATTAGAAACAAGGTTTTTTTTAAATTTTTGCTTAATATGACGTAAAGCATTACTTACAGTTTTTCAAGTTTATTGAGTCCCTCAAAATGAGTCTTGTTGATACTTCCAAGTTTGTTGTTGGACAGCAGTCTGAAAACAAACAAAATATATTTTTATTTGAAATTTACCATTCAATTATTATACCTGGTAGCACACTTGTCCACCATAGAGATGCATTAGTGAATGAAGGACCAACCCTTGTATTTTACTTTTCTCGTGGCAACATCTATATCTATAAAACTCTTGACAAGATAAATTGTTCATTTTAAAAGTTATCAGACACTAATCAACTCAGCATCACCAATACACCTACATCCGCTCCTGTGTTCCCTAACCTGACAACTTGCATCTGTTTTAGTCTTTATGGCTTTTGCAGGTTAGGATTTTGTTGGATTGTGCAGGGTGGGTTGATTCAGGTATGGTGTGAATTGAAATAGCATGGATTTGATGTTAATTGGTGCAGGATGGGAATGACACTGGAATGATTGGTGCATGATTAGGTGCTATAGAGTTGATGCAATAATGCAGGGTTGATTAGTGCATGAAGGGGTGCTGGAGGGTTGATTAGTGCATGAAGGGGTGCTGGAGGGTTGATTAGTGCATGATGGGGTGATGGAGGGTTGATTGGTGCAGGATGGGTGCTGGAGGGTTGATTGGTGCAGGATGGGTGCTGGAGGGTTGATTGGTGCAGAATGGGGTGCTGGAGGGTTGATTGGTGCAGGATGGGGTGATGGAGGGTTGATTGGTGCAGGATGGGGTACTGGAGGGTTGATTGGTGCAGGATGGGGTACTGGAGGGTTGATTGGTGCAGGATGGGGTGCTGGAGGGTTGATTGGTGCAGGATGGGTGCTGGAGGGTTGATTAGTGCATGAAAGGGTGCTGGAGGGTTGATTGGTGCAGGATGGGGTGATGGAGGGTTGATTGGTGCAGGATGGGTGCTGGAGGGTTGATTGGTGCAGAATGGGGTGCTGGAGGGTTGATTGGTGCAGGATGGGTGCTGGAGGGTTGATTGGTGCAGGATGGGTGCTGGAGGGTTGATTAGTGCATGAAAGGGTGCTGGAGGGTTGATTGGTGCAGGATGGGTTGCTGGAGGGTTGATTGGTGCAGGATGGGTGCTGGAGGGTTGATTGGTGCAGAATGGGGTGCTGGAGGGTTGATTGGTGCAGGATGGGGTGATGGAGGGTTGATTGGTGCAGGATGGGGTACTGGAGGGTTGATTGGTGCAGGATGGGGTACTGGAGGGTTGATTGGTGCAGGATGGGGTGCTGGAGGGTTGATTGGTGCAGGATGGGTGCTGGAGGGTTGATTAGTGCATGAAAGGGTGCTGGAGGGTTGATTGGTGCAGGATGGGGTGATGGAGGGTTGATTGGTACAGAATGGCGTGCTGTAGGGTTGATTGGTGCAGGATGGGGTGCTGGAGGGTTGATTGGTGCAGAATGGGGTGCTGGAGGGTTGATTGGTGCAGGATGGGGTGATGGAGGGTTGATTGGTGCAGGATGGGGTACTGGAGGGTTGATTGGTGCAGGATGGGGTACTGGAGGGTTGATTGGTGCAGGATGGGGTGCTGGAGGATTGAATGGGGTAAGTTAGGACATTGCAGAGTTGACTGGTGCAGGATGGGGTGCTGGAGGGTTGAGTGTGCAGGATGGGGTGCTGGAGGGTTGATTGGTGCAGGATGGGGTGCTGGAGGGTTGATTGGTGCAGGATGGGGTGCTGGAGGGTTGATTGGTGCAGGATGGGTGCTGGAGGGTTGATTGGTGCAGGATGGGGTGATGGAGGGTTGATTGGTGCAGGATGGGTTGCTGGAGGGTTGATTGGTGCAGGATGGGTGCTGGAGGGCTGATTTGTGCATGATGGGGTACTGGAGGGTTGATTGGTGCAGGATGGGGTGCTGGAGGGTTGATTGGTGCAGGATGGGGTGATGGAGGGTTGATTGGTGCAGGATGGGGTGATGGAGGGTTGATTGGTGCAGGATGGGTGCTGGAGGGCTGATTTGTGCATGATGGGGTACTGGAGGGTTGATTGGTGCAGGATGGGGTACTGGAGGGTTGATTGGTGCAGGATGGGGTGCTGGAGGATTGAATGGGGTAAGTTAGGACATTGCAGAGTTGATTAGTGCATGATGGGGTGATGGAGGGTTGATTGGTGCAGGATGGGGTGCTGGAGGGTTGATTGGTGCAGGATGGGTGCTGGAGGGTTGATTGGTGCAGGATGGGGTGCTGGAGGGTTGATTGGTGCAGGATGGGGTGCTGGAGGGTTGATTGGTGCAGGATGGGTGCTGGAGGGTTGATTAGTGCATGAAAGGGTGCTGGAGGGTTGATTGGTGCAGGATGGGGTGATGGAGGGTTGATTGGTACAGAATGGGGTGCTGTAGGGTTGATTGGTGCAGGATGGGGTGCTGGAGGGTTGATTGGTGCAGAATGGGGTGCTGGAGGGTTGATTGGTGCAGGATGGGGTGATGGAGGGTTGATTGGTGCAGGATGGGGTACTGGAGGGTTGATTGGTGCAGGATGGGGTACTGGAGGGTTGATTGGTGCAGGATGGGGTGCTGGAGGATTGAATGGGGTAAGTTAGGACATTGCAGAGTTGACTGGTGCAGGATGGGGTGCTGGAGGGTTGAGTGTGCAGGATGGGGTGCTGGAGGGTTGATTGGTGCAGGATGGGGTGCTGGAGGGTTGATTGGTGCAGGATGGGGTGATGGAGGGTTGATTGGTGCAGGATGGGTTGCTGGAGGGTTGATTGGTGCAGGATGGGTGCTGGAGGGCTGATTTGTGCATGATGGGGTACTGGAGGGTTGATTGGTGCAGGATGGGGTGCTGGAGGGTTGATTGGTGCAGGATGGGGTGATGGAGGGTTGATTGGTGCAGGATGGGGTGATGGAGGGTTGATTGGTGCAGGATGGGTTGCTGGAGGGTTGATTGGTGCAGGATGGGTGCTGGAGGGCTGATTTGTGCATGATGGGGTACTGGAGGGTTGATTGGTGCAGGATGGGGTACTGGAGGGTTGATTGGTGCAGGATGGGGTGCTGGAGGATTGAATGGGGTAAGTTAGGACATTGCAGAGTTGACTGGTGCAGGATGGGGTGCTGGAGGGTTGAGTGTGCAGGATGGGGTGCTGGAGGGTTGATTGGTGCAGGATGGGGTACTGGAGGGTTGATTGGTGCAGGATGGGGTGATGGAGGGTTGAGTGTGCAGGATGGGGTGCTGGAGGGTTGATTGGTGCAGGATGGGGTGATGGAGGGTTGATTGGTGCAGGATGGGGTGATGGAGGGTTGATTGGTGCAGGATGGGTTGCTGGAGGGTTGATTGGTGCAGGATGGGTGCTGGAGGGCTGATTTGTGCATGATGGGGTACTGGAGGGTTGATTGGTGCAGGATGGGGTACTGGAGGGTTGATTGGTGCAGGATGGGGTGCTGGAGGATTGAATGGGGTAAGTTAGGACATTGCAGAGTTGACTGGTGCAGGATGGGGTGCTGGAGGGTTGAGTGTGCAGGATGGGGTGCTGGAGGGTTGATTGGTGCAGGATGGGGTACTGGAGGGTTGATTGGTGCAGGATGGGGTGATGGAGGGTTGAGTGTGCAGGATGGGGTGCTGGAGGGTTGATTGGTGCAGGATGGGGTACTGGAGGGTTGATTGGTGCAGGATGGGGTGCTGGAGGGTTGAGTGTGCAGGATGGGGTGCTGGAGGGTTGATTGGTGCAGGATGGGGTACTGGAGGGTTGATTTGTGCATGATGGGGTGTTGCAGGGTTGTGTAAGGCAGGATGCTGCTGTACATTTATTATATTATGCAAGGAATGCACATTTCATTATATGCAGGCTGGCTGCAGGTATATATCAAAGGTTTGCTATGCTGGCATCATTTGTATGCTCAAAGCTTATAGGATTGGGAACTAAACAGTTCAGTAATGGGCCTTAGATTTTCTTTAATAAGTATCTAATTCCTGAACTTATATTTGGTAGATTAGCTGTCTATGTGTGACAGTTTGCAGGCTAAGGCAGCAGGGCTGGCATGTATGACATACTGCAAGTAAAGTCGGTAGGCTGACTGGGTAACTATTGAAGGAACAGCCCCTTGCATTAAAAGGCAAAATGTGTGAGATATGATGATACATTCTGTCAACACACTATGGAATACTTGGAGTTTAGCAGGCAAACTGGAGGACAAAGGGTGTGCTATGTAGGCAGGCAGTGCTGGGGGCAGGCAGGCATGCAGGCTTGGAACTAAATTGACCTCATTAACACAATGTGTATGATATGATTTGTATCATAACTCCTTTGTCACAGCCATCACTGATGTACTTCACAAAATGCCTCCTCAAACTTTTTTGGGTGGGTTTTTCTGCAGTGGTAAGCTGGCCTCTCATATCCACATCAATCATAATTCAATCTTGCCACCCTGGGTGTCCGGCCAGACTGGCATCATAACTCTTCCCCTAGCATACTATATCCCAAACTATCAGGCTAAAACCAACAATAATCCCATTTGGACTCAAATTCTGTTTGTGGCTGGGGGGTGTGTCCCAATCATGAGAGGTTCGTGTTTGTGCCAGAGTATGTCTAGTGGGAAGAACTGCGCAAATTGGTTGCCTCAGGTGGACAAACAAAATGGGGCAAAATGAGCCAGAAAGATGTCTGCCTTCAGACCATTGTATATTATCCAAGCCTCAGCAAGCACCTCACCTCGAGCTGCTGCAGTGAGAACTACAGCCTCTCTATTCATCAAAAGATTTCCCCTACTAAATATACTTTATAGAGCTATTTAACTGTATTTGAACCAGTATATTCAAACAATTTTGAGGAGAACAATTAGCTATAAGTGGTCCGACAATCATGCGAGTCTCATCAAGAATCTCATGTAAAAGGTGAAACAAAATTTTGTAATAAAAAACAAGAAAACAAACAATGCACTTCTACATCTGTTAAGACATGATTGCCAACCATTAAACTTTAAAAAAAACAGAAAGTAAATAAAAGAAAAATCACCAATTTTTCTTAAGTCTCAAAAAAAACATAGGAAGAATTGTCTTTATGATTTATGTTTAACTCATCCACTTGATTAATTAATCAATGACAAGAAAACCATAAAAACACTATAAGCATGATCCTTGGCACATTTTGGGCATCTGTCATGTTATGGACTCATGGTCCTTCTCACCAGTAAAGATTAATGTATTTTATACAGCGCCCAGGCTACAAATAGAGCTACATCACACTCTCTCCAAAAATGGCAATGTAAGCTGTGGTGCCCTCTGGGAATATGCCACATCTCCCCTCAAGGTGGCAGCAGTAGCATCATTGAGGGCCTTTTGTCCTGCCCTGATTTGGCACATTAGTTCTCCCTCAGTAACCCCATACACATTGTGTTCTACCAGGACATTGTGTCAGTGCCACCCTCAGTGAACTCATGTCATTAGCATGTGCCAGTGTTATGGCCTATTGTCTTGATACCCCTCTCATTAACACACAAATCCCACTAACTGCTCTCCTTCAACACCAGGGGTGGTAGAGAACCCACTCTGATGAGACATCAGTAACGTTCCAATCTTAAATATATACAGATGTGAAAGTTACAAATCTTATTCATGGAGCAATCAATCTAAATTGAAATATTACATATAAAAATCTAATCTTTAAATGGGTAAAAGCTGTTTTTATCTAAATTCTAATCTCCTGTCTGATCAATTCAAAACCAGCACCACAAACACGTTTTGCATAAAACCTGGAAAAATTTCATAATGCATGCCCCATTAGTTCCAAAGTTCCAAGAGGCAGACAATTTATGATCATTTCTCCACCTAGTTCAGACCCATATAATTTATTTGGGTTGACCTGATGAAATGATTGTGCATTGACCATAACATAGTTGGCCTCATGTGCTGATTAGCGGCAAGCGAATCCTGGGAGACAATGGACATAAACTGTCCCCCACAATACTGTTATGACAGCTTCCGACTTGGCTCTCCACCACCGCCCTCCTCGCACGTATTACGCCGCCAGAATGCCGATGCAACAAAATGAAACTGGTCAAATTAAACTGCTGTAGGAGTGTGGCGGGGGTCACTGCGGTTAAGATTACATGTTTCTTGCATGAAGTAGTAGCAATCAGAGGCTGCCATATATCACAGCTGGCCTATCAACTCACACACTTCACATCACACCCTCTCTAAATGTATGGCACCACAAATATCATACATACATATGCACAGCTCAGAAAAGCTGGTATGAAATGCAACTCATATGATGCCTGCATGCCAAACACAAATTGCTTTTATTTTAATCAATACCATAAAATATGGATAAATTGAATTACATTAACTTCATACTATCCCATGTTCCATATTGCCTGCAGCTTGCTGACAAACGTTGACTTTGTCATGTGCTGAAAAAATCTGACTAATGATTACAATTGCAGTTATCTGCCACCACAGAGATTGCTTCAATGTACAATTGATTTAATTGGCCTAAATCATGCAAAATGTGAATCAGTATTTAGCTTTGCCTGGGTATTCTCAGTGGGTCTATTTACAACTCATTAGAGCCCTGTCCCCAACCCATATATCATCTGCTAATCCAATTTGATCATACAATAGCCACAACTTGGCAAGTTTGAAAACATGGGACAGAATTTCTTTATTGACATTTACAGATTTTCTTGAGAAGTATAATACTGTAAAGGCAAAGCCATAAAATTTTCAATTGCCTCTTTCATTTGCTTTTATGTATAAATTGATTCAAATGTTATTAAATGATTTATTATACACTTAATTTTGTGGGTTTGAGGCGTGCTTAAAATTCAATTATTATTTAAAGGGGGTGTATTTATAATGTTTACAGCAAGTTCTTGGTCACACCTGGTTGTCATGTAATAAATTACACCTTCTCACATGACTGCCACAGCAACAAATTACCAAGCAGGATGTTATACCTGAAATTATACCAGGAGCGACAGTTGGTGTCACATCATAAAATCATCCTTGTAATTTTTCAGGGAATCATGCTGGGAAAATATCAACTGTGCTTTGTGTTACACCTCTTTGAGGATTTGGTGGAGAATACTAAATTAGTTTCAGCTTCTATATCAAGTAAGAGCGATGTGGGAGTGTACCATGGAGGGGTAAGGTTTCACAGAATGCAGTGACACAGTGATGCAGTCCAAAGATCATATTCCAGGCAGATACTCAATTCTTTTATTGAATATTGCCCAGACAAAACACAACCTAGAACTCTATTTATTAAGCCATCCATCTTGATAATTACACAATTTGTGTTGAAACTTCTCACCATTTCTCTTATTTTTGCATGTATAACACACCTACATTCACACTGTCATTTGAAGAGCTGCACAGTGCTGGATTTAAAATCCATATTCTGAATCCCTGGCTCCACACTGTTACCATTCCATAGGTGCCTATTTTTATGCTGTGCGGGTGCACACAGGGACAGGAATAGCATTAAAAATTGTACCATTTTTACATAATTCCTTCCTTAAATTCCCAGTTATTAAAGGTTCAATCCCTGACTTTTCCTGTCAGTAATGTAAGTTTTTAGTCAAAAGAACCTTGGTGTTGCCTGTTGGGTCAGTCAGACCAGTACCTATAGTTCTGAGCAAACATGTGATAATTAAAGTTGTCTGCTATCCCATCCCTTGTCTATAACACTGAGCATACAATGTTGTGTCATATCATGTTTACCTCAATATTTTTTATATGTCTGAAACAGTCATGTGACATACCTGACCAATTAGTGCACAGTATACTGTAAGTCATGAATAACTAATGAATATTCATGACAAGCAATCTATGCTTGACTATCTGAGTGCTATCCCAGCCCGACATGAGAAAGAGGCCTGAAACTGAAACCTTTAGGCCTGAAACCTTTAATGACATATGTTTCACAGCATTAAAATAAATCACTTTAACAACAGCCAAAAATAAACATTTACAATTTGACCGAGTATGTTTAGGCCAGGAGAGATGTGTAATTATAGCAAAGTGCCAATTACAACAAAGCAAGTCTTCCAGACCCTTTTATATCATATGGAGACCAGAATCTATAGATTTGAAGCTTGTCCATATTTGAACAAAAGCACAAGTGGGCCTTAAGCAGGCAAAGCCAGATCTGTGCAGAGTGGCTGCCAAAACAACTGGCAACAGCAATGGCACTTCACCTCCTTCAGAGCTCTACATCAAATGTACAGAGTAAATGCTTATCATCTTGAAGGCATGGGTAAATGTGAGCACAGCACCTGGTGACATAGGCGGTAAGGTAGCGGCAGTAAGGTAGCGGAGTAGGGACCTGATGAACATCCTCCAGCAGGCCCACACAGCACGGTCTCCTACTTGAAACCCTCTCATCATACACACAAGTTTACCCACGTCCATTGCTGTCAAGGTCACCCCGTTTAAAAGCTGTCAAACCGAGACACTTATAACTTACTTTTATATTATATTCTGTCAATCTGATAGGTGAATTCAGTAAGTATTATCATGTCCTGTTTATGCAATATGAAATCCTTCAACCCAGAAACATCATACACATTTAGCCTGTTTTATAATATCCATAAAAATGAAATTTGAGATGTGGAAATCAGATCCTTGAGAAAACAATGAAAACTCCAATAAAGGCTCACAATTTTCAGAAGTAGTCAGAGGAATTGCTACTGATTTTCAAACAAACAACACATCTGAAACCAATTCCATGTCCACTTCTATCATTCCGTTTTATGAAAACAATAAATGTATTTTGCTAATATGTTATCTATATATTTGAAATATAGGCATCTCAATTCAGGAAAAAATACAGTAAACAGTAATAATGTTTTCACTTCCGTTAGGATGAGCAGATTTTTAAAGATAATTAGAGTATTCATATATCAAATTTGACTGAGTTGCAGCCCCCTCCCTCGAGAAAGGGTATGGACCCTCACAGCAGATAAAATAATAAAATAAATGGCTCATAATGGAAGATAACAGTCAAATATCAATGTGTACAGGAAGTGGTTCAGAACAACAAAAATCTGGTAAACAAATTGATATCGTCTTAAAATCCTTGAGCACATAAATCCCAGTTGTGTGCATAATATTCTGCATAATCTCTGTATTCTGCATATTGTACTAATCAAATCTATGTGGCATAGGACAAAGGGGAGACAAATCCCATCCCTCTTGCACTGACAGCGGGGTAGCGACCTGACACCCTGCCTGCCTCCAGGTGGCACTCCACCTGTAATTATAACACCTAACTTTCAGTATTTAATCATGACCAATTAAAGGGTGACACTTTCACACCTGTGGCTAAATACATACACAAAAACTGCCACCCAATTCAATCAGATGAATCATTCACCATCAAATGAAACTCACTCCAAAATTAGTATTCACCAAGATGTCCTGATGTACATATGCAACTCTGCCATTTTGAATAAAGAGACATTTAAAATAAGACTTTACACTCCCCAATAGAGCAATATATGGTGTTAATTCATCATAAAAATTCATGTTGAAACATTTCTACCTAATCAATACACATGCCCCCTCTCCATTAATTTGCCATGTTAATAGTGTTTTTGCTTCTTAAATCCTGTTTGCTGTCACAAAAATCAATATTTCACCCATTTTACACCTAGGTGGGTGCAGGTTTGCTAAAAGGTTTGCATGTAATCACTTTATATGGCCATCATGTACCACTCCATGGAGGAATATTGAGGGCCATTAGTAGCAAATGGACAGGGTAGGTCATGGGCTGTTCTTATCATGCTTATCAATGCTAATGGTAGGCTAGTAATGCTAGAACTGGGCTAATGATAGGAGGAAGGGTATGCAAAAGCTGAAGCTGACAAACAAAATAGGATATCCCAGACCAGATATTACAAGATGGAACAAGGAATAAATCACAGCTTCTTCAATGGCTTGAAAAGTATTAGGCAAAATTTAATTGTTCAAATATTCAAATAAATGTTCAAATATTTCTTTATTTAGTCTTGTTCATGTAATCTTATAATGTATTTGATAAACAAAGCTGTCAAGTGGCACATTTTCCCAATGATAGTTGCATTTTCCCATCTTTTCATTGACAAATTCTTTGGTGATTTACTCATTTTTCTAAATGCTATAAAACCAACCTGATCAAATCAATTCAAAGTGTTGCATGCAACCTCAGTTTAACCTTGAAATTCTATTTCAATTTTTGACATTTTTTTATCTGAAAAAGTAACAAGGACTAGGTCAACTGTGCCCTCTAGTGGCAGGAAAGAAGGTTAAATATGACCTGGAGGGTATGTGATGTCACCTGGCTAAACACCAAGAGAACAAAAAGTTGTATATGACAACCCTGAACAAACAATTCATTAAATCATATAAATCTAGATGAATAAATTATGTTTGATTATTGACTGTCCAGAGGTCGGTCATCCTATATAAAACCAAAACTTTGATATAATGGTACCAGAATCAACCGAAAACTCCATGTATTTCTTCACTTTGATATATTTGCACATTTGTGTATTTGACAGATAAATCTGGGTAGTTTAAGATAGTTATGTTATGATGAGCATCAACAATATGGCTGAGTGCCTGATGGCTTAGTATTATCCTGTCAAGGTGGAGAGAAAATAGAGCAATTACTGTCGCTACCCCTGATGTTCCATTCCTTCAGGGGACAAATCTACCACCTTCCCCCACCATCAATGCAAACTACCCTCATTTACACAAAAACGGAACTGTGTGGAGACAGTTGTGTTCACAGAATAACAGGGCAATATGCATGCAGGTCAGTGTGAACAGAACAGGGGGAGAAACATTGCTGCACACTGCATTATATTAGCTTGTGAATACTATTAGGTTGTAAATATATATTTACATACAGGTGGAGAGGTATGAAATATGTATCAGACATTGCACTATAATTTATCTCTATTAATATCAGAGTGCATCAACTGTTTCAACAAGCCAGATGTATTTGTATTAATAAATAGCTCTTTAATCCTAAACTGGACTGATACAGTTCATAATTACTGTTCAGCTTTTGTAACTTTGATCAGAAGTGATAATTTGTCTCCTGGAAAGCTTGAAATTCTCATCTTGGGATCAAATTAACAAGCCCATTTCTCATTCATACACTCAATGCTCAAGATGGCTTCAAGACCATAAATGCTGAGGGATTTTCTAATTACTTCTTGCAACAAATTAAACATTCGTGCAGTGTAAAATCCTAATTAAGATTTTGATTCATTTCCATCTTGATGGATGGCACTTCAAAGTAATAATTTATTTAGCTGGCAGACCACAAGAGTTTTGATTGTGAGAGAAACATACAATGAATTTTAACTCTTGGCATGCATTGCCATGAATGTCTGTCTGTCATTTGGTGAAGTTTGAATGTGGTGTTTACGTTATGGCTGGGATCAGCACAGCATGCCTAGTGTTACCGACAGGGCAGGATGTCAAGGTGTCAGGCCTTCTCACCTACTGCCACCCAGGAGGATCACATGTCAATCACCCTGATTGACAGCTACCTGACACTAGATGTGTCTCTCACTATGTACACATTCTGCAGTGTTACTTCTTCTGATTGACACCTCAAGTCTCCCTCTTGAAATCCAAGCAAATACCAAGCAGTCTCCCACCTCCAGTACAGGTGCACAGTTCCCACACTTCTGCTGTCTCACACATTATTCCACCCCGCTGAATTCAGCCATTTTCAATAAATGCAAAAAAAGCACACAATAGAGCACCCAGATAGCCTCACTGCTCAGTATAGTGTGATGTGCCTTTTGTGGCAGGTCATTCTAGTTATAACATGCTATCAATGCTGACATACTCGGAGCAGGTTCAGTACAAGCATGTCTGATCCACATGGTGCACTGCCTCCCTCCTCCTCCGTCATGCACCAAACAACTGTAACACTTTCCTAATAAAAGAAACTCAATTCATCTCACAAAATTGGACTACTTAAAATGCCATTTCTATTAAAGGATGTACATAAAATATTTGGGCTGAGATGTCTGTCTATGTTCAATGTAATTTGAGGCATAACTGTGATGATAAAGACCTTGGCATGACATCTCCTTAATGACAGGATTACCAATCAAAACCAATTCAAATCAAGCCCTTTTTGTGCATAACTTCATCTTCTTGACCAAAAAAATGGCAATTTGGAGTGAGATACCTCTTCTTCAACACAAATCACTATTTGCTTTGAATATCAAATTGATCTTGATCTTAAACATCCAGCCTAAAAGACAAAAGAACTGGAAGTGAAAACTTCATAAAATCTTCTTTATCTTTCAAAAGATTACAAATACCGTCTACATTTGCATGATAGTGAGGAAATAAATAAGTTCGGACTTGAAACAAAGTGACGACATATTTATAAAACTATGCCTTTAATGTCACTTTTATTCCATGGAGCATTGCATGCTCTCACGACCTTGACCTTAGCAGTTGCCATGTCAGCCCCCCATCAACCTGGATGTTGAGTCATTCTTGTCTATTATTATGTCAAGTAGATATCATGATGGGTCAGTGGTAACATTATTAGTTCTCATCATAACTGTGTTGTAGTAACACTAATGTCTGTATATATCAGTTGTCTCTCACACATGAAGTGTACTCCACGACTTCCGACTGCCTTCAAATATGCCCCACTACAGCTCAGCCTTTTCCAAGAATGTGTCTCTATTACGCAAATGATTTAAAGTGCTTTGAAATAGTGGTTTATATGAAAGAATAAGATAAAAATCAACAAAAAACACAGGGGAAATACAGCATATGACTGCTGTTTACTGGTGCCGTTTTGGCTGCCCTAAAGTATGAATTTGTGAGCTTGTTCAACTTCCTGGAGGACACTTATTCCTTTGCTGATAATGTGGCTTAATTATGAATGCTTATAATCACATTCTCTCCATGTATTTTTCAAGAATATGCATAACAGAGGGTTAATTTTAGAAAAGAATTAACAAGACATCTAAACGTAGATGGGGAAAAATAAAGCTTAAATTTGATACAGGTTGTTCTTATATCCTTTACTTTGAGTTCTGCACTGGAATGTTGGAAATGAGCAGCGTCATATTTCCTCTTGCTTGCGTAATGTCACATCCCATCATTACATGACCTAGATGAGCATCTGACCTCACTCTGACCCCCTTAGTCCCTGTCTGACCTGCACAGTTTAGGAGCATGTCACAAATTGACCTCGCTGTGACCTTGTCAGCAACCAGGTCATGTTGTCATTTTATATGATGTCAGGGATGGATTTATTTCTCATCAAACCTTGTCCAGCTGCTCCCAGATATGGCCCAGAATGGCTGACTGTCTTGCAGATGCAGATATAAGCAGTTAGATGCTGAGCATTGTTAATGGTTCTATATTGACATAATAAAGACTTACAGTTTCTGTAGGCTTGGGAGGCCCTGGAAGGCGCCTGGTTGCAGTTCTGATATCTGGTTGTTACTCAGGTCCCTAAAAATATCAAAACAATACATAATTAAGTAACACATATGTAAGAATATGCTTCTTCAGTATTTTCTAATATTTGATTTTTCTGAAACCATTGTGATATATCAAAGTTATACTATTGTTTGGTTCAAATTCTGCACTATAACTATCAAACACTGGCTATATTTACTGTGTAAAGAGGCCATTACTCTTCGTGACAAATGTTCTATTTTTAATCATGTTAAAGAAGATATTTGAACAAATATCACTTTCTATCACAGCATACTTTGCCCAAATGATTTACAGTGTAACTCATCATTTTTCATCTATATTTAATGCAATTCATTTCCAAGTAGACTGGATAAAAGTAGGCTCCCCAAAGTCGTGTCCTTATACATTGTATATTTTGAAGCGTAGGATGTGAGATGACAGGCCCATAATGTGAATACAATACATAACCATATACATGTCAAACCACCCCATATACACATCAACCAAATGTTTTTTCATGCTTATTGTAATGAAAAAGCTTTTTGCTGTTTCAACCAGAGAGGCAATATTTATGGCTCTATGTTGCTTGTATTATAGGAACTTTGGAGCAGCTTGTCTGTATAGTAACCCACAGTTCACAGTAAAGCATTGTCCATAAGAGTCACCATCACTGGTCAACATAATGCTGGTGTGCTCGAGGGGGAGGGTGGGGGGGGGGGGGAGTTTGAGGGGGAAGTTATAGGGATGGTTGAGGGGGAGGTGAGGTTAATAAGATTCTTGCACCATAGAATTCAATAGACTATGGCAATCTGGACAATCTTATGAAAATAGATAAAAAAAAACAAATATGATATGGATGATTTGATATTTGTAAAGAAACATGAGGCTTTTCAGTTAATTGCACCCATCACCATGTAGGTGTATAAGCCTGGGTGGTTGCTGTACCAATTAGTGCTGGGAGCCTAAGTCCAGATATAAGGGCCCTAGCTACTCACGCTGGGGCAAATGATCCATGCCAATATTGCTCAGTAATAACCCCATTGTCATGCCATCACAGTCTTCCCGATAGTCGCCAGACATTCAACGGACATTCGGTCCGGCAAAGTTGACCTTTTTGCCGGACCGAAAGCATTTTTATCGGACCGAAAAAAAGAAAGAATTTCAGCGTGAAAAGTAAACAAACTACGCACATACCGTGCAAGGAACAAGCTTCCCAAACGGCGATATAATTAAAATAGTTGCTTTGTAATACGCATAGAAATATTCTGACACGTGTCAGTAATAGTCCGCCTTCGTGTAATAAGTTTAAATTATGCACAAGTCAGAGAAAATGTGAGTTTAACAATGCTAAAAATACGAATATAAGACACGAGGTCGCCATTCTGAAAACCGGAAGTGACCGGGATAGGCTCTTATTTTTTGGCGCGAAAACGATGGAGCGCCACCACAGTGTATTCATTCCCATTGAAATATTATTACATTGCGCAATGATCGATCCCTGACATTTCGTATTTACGTTTTACTTTTAAAATGACTGCCGATCTTGTCGAGGGATAAATTTTGAGAAAAGTTAGAATTTTCACAGAAATACATGTCGGACACGAGGTCCGACAACGGCGGAAAATATGCCGGACCTTGGCAAAAAATATCGGTCAGGACCGGCGGTCCGGCGGTTATCAGGAAGACTGCCATCACAAGATAGTCTACATGACATTTACTGATAGAAATAGACACCACATCCCAATGATTCGCTGCTGAACAAGTTATTACTGTCTGATGATGTGAAGGCAACTTTATCAGCAGGGCCATGGCAACAAACTGGCATCACTGTAGAGCTCTCAAGTACCAAGGTCATATTAAGGTGGTATTGAGAGTGGGATGGCCATATCACTTGACTGTCATCTATTCCAGGTATTCCAGGCCTTGCACACTACCACACATCTTAGCTAATCATGCCAGATGTTTTTTTTGCATCCTTTATTAGACCTCTCATCCAGTCATTGCAGTCCTATTTGTTGATCCCCATGACTCTGTCTGCTGCCGAACTATCAAGCTTCCCTCTCCACACCAATATGAGCAGGTCATTTCCTGATCACTGCCTATTTTCACTCATCATACTACCACATACTTTCTCTTGTCAATTAGCCTTCCTGCTTTACTGCCAAAGCTGATATGCCCACCTGGCAAACTCTTGATCATCGGCTAACAGGTTAGCACCAGGTGGGTGGAGGCTGTCATGGCGATGACCTTGTACATTACCTTAGCAGTCATATATCAACCTATACCCTACATCCTTCACATTTGCTCTGCCCTCTCTCCTACATTCCAGGCCATACACTCATCACACAAGTAATAACTGTATAATTCAACCATGTTAGCTCATGTTAAACTGCCTCCTTGTTAACGGTGTCACTGTGTAAATTATAATTTGTATTTCCCACTTATCAAAAAAATGGAGAGCACATATAAATAAAGTAAATCTATTCTGTGATTGAGCCAAGATCATAATTCAGTTGAGATTTAGCAGATGCCAATCAAGACTATCTGAGTCGAGCTGACATGTGCACCATCCATTACCTGCACCCCTAGCAACTATCCATCAAATACCAACTTAGTGCCTGGTTACTATGGGAACTGCCTTAGCAACCATTCTTGATGACTTCACAGGTTGTAGTTTTATGCCATTGTAATATTTGAGTGCAATTTGGCACAGACCACTGAGTGGTCATCAGAGATATGAACAGAATTATTCAACCCTGCAGAAGTTGTATTCATTCAGTGATCAATGTAGAGATATTTGGTATAAATTTCACATGGTTTGATTACATAAGATTCTTTTTTTCAATTATGAATGTGAATTTCTGCTTTATATTGAATATCGAGAGTGCTGAGTCATGATATCTCCACAGAAAACCCCTGGAATTCTGTCTGGTCTTTTTCTGGATATAGATTATACTATTGCTGTCAGCAATACATACATGATTCAATTTATTTTCCTATTGTATTTTGTTGCGATGGTATTACTTTTTCAAGCTCAAATAATTCCATTTCCTTTCAGTGTTGCTATGGTAACATTTAATCATGTTTACTCAAACAATTTGTCTGGCCATAATTCAAGTTCAAACAGAATTATGTTTTTCCAGACTATTTTTATTGCTGAGAAATTAATATTTCATGATGTTTTATTGTTTTTGTTATTTTCAATATGCTTCCACGGAATTTATGACCAGAGATTATTCAAACATCATTGGAATGTTAGTCACGCAATGATGTAATGAGAGACATCAAAAACCATATAATATGAATTTGGAAGTTTTACATGCAATCTTTTCTCCGTGATTATTGCAGTCATCTGCCCTGATTGACTAGGCAAATGCCACAGCCAAAGTTCCAGAATCCATGTTTAAGGGCAAACTTATTTGGTAATAATCATGACAATAACATAATAAGATATTTGTATCCATTCCTGAATTGACACTGTGTTACACACTCGTTGGGGTATGAAATCTGTTTTGGCACAGTCTGTCTTTACACGATTTTGCACAATTCTGGTCTGTTTAGAGAAAACAAAATTTCTGTTTTGAATAACATATTCATCCAATACAGAGCTTGTGAGAATAGTTATTGCCCAGCCCTACTGAGCATATGTGGCCCTCTCTGTGGCACAAAACCCTCCCGACAATTCCAATGCCCAAATGAAACTATCTGTGTAAACAGAGCAAATACACTCAGCAACAAGCAACAAACATCACCACCAAATCTCTCAAAAGCAGACAAGTACTTGTCTGGCCCATGGGAACCGCCACTGACCTGCTCAACTTTCCTATGAATAATCATTCTAGTTTCAAGACTGGCACAATCAAATTGTCCAGCATGGCACTTTGGGAAGTGTGTAAGGCATGTATATTTGATGGCATGGTCCCTCACTATACACACAGCTATGCTGCTGCCTAATGCAACTGACTACCACCTCTGTAAGTCAGCCAAGATGATATCAAAATACATACATACATATACACTATAGACGGAAAATGGAAAGTGGTGTTTTCAGAGAAATCATCAATATATGGGAGAGTTTCATTTGGGGGTTACACATGATCCCTGGGGGTTTGGTATTGACTGAGCATACACCCTCCTCCATCCTGGCACAAAGTACACGGTGCAATCACTCACAACAACCAATGCCAAGGTGGCTTTGTCATATTGCACGATATAAGAATACTCTATGAGTGACAGTGCCACACATCAGCACAGTGGGCATAGAATGCTGCCCATGGCTCCCTATAAAAGCAGAAGCAATCATTTTGCAAGTCCTTGCTCTCCAGGATCGATTCCTTCAGTCTGGTTGCTCTCACTGGCAGAAGATGTTTTATTCTAAAGAAGAATGTAGCATTGCACCATATATAGCAGCTGTGAGCATTCCACACTGCCCATTGTGTAGCAATGCACAAACATTTTCCCCAAGTTCTTTGTGGAATTGTCAGAGAGGTCGCTCAAATCTTCCAGGAGCAAGAATTAGGAGAACATGAGATAGAA
The DNA here is from genome assembly GCA_949316495.1 of Amphiduros pacificus. Taxonomy (NCBI): domain Eukaryota; kingdom Metazoa; phylum Annelida; class Polychaeta; order Phyllodocida; family Hesionidae; genus Amphiduros; species Amphiduros pacificus. The sequence continues at coordinate 46,996,639 of OX439000.1, read as the reverse complement.
AACCATGGTAACAATAGTGTGCTAGACTACAATGAATCCATGGCAACAATGGTGTGCTAGACTACAATGAAACCATGGTAACAATGGTGTGGTAGACTACAATGAAACCATAGTTACAACCACAGTACTCAAGGCACTAAATATGCATGACCATTTGTAGAAACTACACATTTGTACTCCTCAAACTAATGCGAAGCACTGAAGAAATAAAAATGCGAAGCACGAGGTAAAATGGCATTTTGAGGAAATCATTGGGACAATAAGACATTAGTGTTTGTAAAATGATAAGATGTACATAGTTAAACCATTACTATAGCGTTCAGATAATATTAATATCAATGAAGAAACCTGAGTATGGCATAAGCACATAGGTACAATGCCATAATCAATGTTCTGTCTGGGAAACCTGCTTTGTATCGTACTCGTAATGCCCCCATTGACTGTGAATATGATTGGCAAATCACAATATAATAATGATGTCTGTATTGTGTATCCTGGTCAGAGTCATACATGAGTCATTCACAGACAACAGTCCTCTGCTCTGTATCTCAGCTATTGTATGATTGATAACTAGTGTGCATGCCTTTATAGGCCTACAACTGCTGCCCTTCCAAAGTATCATAAAAGCACCCCAAAACAACTTAAGAGTAAGTATTTTGATATGACCTTTTTATCTGTAATCTTAGTTCTGTTTTAATCACCAAAGAACAAACTTTTTATCATTAAAGATATGTTTTATTTTTGTATAAGGCAGGAAACACATTTAATATTTTATGATCCTCATACCTGTAGCATACAAGGGCAATTGTGATTAATTTTCTACCTGTTAGAAATGGCTGTCTTTCTATTGCACATTTTTCTGTAATTCGCAATAAATTGATGATGTGTATCTGACTGGCTGGACCCATTATAATCCCCTTGAGAAAATGGCTGCCACCAGCAAATGATTCAAATGAAAATCTGAGAAAAGTAAAAGATTCAAATAATCTTTTCGTGTTTTATACCTGTTCACATTATTTATATTTTAATTGCTAATCCATATTTTGATTTTTTTAGCATAGGAAGTTCCTTTAATAGACTTTGAAAAATATATATATCTGAAAAAAGATAACCTTCATGAGAAAAGGACAAGTGGGAAAAATATTAATTGAAAATTGATAAGATATGTATCCATGGAAAAAGGTATACCGTAATTGTACATGATAAAACATAATCAGAGAAAGGACAAATCATTGTGAACAGATAACATTTGGCAAGTTCTGGTGGTGGTGTGATAGAGTACAGATCTATGACATTATCAAATAGAATGACAGATAGGTCAGGGTTAAACAAACCCTGACTCAAACAAGTATATATAATTATCAAACTTCCAATTGCTGCCAACTATCACATCTATATCTGTGTTATTAATGTGAAGCTTTTGCAATCAAATGTAATTCAAAATCTTGCACTGTGATGAATACTGCTTATTTTCCTGATGATGATGATGAATTTGGCAGGGTAGCCACACTATCTGGTGGAGTACATAACATAATGGACTGACCCTGATGCTCTCATCATGACATTCATATCTCACATTGTCTGAGCGCTCTCTGTATGGGGGTCCACTAAATACATTAACCATTGTCACCACCTTTGTGTATTCACACAGGAAATGATTAAAATGCCCATCATTCTAATACTTGACTAAAAAATGTACATATTGATTTGAACAAGAATTTATGGTGGAAACTGCACATTCTGACTTTATCAAATGATCACATCTGCACTGATGACAATCCTAAAAAATCAGTTATCTCCTCAGATTTCAACATTAGGAAACGCTTCATCATGACCTTTTTTGAGCTGTGTTTATCAGTGTCTTACAGTTCACATCACAGCTAGAATTAAATCTGTCTCCATGGCATTGTCTCTTTTCCAAACCATTGCTTTATTTGCAAGAGTAAAACATAAGACTTATCACATTAGGAATATGAAATCAGAACCTTAATAATTGAACCTGCTGATAATGAATCAAGTGTTCTGGTTTTTTAACTTAAACATGCTTAATTCTTATAAAAGATAAGAGGAAATGTGGTGTCCTTGAAATACCTCCAAATTGTTTTTATAAGGGGAAACTTTGAGAATTAACCCAGCTTTGCAAGTTGATAACAGTCATTGTAAAGAATGTATCAAATCATAATTTATTCAATAAGACTCCATCACTATTATAAAAGCATTTCTTCAGAAGCCTCAAACTATGGATATATTAAGATTACCACAATGAAGTCCTGGGTATTTCAGGTCTCTTAGTGTTTAAATAAAAACTCTTGCTTTGCCATGGTATTTTTTTAAAAATCATCACAAATTTGAAAAATTCTGAGAAATGGAAAATCAAAGGGATTCATCTCCTGGAGATACGACATCTTAAATTGAAAACCTAAGAAAACCAGAAGTAGGCAGAAAATGTCTCCTCTTGCTGCTTATAAGCTAAAAACATTATCCAGAAGACTTATTCAGCAAAAGGCATCCTCCCCACCAAATAAGTGAATGCCGAAAACTACCAGACTAAGATTTGCAACTATCGGACTGAGTTTGTATTTTTTTTAGCGCTGGGCTGACACAAATTGGATAGACAGTTGATCTTGATTCTACACTTTATTTCTCTTAATGTTACAAAAGCAGCATCAGCTGGATGCAGTAGAACTGGGAGAACTCTGTTTGTGCACGGTGGGGGGCTGAATCTCACACCAAGATCAAAGACCTCACACATCTACTGCTACTTCACCAGGGCTGTCTGAATATTGGAATACCACCAAACACTCTGCCCATTAACCCTTTCATCTGTCCTCATACTCAAACATGTACCTCAGTGTTCACATAAAAAACCACACGGCAGCATTTGTCTGTGTGGCTGAAGAAAATCATGAAAAGTACTGAAGATCACAAGCACTGCAAGTTCATGGCAAGAATGCAAACTGCAAATTCTGGCAGATGTTGTGCATCTGGGAGTAATAAACATCTCCCCAGTCACATGATCTCAAGTCACATGATCTCTCTTAATCCTGTTTAATCTTGATCCTTGGTCCAGCCCAGCCATGCTAACTCAGTACATGTGTAGCTGAGCTATAGTTTATCCCTATTAATTGGCAAGAAGCTTGTGTGCTTCCTGCACAGACTCTGCGGTCCCATTTTCTCCTGCCAGCTTCCCCATCTTATTGCATTTACTAAGATGTGTCTATAAAGTGGAGCATTTTATCTAAATCATAAATGTACTCAAAAGTTGATAAAGTAGAAATCGGTCAGTCTCTACAAGTGCAGTAAGTTCTAAACACCAAGTCTCTAAAAATGAATAAAAAATAAAGCATATTTATCAGTAGGAATGTAGCCTTTGCTGGTAGAAGCAAAAGTTACATTGAACAGATCCCGACACACAGCTACGAATACAACTAACCACTTTCCTTCTTTTGAGCTTGTTTAACTGGCATTACACATTGAAATAGAGACCAGCATAATAGGCAAGGGTCACTAAATATTCCCTTTATCCAGTCACTTATCAACTTCATCATTTGAAATATTTAATGATATTATCTAAATAGACAAGGTTGGCGGTTAAATGTGCAATATATCTGATTAAACCAGTCACAGAAATAAGACCAAACATTCTGAATAAAACTGATCACTTAATTACACTTTCAAATGTCTCATTTAATGTGCTAAATGATTTTGTGGCCATACACCTGGGACTTTGCTGATGATGATCATGATAAGTAAGCCACTTTCATGATAAGTAAGCCACTTAGTACAGAGACAAGTGCTTGCTGATTATAACACATCTTCACACAATTGTGTTCAATACCAGTCCCATACAAATACACAGGTCTGTCCCCATCATATTGACAGGCAGGTCAGTTATGTAAGGTTATGGTCCCTGGCGGCAGCTTCAATAGGACAGACCATTATCAGGGGATTAAACTGTGACAAAACCAGATTATGGCTGATTTTCATAACATATGAACACAGATGAAGGTAGGATTAAAATCACAGATACAAAAGATAAATACTTTACTTTGTGGACATCCGTCTTTCATTATGGGCTAATTGTACATACTCTAGTACCAAGCTAGTTGTACATATGATACAAAAATGGTCATAACTCATGAGCAGTAGGCATCATACAGTATCTATTGTTCATATAAATATTTTACAGGTCAGCGTGGTCTGTGGTAATAACTGAAACACCAGAAACATATGTCATGTATCTCTGGCTTAAAAATTGCAATATATACCATAAAACTTTGGCCCACCCTGCAATGCACTGATACTATCTAATTGAAAAACACCCGATAGAACAAATGGGGCCTGTGCACATCAGAGGGTTGCAGGAATCAATTGATGCAGTGTATTTTTATTTCCAAACACAGCCCAGTTATTACCAGTGTATTACAACCAAGGGAAGAATAGTTCAAGCTGTTGAATATGGCCCAGTGGGCTGTTGAACATGTCCGTTCAGAGCTAATCTCATTTTCTCTCCTCAAACTGCTGGGTCCAAAACAACGTTGCATGATCACAACACCTACATTTGCATAACACAATTTCCATCTCCACTCTACCCCCGTAATGCTGTTAACATTATTTGCATACCTAAGCAGCATAGGAGATAATCTCGCTGGAGTCGTGAAACATGTGGAATGCTGCCATTGAATTATAATACCTCCATCTGCCTCTATTCATTATAAAACATCTCTAACATTGCTATCATTAACATTGATCTGAACATTGCAAAAGTTTTTATCTTATTTCAATCCAGCCACCAGACAAAATCCTTGTATTGAGGCATTCTGCCCAAAAATAAGAAATGACAATCGATTCAGAACGAGCTGTCTCATCAGATTTGTATTATATCAATGAAGATTTTTTGTCTACAATTGCATTGGGCAAGATGATAAAAAAGACTTTGCACATCTTTACAGCCCATCAGCTGGATTATTTAAGCCCAATGAAACAAATCCAATCAAAAATGAAAGCATTTGAATTAGCAGAAATGTGATTTGATTATTTGAAAATGTGACAATTTCATGATCTCAATTGATACATTTTCATCATAATTCAGATACAATTTTGTGAAGGGTAATATAACAACTATTCATAACAGGTGACCATTTAAATAATTTCATTTTTTTTCTGAATGTGCAGCTGAAAAGAAAAATCATGAATAGTATAAATTCATTCATCTTAATGGTCGGAACATAATCATAGATACTGGTGGGAGGAATGTTAAAAACATATTTCTATAAGTTTTTAACACATAATTCAGTGGCGATTATTCAGCCAAGTGTAATTTGCCATTCTGTCAGCTTGTTAGACTTGCAACATTGGCCATTGGCCCATATTTGTTGGTGATGCATTAATGTTGGTAGTAGTATGACTAAGTGATGATGATAGTAGATACCCCGCACCCCAGACACTCTCCATCATCGCCAGCCAGCTTCGCTCATCATCAGCACATCTAAGTGGTCTGTCTTCATTAAGAGAGCTCAATATGCCGATCTCGGGCTCGGATCAAAACCAATGCAATACATCAGGCACAGCTTTGACCTTTGACCTCATGAAACTTCACTTATCATTGGTGTATGTCTCATTTATTCTTTACAAAGTCTCTTCCATTAAGGGTTGACCCTGGCTACCGTTGGTCTCTCTTCTCAGCGACTCGGGACCTCAGTGACTCTGGACGCAGAGCGGTGCTATTCTGTAGTCTATCTGCCCTGCTATCTGTGGCAGGGTGGAGCAAGTGGCCTCAGATCTTTTTGATGGTCCTCCCTGCTGCATCTGATGAAGCCAACGCAGCATTTATGACTCATCCTGATGCATGGACTTACACGGCAATACCACCAAATTTGATCAGCAAATATTCAAATGGCAGCTCTTTAAGAGATGGGACTCCATCTAACATTCACCAAGCCGGAGCATCAAAGTATAAACTGCTTCATTTGCACTGATTAAATCAGGAATTTTGTTTCATATTGTAGCAATTTGCAAAATTATTTCTTCATCATTTAAGTGATTTTTGCCAGGAGGATTTGTATGATATGTGCAAAACTTCTATGAATTCTTTTTGACACAAAATCATTTTCATTTCAATAATTGGGTATATCAGAAAAGAAGTGAAGCTATATTATTCTGTAGTAATCACTGAATAGCGTATTCTCATTTGGACATTTTACAACAAATGTAATTTACAAAGTAAATAGAGCATACATACAGATTTACCAGTTGAATTATGCTGTGTTTTAATTAAATGTTTCATGTTTTACTGCCTACAGTATAAAAGTCTAGCCTAAAAGGAACTTTGATGTAGCATTGCACCCCACATAAAATACTTGCCACATTTGCCAAATGACAACACAGCTGAGACTTTCTGAGAGTCACAATATTTGCACAGATTATGATGAAGGTGTTGTGTACTGAGCACACAAGACATTGTGGACTGTCATTAAATATCACAACAGTTTTTCACCACCTTAAAGTGTTCCACCACACAATACATTCACAATGGCAATAGAGAAATTATATGGCTTAAAGTAAGTAATTCTCTCTTGTATTGAAAAAAAGAAAAAAAGAAACTCATTTGAATACCTTGTTATTATTAATTCATACATGCACCAGAGATCAGTGCAACACATTTTGCTCCATATAATCATAAAGAAATACAGTAATATTGCCATCTTCATGTTTTTTTCCATGAGAGAGCCTGTGCCTACCATTCTGTACGCAGTGCCTTCACCCTGTCATTCTTTCTGTGCCCACTCCATCATACACAGCTCCTTGACACTCTTTCTGTGTGTACAGTTTATGACAGTTCTGTATAATGCCTCTTACATTCATGACATCTCCAGTCCTCTTGAGCTATTCTCCTTCATAAAGGTTTTGAATTTCATTTACCCTTTTTTGTGCTGTGTAACAAAATCTCCTGAAAATTTCTTTCTTGGTGTGGAATAAGTCTAGTTTGGTATCTACCTTCTAGTTCAGGTACAAACTGCAAGCTTTTATGGCCATGGTTGATTTCATAAAATGATTTAGGGATCAACTTCATGGCAGTTCTGATATTGGTTCATTTTAGATAGAAATCTTCAATATCTTTGCCACACAACAAATACTGAGATGTGGTCCAATATTTGAGACAAACATGACATTTCCTGTAGCAGGCCTGCCTCCTCAGCTCCTACGACCTGATTAATTGTGTGAATTAGGCATCCATCATCTTAGACAGATCAGGATGGCTGTATTTTATGCTCAACAAATGAGGAGGTCACAGTGTTAGAGTGATCAAAATGAACTCAACTTGACTGTTTGCTGGTGGTATTCTGGAAAATTCACTTTATTGTTTTTTATGGAGCAATCTATTTGGTTTAGTTTACGAGATGATTGAGATCACCAAATCAAGTTGCACTCATTTGTTCTCCATGTTGCTTATCTGTAGTTACCATGGTAGCTGTGACTGGTCTCCCCTCAGCTGGAGTCTTCCTGTGTGACTGCGTGATGGATAGGGTCCCCGCTCTCCTGCATCTCTTCTTGCTCTCTACATTGTCAAGTGCCACTTGGCACATCATGATCCCATAACACCTCATTCTGAACTAGTAGCAGGCTAATCTCTGAACTGCATGGAGAGTCTCAAAGTTATCAGTTCCCCCATAGTGAGCTGTCATTTAACTTCCCACTGACAGGTAATTATAACATTACAAGGTTTTAACTAAACATGGGCCGATGGCATTAGAGCTATAGATGCTGATCATTGCATTTTTGTAATGTTTATGAATATTTTCAGGAAATGTTTGCAAATTGCTTCAAATAATCATTATTAGTGTTTACCCAGTATTGCAGGTCGACAACAGCCAATGTGGTAAAAATAATGTACCCAATATTGGGTGAAATCCATCACCCCACATTGCATTACTTTACAACTTTTAAACTGAGGCTATATTTTGGTCAATCAATTTGGGCCAAATACTTTTCAGGCTGCTAGACAGTCAGGGTAGTAAGTGGAGATTTGCACTAGCCCAAATCAAAATGTACTAACCCAAACCATTTTTCGTGTAATATTTTTAAATTCATTACATGTATGAATTTGGTTAGGGCAATTCATATTTAGTAAGATTAGCCAAATGACAAAAGTATGTTTTAAAATCATTAAAATGGGTAAAATAGATAGAAATGGTCACATGAAAATCTTATCTCTAAGTAGCTAAGAACTCCGACCAGTGGTTTCAGAGGAGAAAATTGAAGTTGACAGACAGACTGAATGACAGAATATTTCTCCCCCTCACCACAGAAGCTATGCTGACTTTGTCATCATAGCTAAAAACTGAGATTACAGTGTGATGGCACTATCAAAATTTCTATATTATTTTAACATCTAATCTCCTACACATCACATGACCTTGACTACACCTCCTCCCCATTATAACATGATCTCATCTCACGACCTTGACTACACCTCCTCCCCATTACAACATGATCTCATCACATGACCTTGACTACACCTCCTCCCCATCACCATTACAACATGATCTCATCTCCAACACATCACATGACCTTGACTACACCTCCTCCTCATTACAACATGATCTCATCTCATGACCTTGACTACACCTCCTCCCCATTATAACATGATCTCATCTCACGACCTTGACTACACCTCCTCCCCATTACAACATGATCTCATCTCCTACACATCACCATTACAACATGATCTCATCTCCTACACATCACATGACCTTGACTACACCTCCTCACCATTACAACATGATCCCATCACATGATCTTGACTACACCTCCTCCCCATTACAACATGATCTCATCTCCTACACATCACATGACCTTGACTACACCTCCTCACCATTACAACATGATCCCATCACATGATCTTGACTACACCCCCTCCCCATTACAACGTGATCTCATCTCCTACACATCACATGACTGACTACACCTCTTCCCCATTACATGAAAATGATTCAAATGTTAGTGCTACCCATCCTTGTCCATCTCCATGTGTTCACAATGCTCTCTGTCAACTACAGGGGCATAACAGAAATTGCCTAACAATGAATATTTGATGGAGGCAACTGTGAATGTTGCAGTAATAGAGTCTGAGCAAGACAAGTTGACTGATTTTGTCATAATGTGTTTTGTCAGTTTTCATGACAGTGGCAATTAATTTCAAACACTATTGACACTTTATCAAAGAACTTCAAGAAAAAAAAAATATATATGGAAGTTGAGCACATGAATACAAAATGTCTGAGTGAGTCTATGCAGGATATTGGCAGTATCTGGCAGAATACCTACAGACTGCCAAATTTGATGTTGAAGATAAAATATTCCGCCCACAAAGGAATAAACATCATATCTAATGCTTTATTTGCACCTGAGAACATACACAGTTGTGTTTTATGTACACATTTATCCTGGAGGATTTGTCATGTGACTGTTGCTGTGATCTAGTCAGGTCTCAGCTGTCAGAACACATACCACATAAGATGCTGAGGCAAATGCCTACAGCTTGAGGTTACCATGGTAACCAGTGACCTTTGACCCATGGTTGCCCATCTAATACTGGCCTTTCAAGTGGACCACCGACTCTGGCCTGCAAACTGATGAATATGACAAAACTTATAGCCAGCTCTTGGCACTTGCTGCTGCCTTAGATCTTAGATCAAACTTTTGTAGGAAGACCTAACTGCCACAACTTTGTTACAACTTATATTCTCCTTTTCTGTGTGGATATTCTGGATTTGTTGGTATGGAAAATACATTTGTCAGTAGGATTTCACAACCATTTAGCAACCACAATGTTTATGCATGAAACGTTCATGTGACACAATATGTTAATGCAATGGCTCTGTATGACCTCTTTAGGTCATGGTCATGTGTGACCAAATAGAAGTTTGGCTCCAACTATTTATGAATTCAAAAGCTCATCAGTTTAGGTGATAAATGTGTGTATTCTGACAGATATTTTTTTGCCCTGCACTAACCAATGTTTTTGGTAAAATACCCTCAGAATTTCAAATGGGAAAATCAACTTGAGTCTATGTGTGTTGGTAGGGTACTCCTGAGCATGCCTCTGTACTGAGCCAAGCCTCATACCAGCATGCTGCAGGTGTGATGTTTATTTGTGCCTGTATCTCCCCTGCAGGAACCAATGTAACCAACTCTCGCACCCTGCCTTCTTCCTCCCAACAAACCAAGCTCTCAACTAATAAGCATGCCATCTATATGTTCTTAAAGCGCTCATGTTATCCATTTGACCATGTTCCTATAGGTTCACTGATGCTCTCATTAAAAGTATTCTTTTGTTCACAAGCATATCTGCCATTACCCAGCTTTAACCAGGAAAGTCACTATACCTGTCAATAAATTGCCATCTAACACAAATCGATATCCCCTAAATGTCCATCTTTATCTTGGAAGGTCATAAAATCCTGCTAATGATTTCCATCTAACACAAAATTTCTAACACAATTTAAATCTTCCTTATACCCATCTTTAGCTTGGAAGACACTGCCAATGACAGCTATCAGATGTACATAATCAATGGTTATGAACATCTGTTACTGGCAAGTTTGCTAATATATAACCAAATCCCCCTAATTAGCATTAATTTCTTTTAATGCAACATCGTGTCAATAAATGATATTTATTCTGGTATAAAATCTAATCCTCCAAATTCCCCCACTTTAACTTGAGGGTCACTATTTGTTGTCAATATAACATGCCTTTGCTCTTAGGATTCCTTAATTCTGCCAGTGACTGTCTCTTTAGTACACATTCATTGCCCATCACCACAGAAGTTACTATATTTGATCAACTGAGGTCATCAACTTGATTGGAGCAGATCCACAGAATAGTCTTTTCAAATATCTTCTTTATTTCTATTTTTTTTAAATGAGTAACCAATGGTAGGCTGCCTCCTGAAAATGTAGTCAATATGAGGAGCAACATGAGTCAGCAATGGCTTTTACCACGGCTACATATGTAGTCAATATGAGGAGCAACATGAGTCAGCAATGTATTTTTAGTCAATCTAAAGAGCAACATGAGTCAACAATGACTGGCATCTTACCCGCAAGTATTGTAAATCTGAGCAGCAACATGAGTAAAAAGTTCTATGACTCACATCCTCCCACAAGGGCATTTAATCTAATGATTAACACGAGTCAGCAATGACTGGCACCCTCACTACATGTTTAGTCAATCTTAGGAGCAACATGAGTCAGTACTACTTAATGCCTTTCTATGATCAAAATTTGTCAAAAGTGATGAAACAAGAGTCAGTAAAATGGTTAGTATCTACCTTCGTGGCCATGCTCATAGGCCATCCCCTCCACCACTTGTAAGCATTGTGAGAAAACAGGAAATTGGTTGGAAAGTAGAATCGGAGACAAACTAACAGAGGCACAATGCTGGGGGGAGATGTGCTGATGACATTGACAGCCAAGGAATGATGCCGATTGTAGAGAATGTCATCTCTGCAAACCCTCTTCCCAAACATCCCCCACAGCCCCCCAAGCTTTACATCTCAAGTCCTCAGCATTAAATAGGATGTCCTGCTTGTCCCTCAAATATCCTTACAACTCCCTGCACATTATATATAAACATCTTAGCAGATTTGATCTGGCCACTGACTATTTCCCCACAACAAAATCTTTAACCATAATCTGCAGATCCATGCATGATGAAATAACTTGAAACTTAAAATTTTGGTTGAGCGCTTTTTATTATTGGTGATCAATAATTCAATTGTGATGTAAATTATTCTGTTGAATGTTTTCTGGAGTAAACCTTTGGTGGGCCTTTATTTCCAGTGTGTTGATCATGTAACCGAAGCCTGTCTGGTAGATGTGAGATGGCAACTCATTCAATAAGGGTTTCTATTTGATCAACTGAGGTCATCATTCATATTCACATGAATATTGACTGCTATTGATTGTGTATTTAGGTTCTGGTTTCCCCAAAATGATTTATTTCTGCTGTTATAATAAATTCTGTAGCCACACCACCATTATTTCTTTTAATAAATCTGTTGGAAATGTTTTTAAATTACATCTGAAAAGCTTAAGGCAGTAGAAATTCATACTGCTTGGTTTACATTTATCAGAGCTTTTAAATGTCTTGTGAAATGTAAATATCACACAATGTGGGCTTCCACCGATGGCATCATGTTGTCTGACTCTGTAAAACCTGCAGGTTTCTGTAGACCCCCAAATTTCACCCCATTACAAACCTGAATAATACCATTTCCAAGACCCATAATGTAATATTTGAGATGTAATCTCCATAAAATAAAAAATATATATTATTTAAATTCTATTATGAGGTTACTGACATGTTCTAGTGCTTGAGGTTTATTGGTAATCTTTTGAAAAAAAAGACAACAAAGGATCATCATGGTCATTACTTGAGCTGTCACCTGGGCTCTGGTTTTCTGAGCAAACATAAATATGAGCAAAAGTTATCTTAATACTCTAACCAGATAAGAGATGATTACACAACTTTATCATGTTAATCTCTGTCATTATCATGTTTGTGTATCTGTGTTATCTGGTCTTCATGTGTCTAATGATAGTCCTGACCTACAGCCATTCAACAGTTCATTTTCTCAACAACACTTGTGAATCTATCATTGTTCTTAAAGTAATCTTAAAGTAATACACATACTTCAAGAAGTAATACAGTCTATAATGGTGAGAAGATAGAAAGAACTGAAAAAAATATAACTAAATTTTTCATTGACCAAAAATAATAAAAGATTTTGCACTTGAATCAGAAAATAAAAGATGATGTTCTTTGGAATATGCAGCTATAATGCAAATATTTCCATTATTTATAAAATCAATGCAGAGTTCACTTAACATTGAAATGTTCATGAGGCTCTCTACAAGAAGCACACAATGTTACAATCACCATGAGCTCCATCAGTGATGTTACACATGCAGAGATATGATCTGATCTATGAGACAACATCCATGTCTCCCAAGCTGTTACCATGGTAACACAACATAAATGTGCCAATAATAAACTAAGGCACTTGAATAGAGGGAAGTCCCACATTGGATAATTGATGTAACATTATACCATGCCCAATCTGTGGAATAATCCCCAATATGTCATACAGGAATATCACAATGGCTACCAAAAGACGCTCTACTCTCGCTCTACTCTCAGTTGTACTGCAAACAAAAGGCATCAGTGACACGGCCTGCGGTCACAAACCTGAGCGCAGTCCTACCTGGGGACGTATTCATACACGTGACTAAATGGCATTCTTTGTGCTTGCATATTTTCATCCAAGGGAGAGACTGGACAGAAGTAAACAAATGTCATTTGCTACAGATCCAATAAGCTTGGTTATATTGTTATATGTTCTTTCTACCATTTAGCCATGATAAATAGCTCTCAAATGACCTTCCTCCATCTCAAGGTCAAAGTGTTCATTGACCTTGATCGACCTCCAACTGTCTAGATACGAGCTGACACTGTGCGCCACACTCTAGTCACTACTAATCACATTCTGTTAAAAAAAAACTTGCCAGGAGAAGATTTATATCACTGTGTAAACTACAGAAGGCTTCGGCAGCCATAAAAGGTTTGGAGATAGTTAATGTTGAGCTATGCCATTTAGCGCCTATTGTTACTCAATGACAGTTTTAGTATACATGATGGCTGGTGGATTTTGTGCTTGGGTGCCCATCAGTGACTCAGACATTACTTCCCCAAGGTGGTCCTGTCCTGTTGAGCATCAAACAATCAAATATAGGACCTTTAAAAACTTTATTTAATGTATTCTCTCTCACCTGTATTCTATCACAGTTCTATCTCATTGAAAAATCAAACATATTTTTAAAAAAAATAAAAAGTCTTCCCATTTCATATTCACATCTTTTATCTATTCTCCTAAGAACACTGATATTCATTTTTTTATCGAAAGTGATCACTGAATCTTAAAGATTCATCAGTCTATGCCCTCACTAAAAAGATTTTTTTCACATCACAGATGTACCATGAGCATTAGATATCAAATAACCTAGAGTTGTTTGATCATGTTAGCTGTCAAAGGGCCTGCCAAGCTCCATACAATCAAAAGCAAGTGGAGCCAGGTATGCAACACTTTACATCTAACAAAATATTTATGACTTTTAAATTCATATATCATTGCTTGAAACTGAGATACATTTTACCCACTCAGCAATAAACAAGGTCCTAAACGTATTGTTCAGTAAGCAACTGGCTTATATTAATGCCTGTATTGAAAATAAATAAATATATATTATATATATATTATATATTTTTATATATATATATATATATATATATATATATATTATACCATATATATATGGAATATGGAAGTCGGGCTTCATGTGCAGTTCGTATTATCACATTTATTTAAACAATAGCCTTGTGCTGCTGTAATGTGAGGCTAACATTGGCATTATTATATAAATCTTTATTACAAGATGGTGTATTTATCCTTTTTGTGGCATTTATATATCATTCATATAATAAATGTAGAACTATGTGCACCATAAAGTATGTGTAAACACCAAAGTTTTCTTTATATAACTTTATACAAAAATATCCAAGCCGCCGACCTGTGCATGTCAAGATTCTTATCGTGCTATGTGTGATCATCTATCTTTCCATCAAGGTATGTGTGAATACCTATCTGGTTATGAGAGCTATGTGTGAACACACACACTGATACAGTGCCATGGGCAGCTGAGATAGGAGTAAGGTTCCTGCAGCTGGCTGTGACAGGGTGCTGACACCTTACATCTACCTCATACCTTCACACCATTATGCTATGCTTTCATGTGACATTCACACTCATATACAGCATTGTTTTGCTTGCTTTTTTCATATGGAGTATGTATTTCTCCATAAATTTGGCTTGGAGCTGTTGGGAAAATAATGTTGCATAATCTATGCACTCAGCTGGAAAAAAATCTCTGAAGTTTCTACCTTCCAGAAGGAGGAAAGAACACTGTGTGAACAAGTTTGTTTGTGATTGTTTTCATTTTTGCATGGCAGGCACATAATGAAGAGAAGGATGGCAAGTATATGGATATTCTCAATGTCAGCAATCACACAATATAATATATAGTATGTATCTTTGCAACACATAGACTAACTTTGAAATGTTAAATGTCCGAAACATAATAGACTAGAGAAATGCTCGAAATATATTTTATTCTGATGAAAATTATTTTATTCATTCAAAGGATGGCTTATTCTATCAACAATAACCATAATTCATAGAGCCTTAACATTTGGAACTCTATGCAAATCACATGCCATTTTTGTTGTTGCTGTCATTCTGTTGAAGATTGACTTCATGAGGGCAATAGAGTATATTTAAGAGAATACATCATGCCATCCTGCAGAAGATGAATGTAAACATGGGAGATCAACTTGTGGAGGAGAGATCAGAGGTCAAGGGTTACATGACAAAATATAATGGATGGCAACCTCAATCTCAGGTGCTGCAATTTACAATCTTTGAGTAGCTGATGTGAAGTCTTCATTTGGGGCCCTGGTGGGGGCAACTTAGATCCACTAAAACCAACATCATTCTTACCACAAGCATCAAACGGTATTGCATATATATCTGCCAACAAGTTTCACTTCTTTGTAATTTGATGCAATAATTACAGTAACGCTGGGAATGGTTTTATGTTACATATACCAAGGGAATAAGCTCACTTTATTAGTGAGACATAACACCATTCAGCTTGTTAAATATGGAGTTATTTCAGTGGGATCACTCCACAATGTCACAATCATCACCATTACTGATTATGTCAAATGGCAATTAGCATCCCAAGTGTGTCTATTATCCCCCATTACCTTCATTATGACCATTGTGACAACTATATCCAGCACTACCAATTAATAGGCATAATTGCTATATATTGTTATTGTAGTGCACAGATCATGTTCTACACCAGGGATTCTGTATGTGATGACAAATTTATTTATAATGTTGCAAAATAATCTTTTTTTAAAAATAAATTATAAGAAAGATATCTATGAAAAGGAAATTTAACTGTGTTGAAAATATGAAAGTATCACTCTAAAAAGAAGAATAATGTTCCTTAATTCTATAATGTGCATTATAATATAATTTATATATTCTCTGCTGACCTCATCATGTCTACATTATAGACTTAAGTGGAAATTTGTGATGTATGAGTTGGCAATGAACTGGATGCTCAGCTAATAGTTTTCATTTTTAACTTCAAGGAAAAATTTAATATTCAAATTAAACTGATAAGAATGAGGTCTATTCTCATGAATGATTATACTATGAATGTGACACCTCAGTCTATCAAATTAAATATCCACATGTAAAAATATGTGGTAGAAATGAAGCAATAGGAGAGTGAATACATGTTAGGTGTCCTACAATTCCTCTCCTTAATCTGATATGAAATTGCAAAGTACAAAACCTAGGCACCAGCTTTACTGATGAGCAGTACTTACAGTTTTTCCAGGGCATTAAGCCCAGCGAAGGCTGCACGGGATAGAGAGGTGAAAGTGTTGTCACTCAGATCTCTGAAAAAAATACAAAATTCATTTATGTCACTTCATATACAATATTTACAAATTTATTTTCAAGAGGTTGTTCAATTAGCTTTTTTAAAACCTGTTCATATTTATGTGCAAACCTTGAGCAATCTGATCTTATTTCTATTTATTCTGGTGAAAATTGGTCTGGGAACATCACAATGGATATTCCCCATGTACTGCATACATGTCTTGTATAGCTCCACACACATAACAATATTTATACAAGGCAATATAATCTTGTTTGTCCATTCTCTCATGATTTTGTTGCCATTTTATGGTACACACTGCAGACATGTGTCTTGTGTAGATGCAGTCTTGTCTTGGTTAAGCACTTCCAAAAAGTCGCCCAAATTGCTACAATGGACCCTCAGAGCCCTATAATGTACCAAAGTGGAGCTCTCCTCAGTGGAGGTAATAATGCTGTATTAGAAGGGATGGGCAGATGTGGTCAAGACATTTATGGGATGCAAATTTGGGCTTGGTTCTGATGGGTGCATTTGTTGAAGGCAAAATAAGAGCAACTGCATAATGGCAATTGAATCTAGAAATGGTGTCCTGCTACTTGGAATATTCACATGCATATGGCCAAGTGTGAAAGCAAATCAGTCAGGGGTTTTATGAATATTCTGCCTGCGTTTTTGTTTCACATATATCATCTAGTGGCTGTGGCATAATCTCGAAACTAATTCCCACCAATTTATGGACATCCCTTGCACTAAATCAGAACATTCACGCTTGAAAGGGTGTGAAAATCCTCAAAGTAGCCAAAGAAAGATATTATGTTTGATGATGAAAAAGTCTTGTTTAATGTGTTTGCTGTGATGTTTTGATTTGTCACCTGCAGAATACAGCTTGGGTGATTCTGCCTAATCCATTCTAATCATGTGGCAGTGTTAGCCATACATCATGCATTATGTGTGATCATCCTAGCCCCTGACTCGAGCTGCCACAAGTGCCAAATCCCCCGCCTTACAAACCCTACATATCTCAGTGTCAATTCTCCAGGCCTAACTTGCCAAGAAATCAATGACTCAATTCTTGAAAATTAATTTGTCTGTCCGCTGACATGAAATGTTCATATCTCAGTCACCTCTGGGGTCACTCCACTGGGGCAGGCAGGGTTTCCCATCCAAATATTCCCCCCCAGTAAACAATTTGTGTACAAACATTTCTGATACAGAAAACAGTGCCTGTAGAAATAACAAGGGATGGTGTACACCAGGTGCAAATGGGGCCATAAAATATACAATAGAAGTATGCCACCTTAAGTGTTGTGCCCCAGCCATACAGCCTGACCCTTCTTTCTTATGACCCCTACATCACCCACACAGCTCCCTGCCTGCCAGCCTTCCTTGCCAACTTTCTACTGTTTTCACATTTTTCTGCACAGGATTCTCATACATTCTTGTCTTTCTTTTAGCACGGCTCACAATCGCAGATTCCTCAAGTGGCTGTGTTCAGGCAGAGGCCATATATATGTGACAGAGGCCAGGACGGGCACTTAGTGAAGGCCGAGACTTTCCTGCACCTCAGCCATGCTAACACTTGCCTACCAAATGCTAAGCACTCATCTATTCTCTGCCATCAGCATCAGTGGCACATACAAGGGATTTAACCAAAATACTAGATCTGTTATTGTTAACTTAATAACAAATATTAACGTTGTACTCTCAATTTTGTTTCTGGACAAACTCATTTGCTAAAATTATAATTCAGCATGAGAAAATATTTATACAGTTTGCTTTCAAAATCAAGTAATTCAGGATGACCTCGAGAAACAAAAATGATAAAGTTGATTTCTAAAAGGTTTTCTTACAAATGATTGTTTTACAAACTTTACAAAGAAAGGTTATTTTAGGCATGATAAGTATGGGGAGTTTCAGAGTAAACATGGCCCCATCTCAACTTGTCACTGGAGTGTTTTCATTCAGGGCAGGGCTCCCCCCTCGACACTAATCCCTGCCCTACTTTGTTGTGACCTGACAGGGTTTCCCAAGCAGAGTGCCTTCTCACCCCATTCACATTTTTTTGTATAATCATTAAATCTTTAGAAAAGAATTAAATATACAAGCATCTGTAATGTAGTCTTTACCATAACAATATCTGCCCTGTCTACAGAGACAATAATTTAGTATAATTATAATCATAGAGTTTGTCAGGATTGGTCTCTTGGTCAGAACATTTTTTGGGGGAAAAAAGTACAGAATTCTAAACAATGCCAAAAATTCAGGTAATCTTGATCAAGATTTAACATAGAGTTAAATTAAACGCTCAAAGCCAACTTCCTCCAAATTGATAAATTATGATTTTCTTGTTTTATATTTTCATTTTAACTTTCATAATATTGGATAAAAAAAATTTTTGTGATCACACCAATAGTCTGCAACACTACATAATATTGGATAAAGAAATGTTTTTTGTTTATTTTCACTGTAAAACTGCTGTTTTAGGTTTCAACATTTGTATTTCACCATGTGTCTTCAGCTTTGTAACTTCATCTGTTCATCTCTGAAGGGTTTATATGTCATATATTTTTTCTGCCAATATGTAAAACAAAAAAAGATTCATGTAGAGATAGTATTAAAACTTTGGATGTCATAGGTACATCCGAGAAGTATAACCTAACTGAAAAAGAATTCAAATTGCTTTCAAGAATATCTTTGGTGGGGAACGGGTGGCCATGTGGATGGTGATAGGCTTAGCTTAGGTATTTATAAATGTTGTTTTCTTCCTGAAACACCTTTTTATAAAAGGCATTTTTCTACAATTGTAACATAAAATCACATTTGATTATTGTTTGATTTGTTGCTTCATTTCCCTGACTCTCAGTAAACTTCCAGAATAAAAACAGAGAAGCTCAGAAGAAAGTAAGCATTTGAAAATATCCAAATCTGTCATTTTAATCTTGCAAAAATGGAACTCAGCCTTTCCTCACCATGCTCATAGTGTAATGTTAATACAATCATTATTTTGTGAGGAAGATACTGGCTGATATCAAAAACAGATTGAAATCGACATCTCTTGGTAAACCAGCTTTTTTTTGCTTCTGCCTGTTCATTGAGGACTATAGAGATTCTGACATAGACATAGATTCAATTAAGGTGTGCTGACTATTCCAATTGGCACATTTCATAACATAAATATTCATGTCTATGATTTTGTTTGAAATAATGATTAAATATTGATAAAATGTGGAATTCTTGAGTAGAATTGGAAAGCAACAAGACAAGCAGAGGATCAGAGACAATTTGTTTCCATGGCAGTGAGCCAACTGTGATAACAAGACAATTACCTTGCTTCCCACCCTATGTTTAGAATGACCCACCATGGACCCAAATGCTCACTCCCTGCATTTCTGCTGCTTGTGTGCTTGTAATGTTCAGATCCAATTATCAGAGGATGTGATAATTTCTTTGGCACACATCAGTAGATCAAGCAGCAGTGTTCATAAAAACCACAGGACAATTCTGAATTTAGAGGGTAAATGTATGGGGTAGATTTTATTTTTTTGCCTACAATTAATTCGTTGTCACACAAGTCAATTAGCCTCCTTTTAATTATAAATACTTTTGGTGGGCACTGTACAAGCACCCAATACGACAATTCTCATAACACTGGAATAATCTCTTACAAATTTAAGCCTCTCACTTTCAAGTCCCTTTCCAAAATTTCTAACCACCTTATTGTAATAGTCTTGAAGTAAAAGTGTTTCTTCATTCATAAAAGGATAATCTGAATCTCCAAATCTGATAAATATGAAGGATAGCAACAGAGAAATCATATTTTTAGAAGAAACTCATGGAAGTGAAAATAACCTCAAAACAAGTATTCATCTAGAGTTTAAAACAAGAAAGATATAATGGGATAAATAAGAAAAAAATTCTGAATGTTTATTCACACATGTTTACTGAGAGACTTCAGAAGATGCCAGTCAGATTTTACATGACATGATCATCTGAGTTGCAGCCAGCATCTCCCCCACCTTTCTTACATGACCCTGTGTTTATAAACCAGGATGCCCATCCTGCTGGGCCAGCCCCACTTCCCATCAACTTGGCCTGTTTGTGCAACTGTTGGAGACTGCATTTGCTACTGAGACAGGACAAACACTTACTGACAAACTCACAATAATCCCTCTATATTTACACCAAGTTTTGTCTTTAAAATAACAAAGTGGATAGCGATGTATTTGATACTATTTTTCGCCTAAAGAACAGCACCCAGCAATCACTGAGGAATGGGTTCTATATTCTATGCATATTCTAATCTCATTATCACTATCATTCAAGCAACAAAATTTCAATTTATGGAAAAAAAGGAACCACCTAAATTTCAATGGCTATTTAGCATATTACTCAAGGTTACCAGAGAACATTTTGGTCCCAGTCTCAGTGCACCTCAGCACTCCTGTTTATGTATAAGTATTCATGTGGTAAGTATTCTGCTCTACCTGCTAGAAGGATGAATCACCTACATTGTCAGCTCCAATCACTAACACCAAAAGTCACTTAACCCTGCCTTTCTTGTGTAACAAGACATCATAGCCTTTCAACATGTTTCATTTGGCCAGGATCCCAGTTCACTTTTATCAATATTCTTTGTATCAACAAGCCATTCCTTTATCTTGTCTGTTTACTGAGTCTTTTGCCAATATTTTAGATCTGCGACCACTCAGGAGTCAATAGCCAACAATAACCTTCAGAAACAATGACAAGTTGGAATGACATTTAATAGTATACCACCACAGATTAGCATGATAACATTAGCAGCACAATCTGCTGGTATTTCCTGCCAACAGGTTCACAACATTATGAGAAATCAGAGAAACACCTCATTCTCTGCATTACAACCAATCTAAAAACATGTTGAGCAATACAAAGATCTACTTTTTTCACATTACAGTCAAGAGCTGGTGGTTACAGTCAGGTGGAAGATAAGGTAACATTTAATCATGGGTTCTGGAGACAAGCAGAGCATAGATTGATCAGGTGGTGGCCTCAGGCTACAGGAGAAATGAGCTCCTTTAGTTTGTGCATACAACCAGCAACCACAGAGAAATCTTGACACAATGCTTCAGCAAGCCAGTCACTGAGAGGCTCGTGTATCACACTGAGCCTTTGAGCAGTAAATGTGCAAGGCATCAGTAAGGTGTATGCTTGGAATGAAAAGCAAAAGTTCTGTGTAGGTCCAATACCTAAATATATTCTATATCAAAGCAGTACTATAGGGATGTTAAGTTTAGTGTATAAATTACATGCATGTGTGTAAACTAACCATGAGAGTTTACATTTTAGGAGTATGTTAATGATTCTACTTTGGGATAAGCCTACTTTAAAAAGAAAAGGTCTGACCTGACCACTGAGTAGAGTGGAGTATGGTGGGAAAGCAAAGTGTCTGGCTGGCAGAATTGATGTAGGGATTGGAGCAAAAAGAACTGAGCTCTTTTAGAATTTATCTCACAAGACACAACAAAGCTTGACTTGCTCTTAAAGAATATATGACAAAAGAGCAATATAACTAAAAAATCATTTTAATTTAGTTAAAAATGCAAGCTCCAAACAATTCTTAACACAAATGTATACATAGAAACAAGAGGCTGACAGCTATGACTAGTTTGTAACAGGGCTACACTTATCAGACCTTTCTTGTTGGAAAACTAATGGATATTCTCATTACCTAATTCTAATCAATTTTACAACACTTCCTGATAAATGTGTTGCTTCTGCTGAATCTTCTTGGGGGGAGGGGGGTTGATGAGGACTCCATTGACATTATGGGGTTTAATAATACAAAATAATGTAGGCGATATAGATCTGCTGTACTTACAGTTGTATTGTGTCTGGAGGAATTGGGTTTGGAATTTGTGCCCAACTGGAGATAGGATTAGTTGAACCCCCACACTGAACCCTGCGTCCAGGCAGCTCAGAGTCAGGATTGTTCCTCCGGGTGATGGTGCATGTACATCCTTGGGGACAGCTTAACGTAAAATCCACATGCCATATAAGGACGAGTAGCACCGCAAGGCCCTGGCCATGCTGCAGTCTACGGATCACCACCATGACTGTCACATGTCCTGTATGCCCTCCCCACACACTCTGGTACTCCCTATGGCACGTCCACTATTCTCCACATGATCTGAAAGACATTCATCCATACCACACATGAAGTTTATTTTCAGATTGAGCAAAACATTGTGAATATTTTACCGGCTTTCAGCATTTTTGTGAATGTCAATGAAAATCAATTTTAGTGTCCTACTTTTTTTCTATGTTAAAGATATTAAATGGAAATTTATCAGTTGTATATCTCAGAAATGTATTAATTCTTGATATAGATCTGGATTTGATATCAATAGCAAAAGTAGTACAAAACTCCAAGCAGGAATAGTATCAAACAGTAGAAGCCTCAGGCTCAGTTCTAATGCTTGATCATTCAATATTTCTCAATAAACATCACTGTAAACTGGCACCAACAGTCAACATCTTTAAATAAAGGTCGACTTCTTAACCTCCTCTATGACAAAATGCTCATCGCGTAGTTTACAAGAAAATAAAAGTGTGAGCAAGCATTCCCGGGTCCCAATGACTTCGCTCAATGGTGGGGCTGCAGCCCACACAGACACAGAGCCCAGAGAGAAAGAAAACAGTCGTGTGCTGAAAGCCTCTCTCCTCGTGAAAACTTATCGCGATGCTACCCACCGCAATAATTCCTTATATTTCATTTAATTTGGTTCATGTTATTCCTCATATACTCTACCTTGCTTTAATATTTCCTTCGCTGTATTTGCAGGGGAAAACACGTTAATTCCATGCGGCTTTTTCCTAGAAATCCATCAACCGATCTTACTCACCAAAACAACAGCCATCTTGCCGTGACGTCATATGAAAGGGGGACTGTGATTGGATATAGATACTCGACCCGTGACGATCTATAACGCCACATCTTATTGGCACAAAGTTCCTGGACTTTCTTTGGTCAATAAATTCTGTCAATCAAAACCTCACTTTGATTGTTTGATTTTGATGAGAGCTCTCAGGATTTTGACATTCTTTGAATTTTGCTCAAGTGCGGATCTTTTATTTAAGATTCTCTGTGCATTTGAAACTAAATTTAAATAACATAATTCAACAAAATTCAGTTTAAAAACCATAATATAATTTTATCAATTAAATTTGTCCCAACCAGAGAAACATATTTAAATAGCTCTGTTATTTCTGAGTGCAATAATAAATAATCTCATATTGCTCACAGATTCTAAAAGCAAAGAAGATAAGTGAGGATATAAGGAAAATGGAAAACTTCTAGAAAGGTCAGTGAGGTAAATTGGATCTGAGAGCAATATGATTTATATTTCTATCAGGTTGGATTTACTTTATTAACTGGTTAAACCTGAGAGCAATAATAAATTGAAATAAACCACAACTTGTCAATATTCAATGGTACAAACTCAATCTTACTTATAATTTTTAGTGTACTGAATATTATCCATATTAAAACTTTCCAATTGGCAAAAAGTGGTATGTTCTGAACATTTTTCTTCAGATCTACAAATACACAGATACAAACATGTCAAACAGACAGAGATATGAAAACACTTTAGTTATCAGGGCCTGTTGGAATACGGAATGAAAATATTTTATTTAGAGAACGATAGAAAAAAATAAATTCAAGGAGAATGGAATACTTAGTATTACTATTGGTAATTATTCTATGGATTATTTGTTTTAACTTTTATTATGAGATTATTGCTCAAGTTATTTCACTCTTTTATTATGAGATTATTGCTCAAGTTATTTCACTCCCCTATTTCAAGTTATGGATCAAAGTTATGGATCAAAAAAGGTTTATGAGGGGGAGAAACAGTCAAATCGATAGTGGGATAATGGATGAACTTTGGCTTGGAAGGGATAATTTAAAATAAAAAAACAAAAATGAGATAATGGCAAACTCGTAAATATCTTTAACTCAAGGAGCGTAAACCCCAATTCCACCAGAGGACAGTACTTAAAAATTCAATTGCCGCTAGGGGTCGTTATTGACATGTGACTTCACGAAAAATGGATGAGGAACTTTCACCTGTTACTTCATCAGTAACTTCGTGTAATTCCAATGCCACAGTTGTTTTAAATGGTGCTATATTTTCACTAAGCTCTTTGACTGGTGACAGTGATAAAGCTGACTATGGAGCAGACAAGTTTGACCTGCCAGTATCAGCAGCTGGAATCATCCCAGGACCAGATGGAGGTCTGCTGGTCGACACAACAAAAGGGTCAGAATTTGTCAGATATTAGTAATATTTTGTTATGCGGACAGTTTTCCTTGATAACAGTGTTATGCTTTGACTTGATTTTGAAGCAAAATTAACCGGGTGTAAACATATCAGAGCTTGGTGAATGAGTCAATTTGATGATTTTGTTATTGTTCTCAAAATACCATATTATCGCCCATTGTACTCTTTTTGTAGTGACAGCACTGACACTGAATCACAGTGACACTGACAATATCTGACATTTTACGTCAGGCATGTTATTGTCAGTATCTTTAATCCAGCTGATTATTGTGGCCAAGTGGAAAAGTCCTTATGCAGCAGCTGCCAAGCAAAGTCTCATTTATCAACCTGAATTCTCGTGATCTGCTCTCCTGGAATTTTTCCTGGTCTGTGAAAATTTGTACAATATTGGCTCGTGAGAGCAGTGCCAGTCAGGATCAAGCTCCCGCTTCTCCCGCCAGATAGAATGTTTACTTTTATATGTGATTGCCACGCCATCTGTAGTATAACTGATTGGTGTCAGTACAAGGCTTTTCTTTTCATCCAGTTTATTTTTTAAAAAGCAAAAGGATTTGGAACTCTGTTTGGACGAACTGACTTATTATGTGATTATTTCCCCCTGTTTGACGTTTCACACTTAAAAATCCATTTGGGGTCAAAAAGGAGATATATCGGACCTTGCCTTGCTGCTATATTTTTGAGGCATGCACATTTTGACAATTCTGATAATTGCCGGTGGTAATATAGACTGTAATCTCTGTACACTATGAATGTGTGAGTGGTGCTGTGCATAATTAAAAAGTCTAGCAGTGTTGATTGACACCCTGCGGCAAGGCAAGGTCCGATGAATGACTACCATTGGTTTCAATGGTAGAGACGAATCAAACTTGTGCTCATATTTACAGACAACTAGCAACCAAATTTATGAATGGTTTCCAAAGGAAATTGGCCGTTGGAGGGTGGCTCGAACCTGACTGCATGACGGGAAATATTTTGCATTGCAAACATCTGCCGGCCTTTCTTCAAGATGGGAGGGAAATTTCAGATTCACATCGATCATTAACAAACCAATGTCAAACCTATTGCGTTTTTATTATGCAATCTTTATACAAGTATATTGCAATCTGTATGATATACCGTATTTACTCGTGTATAAGACGAGGTTTTTGTACACAAACCGTTAGTTAATGTTTGGGGGGGTCGTCTTATACACGAGAGCAACCTGTGGACGAGGATTTACGCCAAATAGTTATGGCACTACAAATTTCTCCATGTCAAAATAAAAAGTTTTCCTTAAGAGCACATCGGACATAGCAGATCAACTTTAATTGCGTTTTAAATGATATATAAAGGTATTTACCCAATATTATCAGAACTTACGCTTCGCAGATCGAGATTTTCTACACGCCAATGTCTCAAGAAAAATACGACTCGTCTTATATTCGGAAATTGCAAAATAACCTCAATTTTGGGGGTCATCTGAAACACGAGTCGTCGTATACACGAGTAAATACGGTATTTGTAATATATATATGTCACCATTCCGAAGGCAAAACTGAGAAAAACAATAAGGTAAAGCTGAAAAATAGAGGTGGAAATGATCTGAACAGGCCGTCCCCACTATTCCGGATGTGCCGTGTGTAAACAATTGGGTCAATTATGATTATAGCACTGTGAAAATGCAGTGGATATGGGAAAGCAGAAAGCGAGAACTGTTACCTCATAGGTCGATTGCGTGTTGCCATACTGCTCAATTGAAAACAACGAACCAGAAGTGTACAAACAAAATTGGAAGTGTACAAAAAATCAAAGTTCAATCATTAAAAAAACAAGATGGTAACCTGCAATCACACTGAGTTACTGACAAAATAACAAGTAAAAGTGCCAGAGTTGTATGCACCAGAGGACACAGGCAAGGCAGAATAGTTTTGCTCTTTACTCTCTTGCAGGGATTGGGAGCAATTTCTGAGAGGAAGAAGAGATTCAAGTTAATTCATAAAAAGAATCAATTAAACTTGAATTTCTGGCACAATGTGTCAAATATTTGGGTCCAAATGATATTGATTGATAATATATAATATGTAATATATGATATAAATAATAATATGTCATAATGATAATAATAATGATGATGATGATATAATAATAATAATAATAATAATAATAATAATAATAATAATAATAATAATAATAATAATAATAATAATAATAATAATAATAATAATGATATGTCATAATAATGTCATAATAATATATAATAATTATATGTAATTTGTATTGCAGTTTGGTGCTTTCTGTCGGTGGGGAGCTGGGCCAACTCAGCAGTCTGGGTACCACCAGCCAGGTGACACTCAACAGTATAAGTTCAAATTCAGATCTCCATGCCCCAGGTGAGTGGCTTTTTTCAAGTCTTATATTGAATCTTCACCTGTCCAATAACATGTCTGAATTAAAAGCATTGAAACTCAAGATTTAAGTTCAACATAATAATTGATATGTATTTTCATATTAAATGTTTTTAAGCAATAGACTAAATAAAAAGCATGAAGCTTTCAATTTTCAACAAATTGCAAGAATAGTATCCATTTCTTGGGTCCAGGCAACAATATCATAAAAGAAGCACAACTTCTGTAATAGCTGTGGGTCCAAAAGATGCATTAAGTTCAAATAAAATTCTGGATCCTCAAGATAATATGAAGAGTGATTAATATGCTCATCCTGTGCAAATAAATTCAAAATGTTATGTTTTTTGTTGTTGTTTGTTTTTTTTAGTTCAGTTATTGGGCCCACATGATTCTATTATTGGGTCAAGCACTGGACAGCTCTTTGAAGTACAATCTGATGGTATTAGTCACACATCACTAGATGGAGCTGGAGATGGCACAACCCTGCAGCTAGCACCTATAATTCTAAGTCCACATATGGTACCAGCCCCTGAAGTAAGACCCTCTATCAATCTACATTTAATCTTCCATCACATTAGTGATTAAGAGGGAATCAATGCTTTTAGTCCTCAAAATTTGCGGAAGTTGGAGATGAAAAGAAATTTACAACCTAATTTTTACCATATCTATGTTGTTGAAGTTATTTTGAACCAGAAAATTGTATTCCAATTAGTTAAAATTAGAATGGTGGGACATGGTTTTTTCAACCTATCTCAATCAGCATCATTTGGATGTTCCTATTTGCCACTATGTTGATACTTTTCTTAATATTTTTTTCACACCATTGTCTGTATCATATCTTTCCACACAATTTTAGATATTATTCACACCTTCCCTATAATGTGTTATAATTCTTAGATTTGTTTAATATTATTTTCAGAAAAATAATTATAAAGAAACAAAGGGATTCCACTCGAAAAATATGGCAACACATTGCCATTTCAAAATTCCATCTGTGTCACTTCTGCTTCTTCAACAATTCCGGTTTTCATAATGGTGACAATATCTTATGCCAAGCATGGGTTGGACATCATGCAATCTCTGATTTTTAAATGTATACTGATAATCTGAGTCACTCATTGTGAAAGTTTGTTTAATGCAGAGACGGAAAGGAGGCTGGCCAAAAGGGAAGAAGAGGAAACAGGAGAAAGAAAGTAATGCCCCAAAAGCTCCAGCCACAGCGTAAGTATCAATTGCTCCTATTTCTCACATCATAGGCAAAGTGCCACTTCAACACATGTCATTAAATGTAACAAATTTGCACTATTATGTGTATTCAAATCCTCAAGTCCTGTACATATAGATAAATGCCAATGGATTAGGGTCTTGTCATTGAGCTCACAGCTGTATCAGAATATGTTCATTTCATTGGATTTAAGTTCTGACCAACCAATCTTACTTGTGGAAGCAAGTGGTTTGTGTGAGTGTGGACAAATTAACCAATCAGTTTTGGGCATAAAAGTGAAAATTACTGACCCATGAGAAAAATCTGCCTGGATTGAGGCAGAAAAGGGCCATATGCTGGCCTCTATTCCTGCATGGAGGATTGAGATGGAACACAGTCTGGAATCTGTAAACCAAATCACTCCAATGTTCCAATCTGAAAGTGCTCCATTGTAAGCAAACCTTCACTGAGTAGGCATTTGCATGGGATCACTGGTCAGCTGAGCAAAGTTTGATGCAGAAAACTCATCTATTTTCAAATGACACAGACATGTATGTGGGGGTAATACGATGGGTAATGACATTTGATCACAAAGTTCAGTGTATAAACATTTATATTATGTAAGGAAAAAGTGCTTGAATATCTGATTTTGTGAAAGATTTTAATTTAATTATTTTACTCTTTAAGATATTTTTACTTCTGGAGAGGTCTCTCACTCTTTTTTCCTTTTCATAAATCTTAATATTTTAAGTCAGCTGAATAAATAATATTTGACATCAAGTTTTGTATTTTTATATTTTAGGTATGTGCTATTTGCAATAGAGAGAAGAAATGAGATCAAGAAATCTCACCCAGAGCTGCCATTCCACGAAATCACAAAACTTGTGGGCAGTGAATGGTCAGCAATGACATCACAACAGAAACAGGTATGTCAGTATGTTCCACTGTACTGTTGTGTGAATGTGACTTATTAACCAACTTCTGAATTGTCATTGCTGGAGTGGCCTCTGACTTGCCAAGTAGTTAGCATTGTCAACTGCTGGTGGTTCAAAAAGATAAAGTAATAACTTTGGTTTTGTGTAAGAACATTATTTTAAGCATGTAAAGAGAATATTTTACATATTTGTCACACAGCTAAATATGTAACCTCTATTATCCTTTCCTCCCAGATCATTATTATTGTTAATCGATAGTCCATCAATTAAAAATGACATGGGACTCACAGCTTGCAAGCAGGTTGTCCTAATTGTTTTGACATCAGATATTTCCCTCATCATTGATATTTCATAATGTTGACAACAATCTTTCTCTGACTGATCTTACTATTGAAATAAATTGTAAATGTCTTAATAAATGATTTTAAAGGGAACACTGGTGAAAAGTTAATTTCAGTTTTCAAAAGAAATCTTAAAATGTTGTTTAATTTATTGCAGAAATATTTAGCAGAAGCTGAGGCAGATAAAAAACGTTACATGGAAGAACTTAAATCATACCAACAGTCAGATGCTTATCAAAATTTCCTGAAAAGAAGAAAATTAAAAGGCTTATGCAGTGGTGAGTTAAAAGTTAAAGAATAGCTTTACATTCCTTGTACAGACATAAAAAGGATTGTTACTCATGGCCAACTTGTAATATAATTACAAGAGAACAATGTTCTATGGTATTCCTTCAGGAGCATTCCTTCCATAAAATAGACTGCACTGCATTTCATCTTAAAGGAGGTGTCACCTGGTGGTTCAATATACTTATCAGTGTCTTTGATATTTTTTTTTATAAAAATCTTTTAATAGTATTGGCCAAACTAATGCAGTGATAATAATGACAAAACTGTTATCTGTATCTTCAAGACTTTTTTTCATTATCAAATACATCCACAGTTTGAAAATAGATATACATGTATTTGACAAAACTGATCATAAAAAACATTCTGTTCTCTTGCTTACATCACTGTGCCAATATTCAAATTTATATGAAAGAAAGGTAATTTTTTGGGAATCATCAAATTAAAAGCTTTGTTTTATGAGATTGATTTTGCTGTTTTATTAGATAAATTTTATATGTTATAAATGTGATTGCAGAAGACGAAGGCATTGACTCAGCAGAATCTTCCTACATAAATGATTTAGATGTGAGTACTGAATCAACTCTCTGAAGGACTAGCCTACTTTTATATTGGTCATTGTCAGAACTAACCAACTTTAGCTCTGGATTTCTCCCACTCCTTAACTTCCATAGATTTGAACCATATTAATTTAATGTACCCAATCAGACACTTGGGTCAATAGTTCAGGGGTCAAGTTGCAGTATCATAAAATAACATCATAATACCCTCATTTAGTTAAGAATAATCTAGACTTGAACAACCTTCACATCT
Organism: Amphiduros pacificus; assembly: GCA_949316495.1. Classification (NCBI taxonomy): domain Eukaryota; kingdom Metazoa; phylum Annelida; class Polychaeta; order Phyllodocida; family Hesionidae; genus Amphiduros; species Amphiduros pacificus. Next base: position 46,965,776 of record OX439000.1, on the reverse strand, counting down.
TTAATAGTGGTGGATGCCAAGATCCTTCAAAACCTACTAAATTGAAATAAGAAAGATATATTATTGGTAAACATAAATTTATTCCTGTAAATAACTTGATGTCAGTTGTGCTGATTTCAATTTAGTGCCACAAAAACTGTTGAGATAACCATTAAATGTATTCTGTTGCAGGAGGATGGCCTGTATTGCAAAGTTTGTAACCAATACTTTAGTTCTGTACACAATCGCAAGGAACACATGTTTGGCAAACAACACCTCCTGGCTATCACAAGTGAGTAAGCCTAGCACATATTCTATCTGAGTTGTATGATAAAGGAATAAGGGTGCGTTCACTCACACTACAAGAAAACATTTTGGGATAATGATCTATGAATATGAGACACACACAGCTTTTTGTTGTCTTGAAGAAGGAAAATGTTTAAGTTTAGAAGGTATGATCACTCAGAGTGAGTAATATACTAAATACTAAGCAATAATTCCCAATATTCATAGATTGCTTGCATTGTAGGTGAGTTTGAGAAGGAGTTACAGAGACAACAGGATGGGGATGCTGAGGCTGGGACCTCTGACCTTAGCCAGGATGTGGCAACTTCCGACTCAGAGCAGAGTATAGGGGCTCCGAGCTTCTCCCGACCAAGGGATACAGTCGACACTAATTCATTCATACAGCACTTTATGGAAAAAAATTATGGTAACTTCATGCATTTTGCTTTGAAATAGAAGAATACTTAGTGCTCCAACTTCTTTTGTCTGTCAGGGGACTTGGGTGGTTATCACGTTTTGTTTTGGGGGTGTTTGCAGATATGATGACTACCATTTGAGTTTAACCAATATTAGGTTCCCTTTGATATCTTTACAATGAATTCACAAACATAATTTATTTCAAGAGCTAGACAAAGATAGCTATGTATAATTGTGGTACATTATTTTGAGATAACAGCTGATGTAATTTGAAGATAAAGTTACTGTTGCCTTATTAAAGATTGAAGTGTCCCAAAAAAATATGTAACAGTTTTTCACACTAGGTGGCAGCATTACACACTCAAAGAGTTTTGATATTGCAGTTAACAGTGATCTTACTGTTTATACTTGTTCATTTCACATTGTTGAATGATGATATTTATAGATATTAGAGAAGTTTTCAGTAAATAGAAGGGTACTCATGGAATCGTGATCAATGAAAAAAAGGGTTTTCTGAAAAAAGTCCTGTATTTTGATGAATCACTCTCCAAGAAAAAATCTTATACATCTTAATACATCAAAATACATTAATGTACTTCTCTTATTGCAGCCCGTGAAGTAGAAATTCAGGAACTCCAGAAATCACTGCACAATGCAAAGGAACAAAATGATGATCTGGTCAATAAAATACAAATATATAAGGTATTTCTATAGTATTATTTATCATATTAAAACTAGTACAATTAATACCAAACAAAATTGAAAAACTATGAAATCTTTCATATGCCTCTGGTTTGTTCTGGTGTCATTATAGTTAATTATGGCTATTTATGAAACATTAACAAAATCTTAAAATTAAGCACATTAAAAAAAAGTCTGTTTTATTGTAGGAAGTCGAAACTAAATTGGAACAGGACCTGGGTAATCTAAAGGCATATGGTGCTGCCCTCTCTGCTCAGATTGACACACTTCGCATGGTGCCCATGTTATTTGGAGTGGTGAACTTCTAGCATTGGTCACTGCTACTCTCATTCCAGCGTCTAGTTCAACATGGCTCATAAAATACAGGGGTTATTCAGACATAGACGCCTTTATAGAATTCAGTTATTCTCCACCAGAAATTCCTCATAAAGGCTTCACAGTCAGGATAACATGCCTCACCCAAATCTTGTTTTGGAAGGAGAGATTGAATTGGGCCATTCTTGCCTGGATACTGCACTGTTGCAGTTACAGACATAATACCAATTTGGAGAGTTTGGAGAGTAGCAGACATTTTTTGTTGTAAATATATAAATATATATATAAATTTATCTGAAAATCATTATTTAAAATATTTAAATACCATGAAGAGTTATTATACCAAGTATAACACTCTCATTTGTATATGAAATTGTAAATAGCAAAGAGAGGATATAATTTATCCATATTAAATTATGTTCATTAAAAAGTGCTTTACCTGACAATACTATCATCAAATTTGATGGTGCCAATTATTATGGTCTCTGCATAATGCTACAAAAGACTGAAATGTGTCTCCCATGTTCTTGTTTAGGTTCTTTGTGTGACTTGCATTCAATATGATGTGAGTCTATGGAATGCAGTCCTGCCCAGTCTCCTGGTCAAAACTTAACATGGAACATTTTTACAGACCAAAGAGCCTACATTATTGTCATGCTTGTTCTGGATATGTATTTTGATGTATTCTAACATGAATTCTACATGCATTCTAATGATATGATCCAGCAAACCACCCATGGATTAAAAAGCACTTGAGAATGGTTTTAGTATGGATTTTTTAACTTACTACAAGGGTTAGGCTCTTCATAGTTTGTTTGGAAAAACACCATGCGAAATACAGTTCTGAGTGTTAGATTTGAGATTGTGTAGTAGTTCCTTTATTTTCAAAACTCATTCTTTAAATAAGGGATTTCCCTTTTAATCAAAATTCATTCCTTATTTTGAAAGGGATCTCAGGTGTTTCAGAATTCACAGGAGGCATGATAGATCAAAATAGGACTCTAAATTAAGTTAAAGTATATTTTGGAGTTACTCATTCCATTACCAGTGTCAGTATAAGCAATATAAGTTCCACAGTATTGTAGAATCTGTATATTTTTTGCAGAATTTATGAGTATTTTTGCAACCTGCCAAACCAAGTTGAAGATGGACTTCAAAACTGGTCCAAAGTAATGTTGTCAAAGCAATAAAACCTACACAATTACTTAGTAGTGAGATTGCTTTAGACTTTTCAGGTACAGGTTTTTTTTAAAAGTTAAGGCCAATATCCAAGTTTCACCAGTGGAGCACCAGACAGGGAATGGTTAGTTCATCGTTTAGCCACCAGAATTGGTTCGCTTCGGGTCATGGCAAACCAGGTGACAGCATTTAATGAGCAAAGTTCAAGTTAATATTTGAGGGTTCAAGAATGAAATACTTCCAGGGCATATGTTACAATTAGATATACCGGTACTTGTCAAACAACTCTATGCTTTGCATATGCTATTGCCTTCATATTTGTCATTATTGTGGGGGACACACATTCTGTAATCGGCCTGCTACCTTAAAAGTCAACCTTTGATTGTCTCAATTCAAATAGCCGGGGACAAAAAGGAAGGGGTGTACTTAATCTTTCTGAATTTGTGTGTAATGGAAGTTTATCTCACTTTGAGTTACGATTTCATGACTTGTGTTATGACTTGTGTTATTGAACTGTTGCACATTATGTAGCAATATGATGCCTTATCATTGATATGACAACATATACTCAGAATGTAGCAGGAACAAAGCAAGGATTTGAAAAGGTGATCAAGTCATCACTCATATAACTTGTAATGTGTTTTCAGACTCTGTAAAATTGAGAAATCTTTCATTAAACGATTTGTAATATGAAAATATATGGCCCGCCTGAAACAGTGGCAAAGGCGTTGTGGGCCTGAACTAATGTGCAAAATCCCCTTTGCAAAATGATATGGCTCTAGTTATTGTCTACTTAATTTTATATTAGAAACATGGTTTCATTCAGTGAATAAAAAATTGAAATAAAAATTAAAATATAGAAATGAAGATTCTAATATTTTGGCATATTTGATCATTCAATCATTTACACATTCCAGATGTTTAAAAGTCTTATAGTTTTTGGAGAGAATCATTGGCCTCGTGAAGGTCAATTGCCGCAGGTTGTGATGAGCCTGATTCAGATAACATGAAGCACTTGATCTAGAATTAACATTACCATGAACATGAAAAAATAAAAGCTTGCTTGACCAGATCTATCATTTTTCTGGTGCATTCTGGGGTTGCCTTTATTGTGAATGATATTTACATACATAAACCAAATTTTTCATGTTTTTCATATTTCTCATATTATAAAAAAATAATTCTTGTCAATTTTCTTAGTTGAAATGTCATGTTGAAGCCCATTGGGTCACTGGCAATTTGATTGAAATTTGTCTAATGTTTATATTATTAATTGAAGGTTTGTGGTGCTGTCAACAACAGTATTTGCCATTACATAATCCTTGTAATCTGACATATTTATGTACAAACCAACTGTGTCAAATAAACAATCTTTTTCAAATATGTGACAATCTCAGTACTCATTCTGTGGCATCGCATTTTACATATATTATGTTGCAACGTAGGCAATCCTTGCAGTAAACATGAAAAAGTGGTGCTCCACATGTCACACGGATGGTAAAAAAACAACAAATAAAACAAAGGCTATTTAAGCAAACAAATAATAAATAAATAAAGGAACAACTTGTACTTCACAAACAGAACAAAAACTTAACAAACTTATTATGAATGCCATTTTGGACAAATGTTATCCTCTCCTAATGATGTCACAGGGCATTAAAAGCCATTACAACCCATATAACTACACATTGCTTATGGTCATACCAATCACAGAATAATACAGATAATCCATTTTTTTTTATCCAATGCCGTTGAAAAAGGACCATCCATGTTAAAAAAATTGCACTTACTTGATTGATGTTTATAAATTAATTGTATTACATATATGTCACTTTGAAATACTCTGAAAGTTCTCATCTTCTGGTCAGCTATCATAATACCCAGCATTACGAGGCCTCTTCAATATATGTTATATACTGAGCCCAATGCAAAGGAGAGTACTATCATAACAGTGTTTACTACACGTATTGCATGCATGTGTATAACATTTCCTATTGCATCATATGTTTCGCCAGGGGTCAATTTATCGAAAATAAATATTTATATTTTGTATAAATGCCTTTTTGGAAATGTTTCTTCAAAACCGTTTGTTTGGTAAGGAAAAGACCCCTTTCTAAAAGAGGTAGACTTTTGTACCTATAGCTGAGTTCATAAAAAACTTAGATAAACTACTGCTTTCAAATCTGGACAAAGAATATTACCATAATTGACAGACCTAAGCATCTTTTATCCTAGCATTGCAATCCACTTTGAATTGTTTTAATTCTTATTCATTTGAATCCAACTATTTTATACCTGTGGTTTTTTAATAAAGAAACATGTGAAAACAAAAACAAAAAAATGGGCAGATCTATAAGCATTGTGATCCTTTTTTGTTGAATTGCTTTTTCTCTCTATTTGTCGTTTGGGTGTCACATTGATTTGATTTGATCTGAAGTGTTTCATCATTTGACAGGTACATGCCAGCAAGCACGTGGGCTTGTTTATATTGGTGGTCAAATCCGGTTCGGCCGTTTTATTATGCAAAAATATGATAATGAGGCATTACACACCTCCATGATGTCATTGTCACGTGACCGACAATTCAAAACATCTGCACTTTCAGGATCGACACTTAGAATTTTTGGCCGGTTGTTCATGCTATTTTTTCACTTGTTCGTATAGTTACAAGTTTTACTTCGCTGTTATACAAATCAAAATATTGTAGGCTTGTATATAGCATATAATTTGTAAGTAGACGAATTGTATATAGCTGTCAAAATGTCCGTGGAAGTCGCCTCCCACCTTGGACAAGATATGCAAGATGGCGAAATGGTCAATGGCAACGACAACGTGCTCTTCAGCGAGGAATCTTCGGAAAATGCACCAGTAAAGGAAGAGAGGATAATAAAGAAAGCTAAGCGACACCTGAAAATTAGTCCGAAGAAGGAAGAAGGGGATGACAATGGTTTGGGTGGACCGGCTGTTAATGGAAGCCGTCTTGTTCTGCCGACGAAAAATAGCAGAAAATCCCGCAACGGCAGAGGACGCGGTCTGCCAAAGAAAGGTGTGTGTATTTCACTCTAAATGTCACTCAAATTTCATGAAATTTCAGTCCGCTTTACGCCTGTCACTTTCATGAAATACACTCACTAGAAGCACATTGAGGTAACGCATTGGTTGGCAAGTTATATTTGGTGAAAAAACTGTCGGGGGTTTGTTGAAATTTAAAGGGCTAAGAGCTTGTAAACAAAGGATATACGGGGATTGTTGTGGCGCGAAAGATCCATAGAGAGGCCCCTGGACCGAGCCACGTGGAGGTGGAGGCCCAAAGTGGGGAGGACAGGTCTTGGTAAATGACTAAAGTGAAATATATTTGCAGGCAAACTATATTTATTTCTTGACATAACTGTAATTAAAATGCGTTTTCTGAAGGAAACAAATATGATAGATGTCAACGCATGGTTTAATGTGTGAAAATGAATTATGTGAATGAAAAGAAAATTGCAATAACCAACTGAACCTCATTTTTGACAACACATAAACATTGGTCATTGGACCTTGTCAAAACTTCACTATGAGACCATATGATCCACCAATATATATCCAGAATATTTTCATAACACAAAATATACACATATAGATCTGGTAAACACCAGATGGTCATGTAATCATGTATGTAACCTGTATGTATGTAATCATATGTAACCTGTGTGCAAAATAATGTAACCTTTCTTATAAGCATTATTATGGACCTTAATCTACACATTTCAGCTTTATACTTTAAGTCTTTATGTACATTACGTTCAACACAGAAGTTTTATTTTGTGAAGTGTTTGACCAATCTGTTCCCTTGTAAGAATTACAATATCAATCACAACATGAACAATACATTTGAAATTTAAAATGAACAAATTACTGGTACTTGATTTTATCACCCCCACATTGAAAATAACAATGGTCACACAGTGGAGGTGCAGTAATGACCAAATAATCCTATCTGTGGGTGTTATTGTGGGATATTATGACCCCTGCATATTATTCTATATTTTTTGTTCACTGCTGTTTGCCATCTTTGATTTTTTTTTAAGTTTCAAAGTTCAGTATGTCAATGATTTAAATGATAATAATCAGAATCTGAATCGGGGGCTTTTTGGCGTGGAATGGCTCATCACACCTTATTACTGGACCTATGTCTGGCATTAATTTAACATATCATCCTTATTTTACCTTAAATCCATCATTAAACTACATTAAATGCCCAAGTTGAATTCTGCAGATATAAATTTCTGGAATTGACTGATTCACATATTTTTTTATGAAACCACTGATTATTACAATACTGGTTGTGACATTTGTCGATACCTTTTGTGACATTTGTCACAAGGTATATATCATGATAAACATTGGAAAAAGCATCATTGAGTTGCCCTCACTTGTATTTTAGTTCAGACTTGTGAACAATTTTCCTTGATTTGTTCTATTACTTTGGAACTTTAACAATTGCAGCCTCAATATTTCGTTCAGGCAGGAACATATAACATGGTGAAAAGATGTCATGTTAAAAACCATCATTATTGGTTTTGTTTTCAGTAACCCTGGTGGAAGATTTAGAATAAGCATACACATTTGAACCTTATGAGATGTCATATTTTTTGTATATTTACAATGTGAAAATCACAAATATAAATCATTTAGTTAATGAATTCAATCAATATTTATGTAGAGCAATATTTGAACTAATAGAGTGTGGGTTTGTTGGTTGTTACAGGTGGAGCTGGAGGCAAGGGCACATGGGGAAAGCCAGGGTCTGAGCTGTTCTCAGAAGAAATGGAGGATGCCCACGATCCTAACTATGACTCAGATTCTCATGTAAGAAAACTATTATCAAATCAGTCTATTCTGTGAAAAAGAGTCAGTTGATTCTCTAACTTCCATGTAGGTTGAGGATTGACTACCTCTGTTTGGCAGAGTTATCAGTCTTGAATGTATGTCACATATATTTTGACAGCAAGACATAAAATTGAAGAAAATATTTGAGGGTTATGCTGGGCTGAAAAAAAGTTCACCTGGCCAACAGTCATCAGCTGGCCAGACCAAACCACCCTACTCTCATAAATGGGTCATGTGTCTGTGTTCCTCTAATTCATTGTTAAAAACATTTGGGATGTGTCTGAGAAATTGCTCTCAAATCACTCTGCACTTATGTCTATATCAAAATCCTTGATATTTATCTGTCGAGAATTTGTACTAATAATGACACTGTTTTTATGTTTTAACCCCAAATGGACTAAATTTTGTTGATTGGCAGGACTAACCAATTGTTTTGTGGAGAACTGAATCTACATACTAAATTTATAAAATTTATAACCATGGTTATTCAATATGTTTAATGAAGTGCTGGGTTCATGATCCAGTCAGTCTGACGTCATTATCATGATTACATTAAAACAAGTTCCAGCCCCTCAGAATGTTACAAATGATGTCATCAAGCCAGAACAATTGGGACGTCAACGTCCTTCCCGTCCATTGCCGGTGGTGGACGTCAACGTCCTTCCCATCCGTTAAGGGTTAAATAGACAACTTCAATATATTACAAAAAACCTTAATACTTCCAAAGTGTGAACTTCATAAAAACTGTAATTGTATTGATGCATTTGATTTTAGGCTCAAGTAAAAATCACTTCCTTCTGTGTAGATTTAACAAGTCAATAAGAAATAGAATTTTTTTTATGCGGATGGTATCTTAATTATCACTATGCAATATCGAATCAAGGGAGCAATGGCAGTACAGGGAATTTGTAAAAATCATGCACAACCTCAGGAGGGAGGGAAAGAGATAAGTTGACACTATGCTAAGATGTAAATAATATGTTTATCACTATCAAGGCTAAATGTGTATTAAATGACGATTTTTTTCTTGAGACTATCATGTTATATAAACAGAGGAGAAATGTAAAAAAAATGCATTTGAGGAAGAGCATTGCTCACCTATGCTAATGCCACAATCTAAATGGTTGCATATCTGAATTTTTGGGGGCATTTTTAATTTGAGTGACAATCAGGAACGTGCTAAAATATGTGCAAGACTTGTGCAGATTTTGTTGTTGAAACTGTTTACCTTGGGTTTGTGTATATATACAGATGGTATAAATACTGGGTCATTGAGAGGTTTGTTTTTGTGGAAAATCGGAGGGTTCCAGAGTACACACTGTGTAGTGTGGTCCAATACATATGCTGCATGCAGTGGGCATGCTATCAGTCAGAGATTGGTACTGCAGTGGAGCGTGTATGTTTACGGTTAGAGGGGCCAGCAAGATATTGATGTAGGCCACCAAGGGTCATCAGATGTGGGGCAGTGTGTCGGGAGTGTGAAAGGTCAGACATGGTGCTCGTGCTTCACCACCATGTGACAGTCAAAACATGCTTCAACAACGTGCATGCAAACATGAACTCCCCAAGTTACCAAACCATGTGACACATTGTTATTTTGATTTACTCCAGGCATGGTGATGTTATGAATATTTTAAGCAAATGTTTAAAAGTTAGATATTTATCATGCTCACAACAGTATCAATAAATGTTAAAAATGACATTGCAAATTTATCATTCTACCCCCAACATGTTGACATGAAATTATGAAATTGCAAACATAAATCATCTTATAATTCACTGAATTAATACCTTATTTGAATAACAACCATGGTTACAATTCATTCAACACACGATCTCTACTGGGAGGTGGGAGGTTCAAGTAAGAGTCACCGGCGGCCTCTTTCAGACTGATTAAATGCAATTAAAACTGATACACCTTATGTTGCAAATTAATCATACAAACATCATTCAACAGAAATTTAAAGAAGTAAAAATTATATTTATTTGTTGAAATTTCATCACCAGTATTGACTCCTCAGAGGCTGACAAGAGAATGAATTGACTTTCCAAGAATAAACAAAAACCAAGATTTAAAGGAACTTTGTGGCTCCATTGAAAATACCAACCATGACACAACGATTGAATTATTACTCAGCTTTGTCTGTCATTAATATGACACACAGTACATGTGAGGCCAGTGTTGGTCATTTTTGCTGATGGCTGAGAAAAAAAAACATTGGGTGGGTTCTCAATTTAAGCACAGTGGGTTACATCATCTTTTCTCAGGAGCTATTCTGAACCAAAGATAATTTTGAAGTCACCATTGTTGACACTGAATTTAGAAGAGGAAAGCTTGATGCAAGTTTTTTTGCTTGATGATATTTTTGTGTACCTCAAAGGATATATGATATAACTCAGTTGTATTTTTTTTAAGTGCTGTTAAAAAAATTATTTTGTCATGATTTTTGTGTTTTGCACAGACAAAGCCATACAGATAGCTAAAGATAGCTTTTATTGTTTATTAAGGATGTGAAGATTGAAAAGTTGGAACCAGCCTTAACAGATGAGGATCTCGTAGAGGCAGTGCACCCAGTTCTCAAGGAATATCTTGAACATGGCTCAACTGTGGAAGTCCTGGTAAGCCCGTGTACATATTCAGAATACTGTTTGTTTAAACTTACTGTGTAACCCGAAATTATACTTAATATAATGATTGGAAAATCTGGATTAAACTTTTTTAGAATTCCCTGGAAGAATTGAACATAGGTCCCAATCGGCATAAGATCACAGGGATGGCTGTCACATTGGCACTGGACAGACACAACCCTCAGAGAGAGATGACATCGCGCTTAATCTCAGACCTGTATGGCAACTTTGTGTCCCAGGAAGATGTGGCTAAAGGCTTTGATGAGGTGCTACAGAACCTGGGTGATCTCTCGCTAGATACTCCAGATGCCCCCACTGTGAGCTTCTTGTTTATTCATTTTTGCATTCGTGCTTTATGCATTGAGATATTTGCCAAAGATTATGATTTGAAATTCTCTGCGTTTTATGCATGAATTTTCAGTTCACCAAATTTTAAAGTAAGAGTGAATGTTTCAGGTGATTGGTCAGTTCATCGCGCGGGCCGTGGCGGACGACTGCCTTCCTCCCAAGTATGTGCAGCAATTCAAGGGATCTGTAGACTGCCAATATACACAGTAGGTGGAGCTTTTTTCCCCCTTTTAATCTTGTTTGTTTTCAGACATAAAACCCAAATTGTGAGAAAATATGGCCTACATAAGGTCCAAAGAAACAAAGATTCACCTACAGGAAATTATATAAAAATACAGAGTTCATTATAATGTTTTTACAGGTCAGCTTTAGGCAAAGCTGATGTGCTGCTAAGTATGAACCATGGCATTGTCCGACTTGACAATGTGTGGGGAGTAGGCGGTGGCAACCGTCCAGTGAAATACCTCAGCAAGAGGGTAAGTCAGCCCATCATCCTTCATCCATTGATAACTTGTTAACAACTTTTTTTTTTAATATACAAGCTCAATAAATTTGATTTATTTTGAAAATAATTTTTTTTCTGTCAATAACATTTGATCTCAAACATAAAAGTAACATGTCTGAATTGGATTTAGATAAAGAAGATCTCAAGGCCATGATGAACTTTACTTAATTTTACTATGTGTATATATATATGATATGATTTTTTGTAGGTATCTCTCTTATTGAAGGAGTATCTCTCATCAGGCGATGTAGTTGAGGCTGAGCGTTGTCTGAGGGAACTTGACGTCCCACACTTCCACCATGAACTTGTATATCAGGTTAGTTTTACCAATTTTCTTGATCATTCCTTGAGTGTCTTGTTTTCCTTTGTGTCAGTTTGTATGTGATTTACTTACCATGGTTATTATTGATTATGTTTAGGCTGTGATGCAATCATTTGAAGAATCAAATGATCGAGCAATGGTGTTAATGACCACCTTGCTAAAGACGCTAGTCAAGTCCGTTGTAATTACTCCAGACCAGCTACGCAAGGTCAGTGCAACCTTTTATATCTCTCTTTATCTTTTTTGCAGACTTATGTGGTAAAAAATTTCTTAATAGGTACATGTGCACTTTTCTTCCAAAATCAATTTATGGTCCACAAACATACTCTAGTTTCCTTTAAAACAGAGATTTTGTTGTTATTTTGATTGGATTCCTTGTATTCTTAGTCACATGGTGAGACAAGTAACAAATGTTGCTGTGTCCAGACATTACCAGAGACCTGGATATTTGCCAATTTGGCTTCTACTGTTAAATGTTTCAAAAGGTTTTAAAGCTGAAATAGAAGGTGCATAGTTTAGACTAAAAGCCAGTTGGCAGTGGCTGATGTTTTATGGGGATTGCGTGATGTGGAAATAACGCTAGACGAGACCTATCCAGGTGTGCCATGGCCTAAATCTGATTACCCTCACCAAAATGTTTACTGTGCACAGCTTGTGTTTGTTTGTTGGTGTGTGTGTATGTGTGTCAGGTATAGGTATGTGTCAGGTATAGGTGTGTGTCAATTATAGGTGTGTGTCAAATATAGGTGTGTCAGTTATAGTTGTGTCGGTTATAGGTGTGTGTCAGGTACAGGTGTGTGTCAGGTATAGGTGTGTGTGTCAGGTATAGGTGTGTGTCAGGTATAGGTAAGTGTCAGGTATAGGCAAGTGTCAGGTATAGGTAAGTGTCAGGTATAGGTAAGTGTCAGGTATAGGTAAGTGTCAGGTATAGGCAAGTGTCAGGTATAGGTAAGTGTCAGGTATAGGTAAGTGTCAGGTCAGGTTAGGTAGAGATGTGTCTGGTTAGGAAATGGCCTGTGTCTGGTCAAGTTGATGCATGTCTGGTGAAGTAGGTTACATTATGTTGAATAGGTTATGTACAGTGACAGTGAAATGTTCCTGCTACTCAAACACAACCCACGTGCCATGCAGCAGGTGCAGATGATACATCATCATTACTATCAAATATCTATGAGGAAAATATTTTAATGGGGCTGGGCTGGTCATAATGAATAATCAACTTCAGTTACATGTGGCAAACAGTTTAGTAGTTCATCATCATTCAGTGATAACCCTTTTTTGGATGAGTTGGCAGGAATCAAAATTACAAATCTTCATTTAAAACTTTCATGAAATCACTTTTTCAAGCATTTTTTCCTTATAATAAAATTATTTTGTGAACAATCACATTACCCATACATAAAAATTACAAATCTTCATTTAAAACTTTCATGAAATCATATTTTCAAGCACTTTTTCCTTACATAATAAAATAATTTTGTGAACAATCGCATTACCCATACATAATCTTTTGTGCCATTTGAAAATGGATGATTTTTCCCCAGAAATGGAGATGAGTTTTCTCCTAAAATCTCTCCATTTGAACAAACCTACCTAGTAAAGGTTTGCTAACAATGGGACACCTTCAGATTGGGACACTGGAGTGATTTGGCTTACAGGTTCTTGTCTGTCCATTGTTTGTTTTATCAGGTACAGGCCTAACACTCCGTGATCACATGCTTGTACTTAGATGACCACATAGTGCTAGGCACTTTCAGCAAAACAATAATCTTTTCAGGTGTATTCTAGTTGATTTCAGAGAGAAAGTTTTTTATTTGTATCACAGTTTCATGACCGCATCATTTAAAAATACCCCAAATTGCAAAAAGTGTAAAATTGTCTGTGACCATGATTTCATGAAATCTTTTGAGTATCAAATCAATCAAAAAAACCTTGAGAAATCAAAGACATCTATACACAAGATCTGGAATTAACATAAAAAGGTTCCATTTCTGTCATTGTCCTGAATGTAAACACTGGCACTTATGGTGTTGCATAAACAATTCACTTATGTGACCATACATGATGGCTACACTGAATATTCATTCCCATTTAAATAATATATTACACATATATGAATACCTCAAGTTAAATTTACATTCCTATCAATTGTAGTTTAAGCAGTACATTGACTAGTGGAGCATTATTTAACAGCAATGTCCTGGCTGCACCTTGTTGGGCACCAATGATTCCCATCGCTCCTGAATAATATGGCAATGTGTGCCCGGTGATAGGTGTATGTTAAGCTGTACTATATATATATATGACAAAATAGGCTTGCTGCCAACTGGGACAACGTATACTTGATTAGGTCCTGTTTTACAGATTTTTATCTGGCAACAAATATTTCATTTGCATTCAGGTTTCTCAGATAAGATTTATATATATATAACGTTAAGATCTGTGGTAGATAAATTTTGATTTAGATTCTTACAGACCAATTAGCATTCTCCATAGGCTTGATCATGGTTTAGATTTAGGATGGGTACCCTTATCTTGGGGTAGTCATTGTACCCAGTCTAGTAGTTTTATGACGGCTCCATTGACATTCATGATGGTGTCACTATGGCAAAATGGGAGTTGTGATAACCCTGGCATAGGGGAGTAGAATCATGGTGATAACTCTGGCATAGGGGAGTAGAATCATGGTGATAACACTGGCATAGGGGAGTAGAATCATGGTGATAACAATGGCATAGGGGAGTAGAATCATGGTGATAACACTGGCATTGGGGAGTAGAATCATGGTGATAACAATGGCATAGGGGAGTAGAATCATGGTGATAACACTGGCATAGGGGAGTAGAATCATGTTGGATACATGGACAGAAGAGTGTAGAGTCATGGAGGATTTATGGGCAGATATATGGATATATGGGCAGAGAACATGTATTTTTCTATTTTGATGCCTAGCAAATTGTATCATTTTATGTGTGCTGTATTCATGCAAATCAAAGCAAAGTGGTATTCAGACTATTTACCGTAGTGTAGGAACATCCCCATGTTACATTGCATGCCATGTTGTGGACATCGTACCATATTACCTAACTTAAGGGATGATGTATTTTGACAAGCTCCACATTGTTACGATGATGTGCCAGGGCAGACCCCTCATTACTCCTCCATACATCCTCATGTCATTCTGTCACATGATTATATGGCTCTTGCTGTTATCATGTGAATTGTTTGCTCCTTTAGTTAGTGGAATTACCTGACAGGCAAATATCTTAAAATTTTTGGTTTCTGTGATAATTTAGGCAAAATCATTTCAGGACTCCATGCACTGCTCTTTTCAAAGATCAGCTGGGAGTCCAAAAGTCAGCCTGTTCTTGCTCTCTTTCCATCACTTCTGCCACCACACTTTGTTTTCTTTCTTATTCCTGATTGGACAAAGGGCTAGATCCTACAACATGATAATATGGGGGCCTGAGAAAATTTTTAGGTTGCATTTATATGACCTAAGTTATCTCCTAAAAACATGACAGAGATCATTGGACTGAGATACTAAATAAGTTTATCTTTGAGTTAGAAATCATATTCATGAGCAGGATGTTCCTGTTTATATAAGTTAGTACAGCGCTGCCAGGCAGGGAGACGTGGCTCAGTTAGTAAGATGTCTCTCTCCCATCTTAAAGATCCGGTTTGAATCCTGGTTTTAACCCCAAAAAAAATTCATGCTGAAGATAAAATCTTCACATTGGGGTTTTATTTGAGTGATATGCACAATAGAACATAAAGAATTAAAATGTTTTTGCAAATGCAGAAAGTATATAAAAAAACAATGACTTTATGCAGACATGAAATTTTGATATTGTGGTTATATATTAGGGATACTCATGTCGAAACATTTAAAATTGATTTGCTTTTTACAAAATAATGACATGATACAGAAAACAAAGATTAAAGCATGTTGGATTTTCTGAGCTCAGAAATATTTGCAAAGAAACCATAACATGGATGCTACAAAGATGACGATTTCAAGATTTTAACTTAAAGGGCAACTTCTCTGGAACACTTTTGTTGTGTGAAGGATAATTATAATGCACATTAATCTGTGGGCTCTGTTAGTATAACTGCACAAGGGAAACGTGTTTTTTGGGAGATAGAAGCTCTCTCAAATGCATGTGGTGGAAACAAATGAATTACGTCATCATTGGGCAATTACCTACCTGCATAACTAATTAGTAAACAAGCAACAATGCATCCAAACTTGTGATATTTTATGAGGGTTGCAAGATGAGTTTTAAATGTTGGTTTGTGTTTCCATGGTTAATGATTTATTTTTTTGGTCTATGAATTTCAATGTATTTACACATCTATGATCAATGATCATATGATTTATAGAATATTTTACTAGAAAGTATCTCATTAATGGATTTTATACTTCTTGGTTGGCCTAGAGGCCAACCTTGAGCATGTATATGACCAAGCAAAGTAAAAAAAGTAAACAGGCAAAGTTAAATTTAAGATACATGCACCTAGAAAGGAAAGAACATAAATCTGTTTGCCCACCCTATAAAAAAAACAGCTTGGTTGGCAGGAGGAAAAATAAGTATTGCATCCCTAAACTGTTTTGTCCCAGGTATTGGAGTGCAAAATTGCACCATGTTTGCTGAACTGAATAAAATTGCTTGGCATTTAGAATAGATATGCAAAAAAAGTAAAGGCCTCTTATTCAACTGTAATTTATACCCATTAGATCTGCAGTTTGAAAATTGTGAAGGATTTGTTTCAAAATAGCATTACAGAAAGCAATCTTGGAGAAATCTTTAATTTATTGCTCCCAAATCACTCACCAAATGAAATCTTTGTCTATAATAAGGTGGACTGTTGGGTGGCCTAAACTTGAACAAATAGTTGAAAAATGTTGTTATTTTTGCTGTATTACAGGGCATAAAGCGTATCTACCAGGATATGCCAGACATCAGTCTGGATGTTCCTACGGCTTACATGCAGCTGGAGAGGATGGGTAACAATATGTTCACTCAGGGAATACTGCCAGAGGCTCTCCTCAAGGACCTTCCAGTCAGGTAAGCACCAGGATACGTCACCATCAGTAGCCACAGTAGTCTTACACTATCTGGTATAGGTGGAAAGAGAATGGGTGGGGAACAAAATTGTAAATCAGACTGCACTTTTGAAGTGTTTTATCGGAAGTTGAAATTGTATAAAGTGCCTGAAAAGAATCAGCAAAGCATGAAAATACAGAGTTTTTACACAGGAGGTTGTTATATACAGCTAGACTGAGAGGTGATGTAGACACTGTATGCCAAGGGTCACCCCCTGCTTATACAACATTCAAGCAATACAACACCACATTTGTACCATTCTTTAATGAAGAAAAATCACCAGTAGACAATTTTTGGCCATAAACAATTACAAATGCTTCAAGTGTAGAAAATCTGTCTTGTTTATATCAGTCGGGGTGAGATTGGTCAGGATATTCCAAGATCAGAGATACATACCATCTCAAACAGAAGTCTTGTTCCACCAAAATACAATACAATCTCTTTACAAAAGTTCTTGTTTGTTTGTTTCAAGGTATGTGGAACAATCTGAATCTAGTCATTGCTTATTTAATCATAATGTTGATGAAAAATTAGAATTGTACTTGAAAGATGATTTGGGTGAAAGAAATGTTTTTGATAACAATATCTTTTTATGCAATAATGCTGAGGAGGTATTTCAGAAATATTTTCCCCCAAAGCCCAGATATCAAGTTTTAGTGCAATTTACACATTTATATAATAAATGTATATATATATATATATATATATATATATATATATATATATATATATATATATATATATATATATATATATATATATATATATATATATATATATATATATATATATATATATATATATATATATATATATATATATATATATATATATATATATATAACTGCAAACTTGTATGATATATATATATATATATATATATATATATATATATATATATATATATATATATATATATATATACATATATACATATATATATATATATATATATATATATGTATATATATATATATATATATATATATATATGTATGTATATATATATATATATATATATATATATATATATATATATATATATATATATATATATATATATATATATATATATATATATATATATATATATATATATATATATATATATATATATATATATATATATATATATATATATATATATATATATATATATACAATGTAATGGTAGGCCTGCAACAACTTATTTAAAGGTCTTACCAGGGTTGTCTCCAAGATCCATGGTATATTTTCAAAGTTTTGAATATAAATGTTGTTTTGGTTTTTATATGTAAATATATTAGTAGATAATATAATGTTCTCTTTTCTTCCACAGAGGGCGCAAGCGTTTTGTGTCTGAGGGAGACGGAGGCCGTGTGAAGGAGTCTCAGCTGCACTTGTCTCAGTAGGTTACCCACGCCTGCCGATGATGTCGATGCCGGTGGACCCATGATGATAAGGAGCCTTTTGTCTTGTGCACGTCTACTCTGTTAGAGTGTAGGCTGATATGAGTGGCACACATGCCAATCCTTCCCTCCTGCGACAAACTCTCTGACAGCCTGAGAGACATCCTGCATAGCACCACAATGCCACAAAAACTGAAATACTGCAAACTTGTATGCTATCACTGAGCTCTCTGTGGGAAAGTCACACGATACTTAATTGTGTATAATATGGGAAATGGGACAGACCCAGGACCTCCTGAAGGAATATAAAAACACACTCTCACAATTATAATCATATAAATGATAGACAATTGCCAGCCTGGGATCTGTGCCCTAAATGTTACAATATGAACACGATGGGTTGACTGCTTGTATGGCTTTATACATTTGGGCTAGGGGAATGACAAAATTTGCATATCTTCTATTCAGTATATTGACAGACATTTGGTAATAGAGTAAGTATGAATCACACAATGTGACCAGATTCTTTATACCTTTTCATATTAAAATTCTAACATTTTTCCTTGAAATGTGATTTGATGTTTTTCTTTGTAATGAGGCCAGTCACTGCTGAATTATAACCTCCAGATACAAAAGACAGGAAAATAGAATCGGAAAAATCTTCAATTGACATAATGAATTATTGCTTATTGTGACAGATGTGGACATTTCTGGGGACGTTTAAATTCCTTTTGAAATGATTCCTTGGATAAATAATGGAATTTCTAAAATTGCTTACCCAATTTAAGAAAAATTTTCACATTATTTGCGAGTCTATTACACAAGCCAAACAGTTAAGAAATTTGGTTTCAAATTATATCAATATTCAAAGCTACAAGAAAAAAAGGACAATATACTATGTATTTAAGGGTTTTATTATTCAACAGTTAAGGCCTGCATCCAATCAGATGGTTGGCCCCAACTGTGTCACTCTTAAATGCTTAACCCCTGAACTGGATCGAGTCCACCTCTGTCACAAGGAGCTATTAATCTTTACAGGGTAAGATCACTGCTATATGCATGACAATGTTTGTTGCACTATAAACGTAATTGGCAGAAGGAATATGTGAGCAATGGCAAGGTTGATAATGCAAACCTGGTGATATGTGTATATCACTTCTAAAAGTGGCCTAGTTTTCCCCCATGTCAACAATGTAGATGTGTATCATAAATGTATGGATATGTGTAAATAATGAATTTTCATATTCTAAAAGGTCTTTAAGTGTATGCTATGAAAAAATAAATAAAAAGACTGATTCTTACTAACGTAGCATAGACTGTTGCTTTGATTGTTGCAAATTGTAGCATTTGCTGTGTGTATATGGAGAGAGGATTAAGATTGTGGTTGCTTTGGACGCACATATGTCTGCAGCCCAAGGGCTCTCCTCTCGGGAGGTCATGCCCTCGAGCACGGACTGTCAAAAGTTGTTACATAGCAGAAGGTGTATAAATGTTTTACATACTACAATTGTGCTTAAGGATTTCGTAATAGTACAATTTAGGTGCTTTAAATTAAAATTTTACTGTTGGATGTTTGTTTTTTGTACTTATGTTATTAATCTTTGGTTAAGGTTTTTTTTCTTTGTTTTGGTAAATGCTATGCTTAGTTAATGCTAATGTACAGTAGTCTAATTATATTTGGGAAGTCTGGAGCCAGTGCTGATGCAATGGTTTCATCATATTGTTCTGCTTAATGTTTTTCCACATTGCCCAAGGAATCAACATTTGCAAAGGAAACTTGAATATATAAGTATGAGCAGTTTATAATGTGGCAGCCTTACCATGCTCATTGCTCACACCAATGGTGGGGAGACCCCCAGCTCCCCTCCCCACACACACACACACATACACACCCAGATTATCTGAATAGAGAGTACTTAATATTCCTTAACAATATGGAGATCATTGTCATGACTTGCCATTCAGATGAACGAACCGATGTTCTCTGGTCTCCGTCACTTCTAATTTACACCATTTGGATTGTACATGTCATGCTGGATTCTTTCAAAAGTTTTTAGAAAAATATTTTTAAACTGTAAACAGTATTAACTGCGTAGATATACTGCAAAGCTCAAAATGTTCCTGGAGAAGTTGCTCTCTGATGTAGATGTTAGGAATATGCAGGGTTGCTACTTTTCCCTGTGAATGTTACTCAGGCTGTCAGAATGTGTACATATTGACCATCTTGTAGAAGATTTCACCACAGCTGCTTGTCAGCTAATTGATGCACATGAATTCATGTGATTATGTTTATTCATTGATAGTGGCTTTGGTGTTTTACATAAGACACAATGATGGTATATTTCTTTGAGACGGGGATTGTGAAATACACATTATTTGTTTTTGAAATGAACTATTGATTGGAAACATCTAATTTGGATTGCATGGAGCTGAAGGAGATGATGTATATTAACATTTGTCAATTTCTGTATAATATGTTTGAGGCTGTATCATGTCAGCTTGCTGTTCAAAGTATACTTATAATGTTTATATGTGACATTGCAGATGAAATACTAAATGATTATTTTTATCACAGCAGCACGATGTATGGATAGTCCAGTTCAAAATAGACATGTGAATATTTTTGAAGGGATTTTCTGTACCAGTTTATTTTTGATGAGGGATGGCATAATGCTTTATATATTGTATAAGATATAAGGATGTTACCAAGAATAATGTGGGATATTTTGTATGTAATTGGGAGAAACGGGAGCACCACAGTTACGTACATGTACAGCCTTTACTTAAATTGTTGACGAGTTTATTACCAATGCCTTTCTTGTGATTGGTTCCTCATAATAAAAAAACATTTCAAAAAATCTGGTTTGCTTGATCAATTAAAAAGTTATCTTCCAATATAATCTTTTTGGTTATATATGATGATAACTTTAGCAGAATGCATGAATTCTGTTAGAGCATGATAAATTATGACAGACATTTTGCCACCAGAGGGCAGTAAGTGATGCATTGAAACTCTGCAAACAGTGCCACCTTGTGAGAACCACCATGAGAGATACTTCTGGTGAATATTAAAAATATTTATATTTAAAGCAGTTTATATAAAGTGTACTTGATACCAAATTTTAAAGCTAAATCTGCAATTTTTAAGTAACTCGTCATTTCTAATATTGTTGCCATTTGGTAAGAATAATAAGGGCCCAGCATTATTTTCGACTACTCTGTTTCCAGTCTATCAGCCAGGTTTTCTCCCATGCCCTATCTAGACCAGAAATCCCATTACATATATACTAAACCCACATGCAAATGACCAGATCTCAACCCATCCCCAAGGAAATGATTCATCAATGTCAGACATGAAATCTGATAAGTTACGTAAATGTTTCAATAACTTAAAATATTATTCAAATATTTTTCAAACGTTTTTTTTTGGTCTTTTTGTTTAAATTATTTGGTTTTTGAAATGTAATTATTTAAGCTTGCATTCTGTTTGGAATATACATTGTTGCGTTATAATTCTGTGAATAGCAAGGCTTTCTTCTCAATTCTGATTTAAATGTGTGGGGAGGGAGACTCAAGACCCTCGATTTTGT
This sequence comes from Amphiduros pacificus, assembly GCA_949316495.1. NCBI lineage: Eukaryota > Metazoa > Annelida > Polychaeta > Phyllodocida > Hesionidae > Amphiduros > Amphiduros pacificus. Next base: position 46,944,138 of record OX439000.1, on the reverse strand, counting down.
GGAATCATTTACAATGTTGTGTTAATTATATCTACTGTTAATTACATTACATTGAGTCTAGACATAACATTTCCCACTGGATAAAAAATATCTGGATTTTCAATTCATAAAATGTGATTTGAATTAGAACGTGGAGCATTCCTAGCCGATTCTTTTTCGTGGTTTGAATTGGAACTCTTGATTAGAATTTCCTGTTCAGAGTTCATGCAGTTAATGGATTATCTATGTCCACGATGTCTGGCAGTGAAAAAATACCATCTCCTGCTGGGCGACCTCAATGGCAAATATTCCAGATCTCTTCATCTTAGCGCCTGAGTTGCTTTATGAGATGGTCACCCATCAAAAATTAGAAGCAGTCCTGAAAAGATGCAGTGACAACACAATCAATGAACCCCGGGGCAGCTGCTTTGTGATCAATGTGCGATTCTTGACGAGCAGTGTGCTGTGACTGTGTGCACAGTTGGAAAGATTCCAGCAGCGCAGATGAAATCGAGTAGAAACTCAACAGGTCTGTGTGAACAGTGCAGGACAGACAGGCCAAGGTTGAACAAGAAGATCGGATAAGAGAAATAACATGGCATAAATTGTAGTTTTGCATGAAATGTGTATTCTCTACAGCTGTTTCTACATTATGTGAGGAGAGACATTGATTCTGCATTAAAGGAGTACGATAGTCGGCAGCTGGGAAGGATGAATAAGGGTGCTATAATTGTAAAGGTCGATGCCATATGTGGGAAATTAACATTACCTTGAACCAATTGCAGCGGAATTAATACAAAATCAGGGACACAGAAGCAATGCGCTAATTACTGGTACTGCTACTGTGGAGGTAGTATCAGGTAGTATGGCTAGACCAGAGAAGTAATATGAGAAGTGCTCAACAATTTCTATTAAAAATGAATCAAGATATAAATTGATTGTGTCACTTGGAGCCACAATTGTTTGTCTTATGATGAGCCTAGTTACGCAGACTAATCCATCCTCCCAAAGAAGGATGACAAGTGGGTACAACATTGATATGACACATCGCCGATTATACTACAATTTCAGCTGCAATTAAAAAAACACGTATGAAATCATATTTATTTTCCACATTGAAGCTGACGTTTGCAGACAAAAGCCTTCCTCCTTTTATTGTATCATTGTCTACCACCACCAAGCTTTGTCAAGCCGCAGCAGGTGTTTATATGTGGCATGATTGCAATCAGTGATGGAGGGTTGGTCGAGTCGAGTGCGGTATCACCTGGTGGTGTGTTCAGTCCTCCTCTCCACCACATGTACCTTGACACAGACACAACAGACACAAGGTGAGTTACACACTAATATATCTCTTATAATATTATAATATAAGCTGTATATGTTGGGTGGTCACATACAAACACCCGGGAATGAGCAAAGCACCACAATTCGATGCCAGGTGCAGAAAGTGTTAAGAGGAATCTGATGGATTTGCCTCAAGTATTTGACACGGTTGTTGCGTGGAGCTCACATTGCCCTACTTTTATGGTGTGGTGTCCTCAGCTACAAGAATGAATGCTACTGCCATCTTGTTTATAGTTGCCATTAAACACACCACTGCAGTATCATTAGTGCCATAGTATATCTTGCTGTACAGTAATATATGGTGTTATACACCCCCAATTCTTTGTCTCGGTCCAAATATGTCTCACAGTAAAGAGCCGTGTCCAGCTCATACCGGGGGTGAAAGGTGTATTAATCATTCTGATACACAACTTCAAGTTGTGTGTTCCTGGACTGAAGAAACAGGATATAACAAGTGACTCAAGTTATTCCATGCTACCTCACACAGTGTTATAGCATCAACAGTGAATTGAACTCAATGAGATTAAGATGTTTAAGCAACTTAAGCTGACATAAGGCTGGATATAACTCTGGTGGATATACTAACATGGATGTCAAACAAGGTATGTGACCCCTGACCCCTAACCTACATATGTCACTAACCTGTAATACAAATATTTGATACTGTAGGTATATGGAACAGGGGTACTGTACATTTCATTTGCTACATTTTTGTTGGTAATTATATATGTTAGTTGGTGTTTAAAGTCAAGTGTAAGTCCATTTCAAGATGGATATCACATATTTAGTGCATAGGCGGGGGGGGCGGGGGGCACACCACATGACTATATATTATACAAGAGACCCTCATATGCCAATGTCGGTGGGGTAAAGGCAAATTGGGTAATTGCAGTGTCAATGTGCTGGTAAGCACAATTGATTATTTCAATTTAAAATCCATAGTGGTGGTTGGAGCATGTCTGTTATAATTACCTCATGAGGTATTGATACTATTACTTTTTTTTTGAAAAGTCATCTTCAGACAATCAAGCTACCTGTAATTCCACGACTCAAACAATATATTTACAGGCACGTTTGGATCTTTTTAGCTTTATAATAGAAAATAATACCCTTCCCGTATTATATGGTTATCAAATTACACAATCACACCATAAACTGTGTCAAAGCAATATCTAGGTGTATATTTGGAGACGTATTTGGACTGCACCCAGAATAGAGAACCTCTTGGACATTGTATTGGGAAACACCAATGCGGTATCTTTTATTATATCATATCATTACACGTTTCACTTTGTCAACAATGCAATCAACAACGGAGGGGATATTTTAATCTCCAGTTTAATTGCTGTATGTATTGATATTTATGGTTGATATTCATCAGATGTGCTGTACTATCAATGGTTGCTCTTATCTTTTAAGTGATACTGAAAACACACATGTTCATTAATTGTAACTATCAAAGGTGTCTTGTCAATACAGAACCTTGGCAAAGATAAGGATCGGCTACCGAAATAATAAACCAGACGATATTTTGATATTGAGCACAAAATATTGGCAACAAAGAAAAATACAATATTGAGATTACCTCCTCAATGGAATTTAGAGAATGTAAGTAGATTTAATCTAAACCAGTTTGTATCTACCTCGTTATGCAATGACACTCAGACCTCTCTGATGTGGTGGTCAGTCAAACATAAATTTAACTTGCTATGTTGGCAAAAGGTATATTTGATCATTGTATACAGCTATCAAGTGACCTCAATCTTTCCAATTGAAATATCTTGAATACCTCTCTTTTTGTGTTTGATTGGCTCTCCAAGCAAGGCAGACCAGCTCTGATAAGTATCCATAGTAATCCATCTTTTGCACACCACAGACAATTTAACTAGAGAACAGATCATCTTAATGGATAAATGTCGAAAACAATACATTAATGATGCATACCTGTGCATTTTATATGACATGTTGTAAATTCTTCATTATTGGCAAATGAAAAGAATTTTTTCAATAGAATATCTAGAATACCTTTATATGTTAATAAAAGATAAATACATGATTTTTTGGTCCATGTGTCATCCTAATATTTTTTATAGGCAATGCTAATATGGGTCATTATGGTGAACATTTATCAGGAACGAACAGTGCATACTGTCACAGGTAGCGCCAAGGCTATTTTTAGTAACAATGCACTACTTAATATGATTTTCCAATGCTGCGAGGCAATTATTATTTCGAATTACCATTTGTCATATCTAAACTTGAAGGGCATACTTGAAAAACTCCATATAGCATAGAGATATATAAGCTCCACATGGTGTGCAGGTGGCATGAGGTATGTCGTGTGTGTTGGGATACAACAGTCGGTGTTGGGATCTATAACAGTCACAATGGTTGTTTATAGTTTACATATATGCAGATGTTCATCATGTATAAATGTAATATTGACTTTACTCATGGTCAGGATCCAAGTGGACGGACATGTATGATGTGACTGACTTTAAACAAGGTTGGATGGCAGACGCCATTGTGGCTTGTAAAATGTATTGCATATTATAAATTAAACATCAAAATCAGGATATGTGCATAATATAACTGAATTAAAACTATACAGTTTTGTCCAAATCAATATCATGGTCATCAATGTTTAATTATGTAACTTGGAATGTGCAACAAGATCTTCAAAGATGTGGTTAAGAAATGAAATATTAGAATAAATTAGAATAAACTCAACCTCACAATTATTGATACAATAACAATTCGCGGTATATATTATTTATGAGAATAGAAGATAACATTTATCATGGCAAAACTATAATGATGTAGGTGATGATTTGGAGGTAGTCCATTTGTGACTGGGGTTAGATGCTTTGTTGCATACCATCACATGATCAAAGCACATTAAGAACACGTTTTGTGTTCTATGCAGACATGTTTACATGACGTCTAATAACTCTCAAACTGAGTGAGGTTCTAATGATGATCGTGACTATTATATCGTGATCATCATGGGTCATGAGTTTGATATTCTAAACTTTGGAACAGTGACAAGGAAATGTTCATAAAATCATGGATAAAATCAAGCTCTATCTAGTTATTCCCTGAAACAATGCGATACTTGATCCTTATGGAGTGTACCATTATATACATATAAATATTTGTTGTGGTGTTTCAGGAGGCCCGTGTGGAGTGAGTTTGCCATGTCCACCCAAGCAGAAGTACCCAGACCCAGAGGACTGTAATAAATTCTATGTGTGTTCTCAAGAAGGAAGTGACTTCCGGTCCAAGACCTGTCCCCCAGGAAAACATTTCCACGCCCATATTTTGAAATGTCGACCTTTTGGTAAAGCTGAATGTAGTTTACCTTGTGTTCTACTAGATAATTCAAACCCAAAATTGGCAACTAACGAAGAGACCATGGATACACCAGAGAAGGACACAGACATGGGGAATGGGGACACAGGTGTTGACAATGCAGATGTTGATGATTTAAGCATGAAAGGTAATGACGAGACAGATCGTAATATGGAAGATAAAGATTTAGGAAGTGAGAAAACAGATACAAATGATATGAATCTAGAGAATGATGATTCAGGACGTGATGATATAGACACAAAAGATTTAAATATGAAAAATATAGATAAAGAGGAAGAAGAGTTTGGAAATGGAAGTGGAAGTGAGGACCCCAATATCTTACCAGGGGACAAGCGTGATGGGCAGGCAACACCCAATAAAATGGATAACCAAGATATTATTCCACTATTTTCTGAAAAAGAACTTACAACACAAGACTTAAGAAATATATCTCAAGGATCAGTAATTACAGAAGGTCCCATGGGCAAGTCAAATGGTGAAGATAACATTAGTAAAGAAATACAAGAAACAACAGCCAAGTTAAAAGTTACATCAACAGTGACTTCATCACCATCGCCTACTTCATCTCTCAGTACCAGTATTACTACAAAAACTATGAAACCCACGGAGGTGGAGGTACATGTCCCTAGTATTAGTAAGCAACCACCATACCACGTGATCACGGAGGATACCCCTCTCACATCTACACATGAATCCATCCTAGGTGAGTACAGCTACTCAAGTGACATTTAAATATACATAATTTAAACAAATTATAAATTTGATAGATCCTTTTTTCTTTTGATTGATATCTGTTATTTCATAAAGGTTAACATTATTGATCTGTGTCATGGCTTTCATGTATGTTAATGTCATTGTTCAGGTCCCGAGCCTGCAGCGTCAGGGATGTCACCAAAGACAATAGGTATCATAGCGGGATCAGCAACTGGGGCTGCCATCATATTAGTGCTGATAATCGCTGTTATCTGTATCATCCGCCGCAAAAGACTTCACAGGAAGTGAGTTATCACCTTTGAAAATCCTTCTTATTCTTAAAGCTACCATGTAATGACATTTTTTTTTCTTTTTCATTACATGATATAAATGTCTATACCTTAAACTTTGTGATCAAACATTAATGCTCATCATATTAGCCTACATTAATGTCTGTGCCAAAAAAAGGAGTCTTCTGCTAAAATCTGCTAAAATCCAAACTTTCCATTGGACACTTTGTCAATAAACTTTGCATACTTTACACTGCTTTTTACAAATGTATGTTTGGAAATAAATATACTCTGTCAAAGCTACAAAGTAAAGTACAAGGGAAAGCATTCATTTTGTTGACGTTAGTATGGAAGTTACAGGTAAATGTAACAAGGTGACTGTAGCCAGCACCTTATTCCTGTTATGTTAATAGTGGTTGAATAACAGATATGAATATTATCAAAATTCATTTATAATACCACAAACCATTTTTTGTAAGGTTGGTTCTAAAAACGCATTAGGTTTAAAATCATGCTTGTCATTGATATATGATACTAACATTGATTTCATTTTACTCTCCAGAGAACAGATTCCAACGGTAGAAAACCCCATGTATCGCAAGGAGAAGTCTGCACCAACAGCCCGAGGCTATCGCTTCTCAAGAGATGCCAGTGTCTACATTAGCCCCAGGGTAAGAATTATATGAATTATTCTCATCTTTACTAGCCACAGATTATATGTTTGTATACTGTCCAAATACTACTTGATCCTTGCGTGCCCCGTTGCCAAGCTGTAATTAGAAACATTGTATTGTATTCACTATCTACCTGCGTAAAATAGTGTTTCAGAATAAGGAAACACAGGTTGAAACTATTATTGTGGTATCATCATTAGAAAAAGCCCTTTATGGAGGAATCTTGGTCATCATATTATGTTTACAATGAGTGTGGGACGATTTTGTTGTATTTAATTGAATCGAATTGAATAATATATATGGACTGAACAAACCTTCACCACAGAACTTTATTACAGTTTCTGAAACATATGATGAAATGAAATAATATGAATTAAAGGATTATGATAAATTTACAACTGTTGGATTGGTGCCTATATTTTAATATGTTATTTGTCGTTTATTCCACAATTCAGCGAGATTATTCTCTAATGCCATAGATCACAATAACATTACTTTGAAATAAATACCGAACAAGACATTGAAAATGGTTTTATATATTTATAGGGGAAATTAGACAATAATAACAAAGGCAACAACTCCCCTATTTATAAGAAAAAGCATCCTGCCCCACCTGTGCCCAGAGGCAAGAGAAAAAAAGCACCTCCTCCTCCCAACCCATTTGGAGACTATGCTGAAGAAGAGGAATATGGATATAAGGGAGGCGATTCTGATCTTTATGAAAAGGTATGTCAATGGTCTTAATTAAAATCTATTATTTTCCCAGTAAACATTGGTATATTCATTCATAAAAAATCGGTTTTGTTATGAGATCAAATGCAGTGGTGAAGTATTTATGATAAATGAAGTATATATACGTACGAATTAGACACCTCCTAACTGACTTTCTAGGCTTGAGTATTGCACATAGAACTTTAATTTGAAACAATTTCTCCATTATTATGATTATGTCAAATTTTGAGTGAAAGCTAAAAGGTCAATCCTTATTTTTTAGTTCCATTGTTAGCTTTTAAAAAGTAATTCTGCAAAAAATAAATATAGTACATCAAGTTGTATGATACAGGTGAATTAGAAATACATTATTAGTGTTTAAAACAAGATCAATGAGATCAATTAAGCTTCATGTCAAGATGAAACTAGACAACAGTCAATTACATTCAACAAATGTCTAATGATTTCAGGATACCAATGGTAGCGTTGATAATGTAGAGATGACTACATTTGGGAACCAGGTGACATCTGTAGTGAATGACGAGTTTGACGACCGGTCATTTGACGAAGAAGCCATGTCTGATCCCTTACTGGATGAGGACGATGAGAATAACAGACCAAATGGGCGTCTGGAACACCAGCGCTCCACAGACTACTCAGAGAGCGACTCCAGTGATGAACCACACACAGAGGATGAGTTGGAGAATGTCAGCTCGGCCATAGATGAGGCTCTCAAAGATAAAAACCACTCCGCCGAGGGACACGGGTTAATGAATGGTGATGCTGAGCAAGATGAGGAAGATGACGAGTATGACAAAAGTCACAATCCCTTCTTTGCAGATGAAGAAGATACTTACTAAAATCATACTAGATGTCGCTGCAGAATGGAGTTATGATACATTAAAGATATTTTAAAACGCCACGCCATGGTGTAGCACTTTAATTACTTCTACTTCAGTATCAACAGTATCAATTTAATTTTATAAGATTGTGTAACTTCCAACCGGCTATATAAATGCTGGGAGCAATTCATTATTGCTTTTATATATATCAATACCTCATAAGGTATTGTATATACGTAATGGCCTGGAGTAAATACGATTCTCACTCACAGGCTTTTTTACATTTCTATATAGATTGACATTCTGGAAAAGAAAAGGATTGCAAATTCTTTATATTATTTATAGTATTCAACATGTCAACAGATGATGGTTCCTTTTCCAGTAATAAATATGACTTTTGATTGAGAGAGAACATATACCGAGCCCTAGTATTCTGTTGCTTTGAGATTTCTCACGAAGATTCTTCCAGGCTTCTACTGCCAAGTGTGATAGAGAATATATGTACGGTCACTGATTTCAGATTGGCCACTGATTTTATACTGGCCACTGATTTTAGACTGGCCACTGATGTTAGACTGGCCACTAATTTTATACTGACCACTGATTTTTATAAGGGCCGCTGATTTTATACTGGCCACTGATGTTGGCCACTGATCTTATGTTGGTCATTGGATATAAGCAGAGAGAACGATGTTGCTTTCTACTTTATCATCTTATCCACTTGCAGATATCCATCCATGACATGGTGGAGTGTGACTATTTCAATATGTCCATTCAATAAAAGGCGATGTTGAAATATTGAGAATTTGTTGATGTCTTCTGAGTTATGCTGACAATCCCAATATAAGGTTAATGAAATGTCTGCTCATATCCCATCTACTTAATCAGCATGTCTCATAAACACCTTGTATTAAAACATGTTTTAATTGTCGTTTCATATGCATAAATGTGAATAAAAATGTTTATATATAATGACATAGTTATTGTTACAAATAGTAATGTTTTCATTACAGGATCAATTGACATATTTGCTGTTGTTGTGTTGGTTTATCATCATTTACAAAGTTTTTTTCACCTTTGAATCACTGCACCAATAAATAGTTCATTGAACAATTGAGAATCAAACTTTGAGTATTATAAACAAGGAGACGCTCCCTGACATAGGTGGCAGCACAATAAAGACTGCGTCTCATTATCTCCTTAACTGACCAGATTTCTTTCCCGTTCAATTATCGTGAAAAAAGTATGTGTTTTAATTGCCCAAATAATACTTGGTTCTGTAAATATTAGCAAATTACTGGCACATAGATTCTAGTAGCTGACCATCTGACGCCAAAATATAAAAAAATAGCAAATTTCAAATGTTACAGTTATGGCTTTGAATGAAAGGGTCCATTTATATTCTTTTAATCTCCAGAGTGTTATGTTTGATATCTGGGTACTTAAAGAAGCATAGTGATTTTTTTTTTTTAAATCCATCGTGCACCTTCCATAAAAGGAAATATAAAATTCTTATTGGGGATTAAAGACGGAGATCGATCTATTCACAGGGAGGGGTTAAAGTCTAAAACGACCTCAGCTGACGATCTCCTCAAGCTAAAAACTGGAATTTTATCTTACAATAAGATACTGATATATATTCTTTCAAAAATACGATTTTAAGCTCATAACACAAACAGTCTTGTTAATGTGACAATACCAGTTACCCAAGAAGAGTTTAAATATTGAATTATTTTCTTCGAGCTATTATCTCCACAAAAAGGTTTGGGCTATATTTTTTTTAATAAATACCTCTTTTACATGTCTAAATACTGTGGAATGTCTGTCAGGTACGGGAAAAGGTGAAGAGTCATTTTGGGAGATAATTTGCCCATCATAATTACTGAATCAGAGAGAAATGGAGTGACTAATAGGCAGCAATGTCTGGCAAAACTCTCTGGCAAACATTCGTTTTCTATCAAATAATTGGCATTTTAAATGTGGCAAAGAGTTTTTGAATAATCATATTTTAGTCAGCCCCTGGTTTTTGCTGAGAGATAGTTTAAGCTGTTGGAGTCTGGTCAGTTCTGGTCCCAACTCCAGCTTCACCCCGGCTAACTTGCTTCCCAGACGGTGAGCAACCAAGCCCTATCTCTCACCAAACATATAAGGCAAACATACATTCCAGATGTTTTAGAATAAATAATGTTATGAGAATATAAATGAAAATCGATGATTGTAAGTCACATTGTTACAAGTTACTTGAAAATATTGATATTTCTGGCTTTTTATCGTGAGATATTTGGTATCCCTCGGGATCAAATAACTCAGAATATAATGGATGAGCGTATTAGTTTTGCTCACCCATTATCGTTCCCCTGCACAAATGTCTGTGCCATTTGAAAGTAGCAGGACTTCTCTATCATATCAGTCCCTGCCACCAAAGGTATAAAGGTGCGCACAGAATCGACTGCAAGTCATCAGTATTCATAAAAATCTCGTTGTGAACTGATTCGCAGGGAATAAATGCTAACTGAAATAGATTCTGTTTTGTTCTGGCAGCTGTACTGATAGGTCAGTTTATGTGTTAGAGACCTGGTTACAATTTATGACCTGATGTTGGTTAATTCAGATTTGATGACCTTTTTGTTTGAGTTTTTAATTCGGTCACGAGCGGCAATCTATCGAGGACCTGAACTTTAAAATATCAGCTTTGAATCTCATGGAAATTACGATAAAATCTGGTGGCAAAGCATGTACCTTGGTGATATCGTCGAGATGACCAGAATCATCTCGACGAAATCATTATAACTGTTATAATTTAGAAACTTGAAAATGTTCAGATTTTTATTGATATATTGCACATGTTAATAGTTAAGTATTAGGTCCTGGACATTGACAATCCTGGGTGGAAGTATTGAGGGTTACTTGTGCATGTGTGAACCACAGTTTCGTGATCAATTACCATTTAAAAGTTCCCCAAATCTTTCTTTGCAAATTTGCCTGTGACCTCTGTGATTTTATGAAAGATGGGTAACAGTCAATGTATTATGGGGCCTTACTTTTTACATTTGGTATTTGCTGATAGTATTTCCAAACTGATCCACAAATTAAAGTTATCGAAGATCCAGGTTCCACCCATACAGAATGGGACGCTTCAGGGGTCCAAAATTCACATTTAGCCCTGATCAAAGTCGGATTTTACAAATGTAATTTGAAAAAAATCTGTGTCAGTTCAGCCTTGCATAAGTCAAACCATTCAAACCATTCAATATAAAGATACAAACACTTCATTGTAGCTGAGAGCAATATAACTTTATTATTGCTCTCAGATTGTAGGAATATGACAAGACCTATTATGGTCCGGTGGTCAGCAATTCTATCTCACTATCCAGATGTCATGGGTTAAAATCGAGCATATGGAAAACTATACTCCACAAATACCCAGCGACCTATATCACAGGTGGAAATAGATGAGGATAGGATTCATTTACCACTTAAACTGGTTCAAGGACCTGACCTGAAAGCAAAACTTGTCACAATTCAGAAAGAAACAATACTGAACTAATCTGCATATATGAATTAATCATAAGTGTAATACCCTTCATAGAAAATATCAAGATTTTTCATTGAGTTGAATGGAAGTTGGCCATGGTTGAACTCTTACAGGTTACACTTTGTTGCCCTCGGGAGATAGATGAACTACACTTTGTTATACTCAAGAGATAGATGAGCTACACTTTGTTGCCCTCAGGAGATAGATGAACTACACTTCATTGCCCTCGGGAGGCAGATGAACTACACTTTGTTATACTCAGGAGATATATGAACTACACTGTGTTATACTCATTAGATAGATTAACTACACCCAGGAGATAGATGAACTACACTTTGTTGTACTCAGGAGATAGATGAACTACACTTTGTTGTACTCAAGAGATAGATGAGCTACGCTTTGTTGCCTTCAGGAGACAGATGAACTACACTTTGTTGCCCTCAGGATGCAGATGAACTACACTTTGTTATACTCAAGAGATAGATGAACTACACTTTGTTGTACTCAGGAGATAGATGAACTACACTTTGTTGCCCTGAGGAGACAGATGAACTACACTTTGTTGCCCTCAGGATGCAGATGAACTACACTTTGTTATACTCAAGAGATAGATGAACTACACTTTGTTGTACTCAGGAGATAGATGAGCTACACTTTGTTGCCCTGAGGAGATAGATGCATTGTGCTTATTTGTGAGTTATTTATATTGTCACAAACAATCTCGAGGACAAAAAATAGATTTAAAGGTGAGAAAAATGTTGTTGAAATTGGACTTTGAAAAAAAACTTATTTTATTCTTCAATTAAAAATTATTATGAGGTGTGAACATGCTAATTAAGTCATGTGACCAGATTAAAAAATACATTTTTCAGAATTGCAATCTTTTGAGCTTTCCATAGAGGTATCAGACATGCTGATTGGACATGTACTTTTGAAACTGTGATCACTTTTGCAGCTATCTTTCACTTATGCAGCTGTCTCTCACTGCTGTAGCTATCTATCACTTATGCAGCTGTCCCACCGTTGTATCCATTTCTTACTTATGCAGCTATCTCTCACTCATTCTGTTGTTTATTATTTTTGTAGCTATCACTCATTTATGCAGCTACCTTCACTTATGCAGCTGTCCCACTGTTGTATCCATCTCACTTGTGCAGCTATCTCTCACTGTTGTATCCATCTCTCAGTCATGCAGCTGTTTATCATTCATGCAGCTATCTTTCAATTGTGCAGCTCTCTTACTGTTGTATTCTTCCCTCACTTGTACAGCTATCTCTTATTTGTAAATTTGTAAAACAGACATAAAAGATTGTCTGTCATAATCAAAGGTCTAGTGATGAGTAAAGGTCAAGCTTCATTGAAATACATAAAAACCATTAGAATATATTGGGAACATAATATCAATATTCCAACAATTTTTTTGAGTATATCTCTTTAATTTCTTTATATGAATTCTTGATTTTCTGACAATTTTCAAATGTAGTTAATTAAATATAATCTTTTTAATAATAGACAAAACTATGGTAGGGTGGAAGATGCTTCATCTCAAACCTTCATGCTTATACATTTTTTAAGGGCCTTAATGAGACGTTTTGTGAGGGCAATTTCCTTAACTCATCAAAAAGGGCAAGAGGCAATGTGAAAGACATTTTTCTGGCCCTTCAGTTGAAGACTGGGTTCCGTCTCAATCTTCAACTGCACCTGGCCCACCTCTGCCTCAGCCTGGCTGAGATAGCTGGCTGGTCAGTTATTTTCACACCTTTATGACTGATTAGTTTATTTATCCACACTTGCACTGCCCACTCACTCACACAAGTATGATTGGTTGGTCAGAACTCAAACTAATTCTAACACACAGAAATTCTGACAAATCACAGACTTGACCCAGAATGTGTCAGGAACAAGGCTATTTCAGTCAGGAATTAGTCATGGAGTTAAAAACGTAAATGAAAAGTTTAAGAAGTGGTGATAATTTTTAACAAGAATGTGTAACCAAATATTGATTGCATTGTTTTCAGTAGCAGTTCCAATTTACATGTAATTCAAGGTGAATGCCTCATCGATGATTTTTTCATGATTTCAAATGACTTAGCATGTGGTAGGACCTTATCAATATTCATTTTCTACTTGAAAATTTAGTTCCACTTTTGATAACTCCAAGTCTTATGAGAATAAATTTACTGTTTCGTGTCAGTTTAACATTGGAATGAATGTTAAAAATAATTCATCAATAACAACACATTTTGTCGAGATACAATCGTTATAAGCACCCAGTTTATTATGTTTTGATATTTGTGAACTTATCATTCAGTGAACACAAAGGCAATGTTTACAAACTATATTGCAATTGTTATTTGAAGGTATTATGCAGTCATCCTGTTATTTAGTGTTTGGATAGAATATGCACAAATTAATATCATGACAAAATATTTTTCTTGATTCAAAGAGAGCACTATTAGACTCAGACCTTGTTCTATCTGGAGAAGTCTGTGTCAGCCCAGAGCTGCACATGACAGGCAAATAGCAACTCTTGTGATCCCAAAAGAGACTCAAAGTTAGTTAGCTCTGTTTGAAGTAATTCTAGCACTTTTCAAAACACAATGCCTTTAATGACGTCACAGGTTTATGTCATACAGCTATGCCATCATTCTACCTTTCAGCACCTGAATGAGGACACTCCACCAGAGGATAGAGCCAAACATGAAGAGCACTTTCAATAGGGAGCTATTAATTGGACTTCCTAAAATAGGGATGAACCAATAAAAAATAGTGAAGCATGAAAGGGAAATATTTGATCATGTATTCATTTTCTTTCAAAATTAGTGCATCATTCATTTAAGTAACAAAGCCTTCCGCCAAGATAGAGCTTAAATGTTTCATATCAGGCCAAGTCTATTATTTTACATGGCAGTAAATATTTTTTGAGAGATAAGTAACATGAGCTTTTTATCTACAAAACAGAGATACAGCTCTGAATGTTCATTTTCTGTACACAAGTTGAACCATTTGTTATTTAGTTATTTTTTTTAACCATGCATCATCATGACAATAACAGGACATACTCCAATCCTTAAAAACTATCCAAATATTCTGAACAAAAGAGAGGTCAAAAATCACTTATTTACAGCTGAAACCATTTAATTTAAGTAATTTAAACGATAGATGTACACAATGTAGACACAAGCTTTGAAGAAGCTGTGATAAGGAGAGAAATCTGTTCAGATATTCCAAATTATCCAGGTATGCACTGTCTATTATTCCATGTTACAATCTTATAAACACAGTGGAAATGGTAGATGGAAGGCCTTGACATGCAAAATTTGAGACATTTGAGACAAAAAAAATCCACAATCCATTGAAGATATTATGGAATGGAGATATTATGGAAATTCTTCAAATGTTTGATCTTTTTCAGCAAATTATGCTGGTTGGGCGCTTTTTAAAAAAAATGATAGTTGCTCTCAACATATTTGATGATAATGTTCCAATTATTTTAAATAAATTTTACTCTACATCATGATTTATTTTTTTTCGTACAAAATAACATATTATATATATATATACTAATCTTCACCAATATTCTGGGAGTATTGTATATCTAACAGATAAATATACCTCCCAAAATACTATGTTCCTCAAGTAGCAATAGTCTGTATTTATATGGTATACATAGTCATATAAACAATCGCAGATTGTCTTAATAGATATTTTGTCTGGAAATGAATATATGGTTAAATGGTGCTATAGAAAATCCTCCTGAATTGGATCTGCATGTGGTGTCAAACCTCTGTCTGTCATTGCTTTCTTTTTGCGATCATCTGCAGCCTGTTTTGCTAGCTGTTCTTCTCTTTGCATTTCGAGAATTTCATCTATTGACACTTGCTCAAGTGGAAGTTTATCCTCATTTTCCAGATCCTATTAAAAAACAAAATAAAAAAATAAAATGTAATTGGCAATCTTATCTACATGTCATCTTAAAATGTATAACAATCACATGAAGGTCAATATAAAAAATAAATAGATTACAGAGTGTTGTTTAAGTGATAGGGATGGGACTTGATCACTGTCCTACTTAGTCACAGTTGCCTAGCAACCCAGAAGATCAAAGGATCATTCCAATGTTCCCTGATTGATGTTACATAAGCTTATGTAACCAGCAGCCAAGGATCAGAGGATCAATCCCTCCAATGTCCCTGATATTATGTAACTTTATATAACTTGCAAACAAAAGTCGGAAACATAATTTCTGGAACATTCCAAGATGCGCAAGTGTAACAGAGAATAAATAAACAAAACAAAAGGTTACTGGAAGTTAAATTGGACGATAAAAATAAAGAAAAAACAAACTATGATTACTTACAATTTCACCTAGTAACACCACATTTTCTCCTCTGACAACAAATATTCCTCTTGGAATGTCTCCGTACTTCTTACCAACATGAATACGTTCTATTGTCCTATGCAAAACCAAATTGGCTGAAATTCAGAGAAATAAAAAGTTATAATTTGCTCTGTTTTGAATATAATCAAAACAACATTTAAATGTAAAATGATATATACACACAACATACCAAATTGGTCTATTGCTCGGAGATATCCTATTAACGTTCTCCCATCTCTTAGCACCACCAACAATTTTTCTATAAAAAAAGATCAATCATCATTTTTAGAGGAAATTTAATTTATTTTTCATATTGTAGCTAGATTTTCTTTCTTTCAATATATAGAATTAATTACCATTTAAAGATCAAGGCATACGAATGGGGGTTAAAGGTATTAAGTGCAGTTTGTTGTCACTCTATCACCATTCAAAGGACATTGCCTTTAATGACATCATAATTATAATTCCATAATTGCTTGACGTCATTTTATCTTTCAATGCCTCTTTAATGTTACTTAACCTGAACACTAAATAGACATGAAAGGCAAATACCTATAATTCATGATTTTTATATGCATTTTTCAAAATCACTGCATAATTCCTTCAAAATCTTGTAATTACAAGTTGTAGTACTGTCATGCACAAAATAGGAATCTTGCACAATGTAGGAGTTATTCCCACATTGCGCAGGACAGAGTTCCTACATTGTGCACAAAAGTAGGATTATATATCATAAATATAAAATGTCAGGAACATGGATGAAGAGTTTGGAGCTATAAGAGCATATTACTATATGGACACAGGATAAACATACACTGATGTTAGTTATGTGCCTAAAAATACATACCGGTAATAGATAATTTATATACCAGTGTGCAGAACACATCTTTGACTCGTCTGTACCATTGAAACCAATTGAAATGTATCAATGCTGATATGCTGGAGGCTGTCAGTCAACACTGTTACACTTTTGTATCATGCATTGCACCACGCACAAATTCATAGTGTACATAGATATAGCCCTGGATGACCACATCAGCTACAGCAGAGCTGGGCTGATTGGGGTCATGGATACTCCTTACCATTTTACCAGTCAGTCAGCAGATAATCAAGTTTTCTTTTATACATAATATATTTCAGAGGAACTCTTGATATCATCTTAAAGAATAAACTAACCTTAAGTGATTCACCTAGATTTGGACACCCTTTTTCCTGCCAATACTAAACTTGGAGGATTAAATCCATCTGACAAAACTAGTGTCTTCTGCTTTGATACCCAAAATGGTTCCTGTCACAACCAATCCATAAATATGCAGTAGAGACCTCTGGTAAGAGAAAAATGGCAGGGAGCAGTCCATAGTTCTAGCAGAGTGACCTTGTCAAACTGCATTGTGAGTGAATTTATCAACACATTTTGTGATTCAAATGCATTACTCATTTGCATAGTGATACTTGTAGTCAGTGAGACTGAGAGGCTCATGGTGAGATATTAGGTTAATTTCACTCTTAAGTCTCTAGACTCCTGCTTATAACAAACATCTATTCACACAGATTTCCCTATCAAATCATAAGTTCCCTTTCAAAAATTGACTTTATAATTCCCAAAATACCAAATGTTAGTTGATTCTAATGTTTTGGAATTTACATTCAGTTTTTTCCCCCATAACTTGACATGAGCTATAATCAGTGTAATGAAGTTGCACTTGGGTTCACATGTGAGTTGTTCACATGAACTTGTATAACCTGACTGCAGCCCATTCATTCACAAATAGCAAAATTCGTCCATTTCATGGAAACTTCCTTTGACATTGCTCAGGTCGTAAGTTACCGAATGAGTAAGATTTGGTTTCATTGACATACAAATGTCTATCAGCCTGCCACCTGGTGGATAAGTATATCATTTAAATTTAGTTTGCAAAACTAGTTTGCAAAACTAATGATTACTCCCCAGATCCTATTTTCTGACTTGCTTTCTGGGTTCATGCAGTGGTTTGGCCTTCTTGCCACCATTTTTTAAAATGGCTGAAAAACAACTCCTGGTTATTGTGAGGATTAAAGTACAGAATTATAGCAATTCGTTTATTGAATAATGATGTTCTGATGGTGACGAGCTAGATTGAGGCCAGGGCAACAACATACCTGTTGATAACGAGACAAAGTCACCATTAAGTAGGTGAAATCAAGGATATTCAAGTTCCTACCAAGGAAATGATTAACAGTAAATGGAGCTGAATTCACAAGTGAATCCAGCTCCATGGAGTAAACATAGATAAGAGTCTGAATTAACACATGCTCTCATTAAAATTGTAAAAAATATGCATGCCTCAAAAGTGTTGACTGACAGCCTTCAACCAGGACAGCTCTGATCCGTCATGTGCTCCTGTTTGACCCCAAATGACTTTTGCATGGTGAAAAGCTAAACAGGGGGAAATAATCACATATTAATTTAATGCCAATAGCATCCAATTAAACCAGAGGAAGTGTCCAACAATTCCAACAACTCGATCATAACTGAATGACCTGATGTGAATATTTTCGACAGTACAGGTGTACTTTATAATCTTTGAAAATGAAAGTGCAGCTCTGTTGCCGTCCGCAGGTCAGTTGTCGTTGATTATAACAGTTTGACATACGATGATCACTTTGATAAAGTAATGACAAGTTTTACTGAAGGATATACCCCACTATAGCACACATATAGAAGATAACTGTTCAAGTATCAGGTTATTTATTTCTTGACAAACCCCAAAATGCAAGAAATGTGCAGTTGTTAGCCCTATAAATTGTCTAGTAAAATATATAAATATTGTCATTGTAATTATACTGGTCGCCTCCGGAAATATCAGTGAATCTATGAAAAAGCAAATCCTATTTTTTTTTTATTGCACAAAGTTGGAAATCCTGCTTTAAAATGAATAAGAAGTTGCACAATGTGTGAATTCCTATTGGCCCTAAGCCTAACTGGGCCATAAATGACATGACAACATGAGTCATGATTCCAAAAAAGTGCAAGATAGTTGTCACAGCAGTAGCTCGCATTAAATAAGGAGTTTAAAACCCAAAACCTACTGTCAATCTCTTCTATGAGACTTGCTGTTCCTGGCAGATAGTTCATATTTTGTTCACAAATACATGTGTTATAGAAATTGTACAAAATGTGAAAACGTTCAAAATCCCCAGCTCGCCTGTCCGGAGCTGCACGCGATTGGCACCCGCCGTCCCGCCGTAGACCGGCAGACCGCCGAGGGTTTCAGATGGCGTTGGTTGTGGCTTGGAGTAATTATGAATTACTCCAAGGTTGTGGCGTTGGCGCTGGTTGATGTCCGCCAGCTCCGGCGCCTGCCGACTAACTCTTGGAGAAACGGCATAAGCCAGACTAACCCGCCGGACCTAATCGTATGGAGCCTGAAGAACACTCCGACAACAAATGCTAATTGCCTCTTTGACGAATCCATTTCTGGTTCTGACAGCTGTCTAAAATTATCCAAGCGCTTCAGCAATTTAATCCTCGGAATGTTATAGTAAACAGTGGATGCCTAGTGTTTGTAAGTATTAAAGCCTGCATTGACATTGTTATCAGTAATCACACAGCACGAAAATAGACAGAGACTGGTCTGGAGAAAAATAAACAAAATTCAGCCTAATATCGCTCACTTAAGTTGACATTTTCCCCAAAACCTGTTAGTGTTACTTGAGTATAACATTTAAATACATTATTATTTAAGTGCGGGAATGCACCATTGACATTGTGCACCAGATGTTTAATTCTTCAGGACAGAATAACAACTGACTCATTAATCACATTGAGAAGGAATACTAATTCTGAGCTAAAACTAATAAGGAGGGAAGCCTGGACAATCAGCAGAAAGCATTGGAAAACAAAATCTACTTCCATATGCTCACATTATTCAATAGCACAATATGTTAAGTTAATTTTCCTTAGTAAAGTAGTTGCAGTACATATTCCCATACATTAGTACACAGTGTCCAGCTGATAATACTTTTTGGTCGAACTGGAGGACAGAGTTCTTTGCCACAGTAAAACATGCTAGAGTTGAACAGGGCCAGTGTGAATATGCCAACAACCAAAATGTTGAACTTTCATTCAGGAGAGACCATTTTTAAAAGAATCTAAAAAAGATCAAATTATATCACTGTATAACTTATTAAGTATTGATGAAAGGGGTATTCTTGCCTTATCTCTAACAATAGGTATAGGGCTTTGACACTTTTGATATGTCAACATGTAACTACTCCTAAATCCATGGAGCCAGCAGACTTGAAATTCTTATTTTTCTCACTTTAAATAAGCCTAAGTGCACCAAAACAGCATTAATCTTGTTCAACTCGACCTTTGGCGGAATACTGATATAGTACCGGTAATTGTCTGTGTCTCCAGTAATTGTCCTGTCGCAATATCTCTGATCACACATACACCATCTTTCCTCAGTTTTTCACTGGACATAACAGTTGACAATTTGAGATTGCATATGAAAGAGTCAAAAATTACATCATGGTGACATAGAAGGAGGTAAGGTCAAATGATGTCATGGGGAAACAGGGACAGATCCACTTTTCACCCCTTTTGAATATTCATGAACAGTGGTGGCAGTGTTAAAGAATCAATGAAAAAGGAATGGTTTCAAGTCCACTAGACCAGTGGATGTGGCAGAAGACACCTGTGGAATATGGAGTTTACTTCCACTGGGCAGAGGATCTGAGATTAAGTTAAACAGCACATGTTTTATCTCCAGTATTATATTTAAAGAGCTAGGGCTTGGCATATTTGGGGAAAAAACTATTTTAAAACCAAAGTCATAAAAAGCAAGTGCTCCAGTGGTTTCAATTGTTCACCTGTGTCCTTATTATTGTCATACTTGACTTTATTTCAAGGAAATCATGTGGAATGCAAACCACCACAAAAGAAGAAGACATTTAAAGCTAAAATTTAAGGGAATTGGGGATATTGTCATCCTCGAAGCATTTTATAGAGTTTGTCATGGAAATTCAGATCTTAAGCTCAAGTGTTATTGTATTCTTAGGCTGAGTTGGTTGATGGGTTAAAATCTGCCAAACAGATTGAGAACAGAAAATGGTAATTTATGGGAAAGAGTTAGGCATGTGAAATCAAGCATATTATAAGTGAAAGAGATACTGTTTATATTTATTTCAGATGATTAAGCAGTGAAGACGCTTTTATTTTTCTAAGTGATCAGTGGTCAGATATTGCAGAATATTGTGAATGAAACAAAAATCCTTTTTTCTGAGTCTGAGAAATGTCAATTATTTCCTGACCTAATTGAGATTTATCACAGCCAATAGTTTAAATTATATATGCTTAAAGAAAGTATCCTAATGAGTACTTTTTATTGACTATCTGATTGTAGGCAATGCGAGATATGGAGAGCAAGCTGTAGGGGACAATGAGTGGGTCTGATGTACTGAAGCAGGCTGTGAGTGCCTTCCATGGTGTTCAGTATGAGGCCAGCTTGAAGGCGTTTTCTGTGGTCATTAACCGGGCAGAGAACCTCCAGCAAAATGACAGTCCACAGTGGCTGGCCCAACTGTACACTAACAGAGCAGCTGTGTACATCAAGCTGGACAGGCTGGTAGAAGCCCTCCGAGATGCAAACAAGGCCTCACAAACACTACACTCATTTGTCAAGGTTTGCTATGATTAATGATTATAAGAATAGAAAGAGTTTATTTATTCATTTGAAACAAATAATGCCATATTGTAATACATTTTCTATAAATATTGAATGTAATTTTTTTGTAAAGAATTGTTTCATTTTATTTTACATTGTTTAAAATAGATTATGAAGTGTGGTGAGATATTGAAGAAAATGAGATTTACACATCTCTTCTGTGTTATTTTTATTTTAAGTGTTTAATGAAAAAAAATCATAATTTGGAAGTAAGCAAATTTTCAGGAGTTTATTAAATAGATGTATATATTTAATTTCAAAGCATTGGTTTTATTTCATGGAAAATAAATTTGTTTTCAAAAACAATTCATAAGTGACTTGAGCAAAATTTGACAACCCAGAGAGAAATACCTTAAAAGTGATAGCTGCTGCAAATTAATTGGCTAAAAATTGATACCTGAAAATTTAAATAGCAACTGAAATTAGACCCATTTTTTTCAAAAATCACTTTTGAATGTGCTGTTTTACAATAAGACCTAACAAAATGTACCTTCCATCTCAAGCTTTATCAATCAAATTATTAAATGATTAAGACTCCAGTTCAGAATGTGAACATATATGAAGGTTTTAAAATTTTATTCTGAATATTATTCAGATGAAATGCATGATGGAACGGATATTAATATTAAACGAAATTAAATGAATGAGCACTACATTTAGGCACACTACCAGAGTGGAACCATCCATGAGTCATTGGGGCAGACTATGGATGCTGCCACCAGCTACTGTGCAGCTCTGAAGCACATCCACACCCTGCACCGCAGCCAGCGACAGCCAGCCTCAGCATTCCTCCTCTCCAAACTCCTCTACCTCACTGCTCAAACTACACCCGGTAAAATATGCTCTATGCTTCTATTTTGATCATCAACTCTGTTGGAGCAATGAGAATTGTTATAATTTTGTTCGTGAAACACATTGTCAATGATAAATAAAGTTTGCCATGTATTTTATTGATGAATGTAGTGCTATATTATGTGTGTATCACAAAATTGCACATAAAATATTTTTGGTAAATGATGTAATATATGATATGGAGAAGTGATTCCTAACTTTGTTGATGAGAATTATTGATGGGCATATTGTTACAGGAGAGGAACAGGATTACTTTAACCAGAAGCTGAGCCAGGGGTTGTGGTTGTCTGGCTGGGACATGCGAGAGCTGCTGCAGATGCTGTTCCACAGTCAGGACTGGGTGAGCAGCGAGGTCGTGCTGCAGATACTTCACACCCAGGACAAGTTGGATGATGTCACACTAAGTGTTCTGCAGCAGGAGGTGGGTCCGAAGTGGGAGATGCCAGTCATCAACAAGGAGAACATGGCACAAGCTCTGCATAGTGCTCTCAACCATGCCACTCAAACAGGTGAGACCAACACAAATCAAATGGATTGTTTGATGTCTGTCATCATAGAATCAGATAGTTTCAAACCATTTAAAAAAAAATAAGGCTTTCAATTGAATAGCATCATTCTAGCTAAAGATACATGCCTTTATTATACAGATTAGTAGTGTAGGTGTTATTCTCAAAAATGTTGTCCAAGCTAACTGTATCCTTTTTTAAAATGTTTCAAAAAACCCATCTTCTTCCATTTTTTATTTCAACTTTCAATCGTAAATTAGTAGTTTTGATCAAATGTAGGGGACATGAATATTTTGGGCAGGAGAATGGAACTTTGGAAGACACTGTTGCATCTGATCTTGAGGATTGCATTTAATTATGTATTTCAGGAAGCCTGTTAAGTTTACAGTTGTTGTTCAGGCACATGTGCAGGGATGCTGGCAGTCGCGACATTGCTGATGCACAGTCTAACACCTTGCTCCATCTTGCAACATCCAAAACATGGGCAGATATCTCTCCAGATCAAGGAAAGACTGCACATAGTTGTTGTGGCTCAAGTCAAGCTTATTTGGTCCACTGGCTAGTGCTGCAGGGATTGTCTATGGACGTCACCAATAAGAATGGAAAGTTACCATATGAAAGTGTTCAACAAGGGTCATTACCATGGAGATACATGCAGAAAAACAAAAACACAGGTAGTCAAACTTTAAAGAGTAATTAGATGATCTAAAATTGGTTTTTAAAGATTTTAAAGATGGATTTTACCCCTCCGCAATTTTTTCAAAGGGGTATTGTCAGATCCTGGACCAGCTGGGTATCTGTCCCTTTTTGTGAACATGATATTTTGAGAAGAGATACTGTTTAGTTCATCAAATCTCAAACTATAGATGAATCTCATGGTGCACTTGTCTGTGAATTTTACCTACATTTCAAGGTCATGTGACTGCAGTCCCTGAAATCATGAGCCACAAGCAGACATGGTCTGAAATGGCGATATACAAATAATTTAATTATTATTATTATTACTCTAAGGTCATGTGGCCCGACTTTTGAAAGATCAGAACACAATAAATTGACAACAAATTCAGTAACCATTACCAAACTTATACCATTTGAGCCGAGAGTTTTTTGGTCTCCAGTTGGTGTATTTTTAAGTTATTTTTTAAAATGTATTTTAATAAATTAATATTTTGTAATATTGCAGATTTCATTAAAGACCTTGCCTACATGAGCAAGTCAGAAGTGGAGTCATTCCTACTTCAGCGTCTGTGTACATGTCGAGATTTACCAGCTGCTGGCCTCCTGCAGTATCTGCCAAGTCTGCCAGCAGAAGTAGCCACTCAGGTCCAGGAGGCAACCGACAAGCACCGAGCCAACACTGCATGGAAAGCTCTGCTCACTGGCCTCTGCTTGTTGCCTCATGGTCTCGTGGAACTCAGCCTAGTCATGGAGAATCAGAAGAAACAACTAGTCAATATCATAGATATGGGTAAAATTTACTATTGTGTTCTCTTGGTTTTTGATATAGAAAAAATGTCACTTATTTGTCACCAAATTGTGGAATATTGAAGATTGTGAGGCACTGTAAGGAATTAGTACATGTAAGATTCCATATAGCACACTAGAGCATATTGCACCTTATCTATTGTAGTATACTTATGCCTGCACATGCAGAGAGTGCAACCTGTCACACCAGATGTTATTGCCATCAGACAACATTGGCCAGCCATCTTGGAAACCATGGCAACCGATGCTGTCTTGTGCCAGCTGGATGGCCTACCCAATGTGCTGCAGCAAAAGATTCAGTTGATGCAGGAGGTGAATGGGTCTGAGGCTACAGCATCATTTGTTCTCCATCACATGGTGAATGCCACATTGGTCTCGGAGCTGTTGGAGAAGCTAAAGGAGGCAGGGCATCCCCAGCTTGTGGACACAGTACTCACAAGTGAGAAGTCTTATTTGTATGTACTTTACTCATTTGGTCAAACCATTCACGTGTGAAAACAAATACAATTTTGTTGTATTTTCAGGTATAAAGCACTGGAAACAAAAGGAAACAAAGAAAGATATTTTCTTCAAATTCCTACAAAATTGCCCATTTCCAGGTGAGAAGTTGATTACAATTAAAATATTGATGATATAAATCATTTAGTTTTATAGAAAAAAAAAATGTTTTCCATTGTATTCTGTATATGAATGTTGATAATGGTACTACAGATCTGGTGGAGATGAGCCCAGCAGAAGATTGTTCTTCTCCATCTCGGGGCAGAGGTCGTAGGAAACGCAACTCCTCAAGGACATCAAGGTCATCGACAAGTAGATGCTCCAAGTATGACAATTAGTACAATATGCCTTTGACCAATTTGACCGATTCCAAGAAAGATGAACTGAAATCAGGTCACACAATAAGAATATATTTGATTTGTTTTCCCTTTATGAGACAGATCAAACAATTATAACAAATGCAATACAGTGAACACAATAGACTGAAATATGGTTAAACAATTTCTTTTGATAGTGCTGCCATTGTAAGTGAGAAAATATGACAAAAAAACAGTCATCAGAAAAGAATTAATTTGTTTCAGGTGAACATAATAATTTTAATATATTTTTTCAGGAAGGGAGAGAAGGATTTGTGTCTTCCTGAACCCCTGAAACCCTATGAGCAGGAGTTGGCAAGTCAGGTGAAGCCGGGCAGTGATGTTGTAGTGTATCTTCCCTGCGATGCCAGCCAGGTGGCAGTAGTGGCATCAGTCATCCAGGCCCATGTCTGGTACACCAATGATCTGCAAGAGGAGATGAGAGTGCTGCCCTCTAACGGCAGTCCCAGACACCGCAAGAGACATGCCAGTGGAGATGACAAGGCCTATGCTGTGTTGGTGGTGGTTCCAGAGTGGAGCAGTGTGGAGGATGTCAGTGCCAGATTGATGACGTACTTACCCCACATGAAGGTTGCCCAGCATGGTGCAAGCAGCCATCAGAAAGGTGGCATCCACAGACAGCTGTTTACTGCCGACATCCTGGTCAGTCACACCAAGACCGTGGGACACTGTCTGGAGGCTAAGTCACTCTTCACATCTGACCTTTCATTGCTTATCTGTCTTCATGTCAACAAAGTCAGTTACAAGCAAAATTTAGCTGCTTTTGGTGCAGCATTGCATAAAGGAGGCAACAAGACACAAAAGGTTACCGTTCTTGCCAGCTTGCCAGACTTAGAGGAAACTGCAGATATATATCATGACTCAGAAGTCATAGATAGAATATTATCAGATCTTAACTGCAGACGCATTCTGTATGTACAGAAGCACAGAGCAGCATTATACCAGGAGGTGTCACCAGGGGTCACTGTGCTTAGCACCGATGAGGACACAGAACAGGAGATACTTGGCAAAGCATTGTCTACTGTCTATGGATCATTTGGATATGTGCAAGGTCAGAATTTATCTCAATCTCAAACTTTTGGTATTGTACTTTTTATTTCAAAAGGATGTTTAGACTTTGTTGTATGATGAGATTGGCATACCTTATGATTAATGCTTGAATTTACAGGAAATAAAAGTATGGAGAATTTAGAGATACTTTATGATTTCAGGGCTGTGCATTACAACAGATGACGACCCTTGTGCCCTTGGAGAATTTATTGAAACCACTGCCACCAGGTATCTCCCTGTCAAACCACGACTGATCAACTGTGATGCACCACCTGTTGGAGTAAAACCCACTCACAAAGGTTGTGTCTTCTGGATCTGCCAAAACCAAGGGACCAAACCAGATCAATTACCACAATGCTTGGTTGGTCTTAATGTTATCATCTACAAAACCAATTTGGAAACAAGAGAATTTATGGTCCTATATGGGGAGAAAATAAAGCTTCTTGTTGAGGATGTCTTCACTTTTCTTAAACTGGTGGAGTATGAACATGGGGTATGATCTCAAGAGATTGCATCTTGCTCATCAACAATATTTTTTGCTTTTTATAGACTGTTGCAAAGCTTTTTTTATAACTTTGTTGAATTCCCTTTTGGGAAATTGTTATTCATGTATGCTCATATTCATATTTTTTTACCTGACAAATTCTAGCATGCTATTTGCCGAGACAATATTGGTTTTGACCAGCATTTTCATCTATATTTGAATTGTGAGAATTATATTATGTGCATGCTATTTTAAATTTAATATAATATAATTTTTTGTGTGACTTAGGCCTCAATTAGGCCCTATTACCCAAATTTATGTTTTCCAATCAGAATATTGGTATAAATGTAAGAAAAAACAAAGACAACTACCAATATTTTAAAGTATAGAAATGATGCTCTTGATAAAGAGCCATGTCTTGCAAGGAAGCTATTTATGTTTCTATTTATCTTTTACCACAATAAGTATGCAATAACCTGGCATGGAAAAGAGCAGGTAATATGAGTAGAAAGAGAAATATGATTCCAGTAGTGCTGCTAATATTTCAGAAAATTTGTCACAATGTGTTCATACTTATGTGTTCTCTATTTGCAAAATAGATTATGAGAAGCATTGTTTCTTCTGTCATGGTAATGTCATGTATGGGCTTACTGTTGTGATGACATTCCTGTAGCAACATTATAGTTACAAGATATATGAAGTTAATTTTCACTGCTTGAGTTTCAAAATTTGTGATCCACCAGGTGTCTCTTTGTACAATGTACAATGCATGCTGGGATAGATTTGTAGGCATGGAAGTTGATGTGATGACTAACATTCTGATGTGAAGGGAATACATTATTATCTTGGCAACAAATGCACATACAGAAAAAAAGATGCTCAATTTTGGAATCTCGAGAAGAATGAAAAGACAGTAAAGGTTCTAATAAACTGATTGAAACAAAATAACTTATCAGTCAATATTTCTTACTATTATGAACTGAGCTTGAACATCTCGAAAGTTCATCCATGCATGACAGGGATTTGACACCAGGTGGTAGCAGTACCCTGCAATCAATGAGATTTGAGATAATTATCACTTGTCTCAGTATGTTGTTCAAGGGTTTAATAGCCTTATAATAAAGTCATGAATATACTGTGTCTCCATTTGATAGTGCTATTGTCAACAGAGATTCCAGCTATTCTCCTCCAAAACAAACAGTTAGATGAGATAATTGAGTATGAAAAATATATATTGCAAAACCTCCATATATCACCAACTTTTTGTTATGCACTTCAAATATTTGTAATTGGACATTGATTTAATCGCTAAATGTTGTTTGGCACCTTTCAACATCAATTGCTGAAGCAGATCATAGATGTCGAGCTAATGTATTGAATTGTAGTGAGAAATATCCACAAATGTTGTAATATCATTGCATATCATTTGAAATTTAATTTCATAATGCTAATTGATTCCTCAGTCAATTAAATTCTTTTTATTTGGTCATATTCATGTGATAAGGGTTATTACATATTTACATGATGTTGTGAACTAGGCTTTGCATATCAATGATGTTGTGAATAGTCTAACTTAAACAGATGGTGCCAGAATTATACATCTTACACATATACCATATATACACACTGATATTACATAAATGTTTGATATTTTACATGTCATTATATTATTTATTTGGCATTTTCACTTATTGAAATATGGAACTATTTTGAGAAATATTTATATATATTGAAGAAATTATAAAGCACACACATCGGCATAATCTGGTAAGGGACATCTCCACCCTCTTTCAATACTCAGTTTTTAAAGTTTTGTGATTATGGTAAATGAGAAAAGTTTAGAAATATCAAATAAATGAAATTTGTTGTACTTCTGTGTGCAAATGTTCTTTGTAAATAAAATTTGAAACTGATAATTACAATTTTATTGCTTTATCCTTGACAAGTCATGATGAAGTTTATTTGGGATTCTAATTAAACAGAGGTTTTGCCGTTCATGTTAAATTTGTTTTTATTTTAAAATCATTTTATGCTGTGATGATATTTTGTTGAAGTTTAGAATGATAAAAAAGGCCACTAAAAAGGGTTGATATCACAGATGTCTTTAATGTCAGTTTATTTATGTTGTGGGGGTTTTATAATTTAGATTTAATCAACTCCCATCCCCCTCCCTCAGCTTTTAACACACCAGGTGACAGCACATTTTACGTTTTATTTTATTTTAAAAATATTTGTTGTGTTTCGAAATATTTGTTTCTTATCATTCAAACTGAGCAACCGTTTTTCTTCTCTTAAAAATTGAATAATTTGCATTATTTACACAAGTCTATGTATTCCATGGTTCAAATGTCAGCCTGACTGATGTGGGAAAGTGGGGGATCTTCGTAGCTGGTAACGTGAAGCGAAATGATGACGCATGCGTCATGTGAGAAAGGTGGCCTCACGTGACCAGGACAAGATGGCGAACAGAGATCTGATGGATATGAACGGACCCATGAGCGATATTGCGGCCAGGCGCACGCATATGGCGGCTGTAAACCGCGATTATATATCACAACCAAGATTAAGTAAGTACACAAGTTTTGAAGTTGTAAAATTTCCAATTGGGACAATTAAAAGCCTTTAAAACATGACCGGTGTTGTCGATGTTGTCAACCTTGACCTCCAGTCCAACACAGCACACATCTGTATCAGCAGCCAAAAATAAATTTGTATTCCACGTTTTATTTGGACGAAGACTTCTTTTTAAATACTCCATAGTCTTGTTAAAAAGCTGGAGTATGTTGAAACCATTCATATTCGGTTGTTTTCGAGTTAAACGAACGTAGCATTATTTTTACATTACAACTTACAAGGAGGCGTGGTCATCAGCCTTGAATTGAAAGACAAAGTTGTGCAGAAGGGGGTCTTGAACACTTCTGTACATTGTGTAATATTGCATATATATATTCAATATCTATCAAAAATCATCATTTTCCAATTTACATAACATAAGCTTCATCTGAGGAAATCAGAGAAGCTGTTTATATGTCCCTTGATATGGGAAATCTCTGAACATGTCATGTGGCAACACTGTACTGGGTGTACCCCAAAATCTGTACCAATCAACCAGTCAGCATTAATCTTAAATTAATCTGATGTCATACATCACATGACATTTCAAATGGCTCTCACCTTTTTGTTGGGAATCTTTAAAATAGTGATCTTAAAGGGATTTATTCACAGAGATCCATACCAATTACAAAGTAGGAAAAGTCAAAACTTAACCTTTCTTACATACACAGATCCACTTTAGACCTCCTTGAGAAATATCATATTTCTGTGAGTCTTAGGAGAAGTGCAGTAAAAACATTGAAAAGAAATGTTTGTGGTCCACATGGTTTGTCAGACACATGAGGTCATATCAAAACAGACATAGTAGTGTTATTATTGAAAATGGTTATCATCATATTGGATAAATATTGAGATCCAGCAACAAAAAATTGGAATTTCTCCTTGGTGTGTGTTATCAAATCTTAAACTGATTAAATTACCAGTAGTCTTACCTGGGTGCTTAGAATGTGCCCACAGATAGAGTGCACACATGTTTGAGGTATAAGAACTTATTTACATCCAATCCTAGTTGATGTAAATTAAATAATTATAAGGCATAATGAAACAGTGCTGCAATGTTCATTTATCATTTGTCCATGTAAACTGATCATAATTTGTAATTTGTGGTGATGTACATATTGAAACATCATCAACTTTCATATTTTACAGGGGTAATATGATGGTTAACAGCATCTGATCACAAAGTTCATGGTATATTATATTTGGAAATATTACTTGAAAATCTGATTTCATGAAACCGTTAAGCAGACAACATTTACATTCCAGAGTAAGCTCAGTAAGCACTCTATGGGTGATTATAATTTTAAGTAGGAAAAGAGTAAGATTCATAATATTCATCCTAATTATTTTGACATGATGTGCTGCCAGATGGCATAAAAGGGGTGAAAAGCATTTCATCTTCATTGGAATAAGGCTCCAATTATCACATGAGATATGGTTTTTGCCCCTTTATTTTTTATTTCACAAAGATTTATTTTTTTTAAATCCAGACTTGCTATCATTTGAAATGCTATGGTTCTGTTTATATGGATAACAGGGCATTTTTTTGTTTGGACTTCTTAGGGGTGGCATCAATTCTCACTGCTCAAGTTGGCCATACTGCCAATATCAAATTCCTGTTCATTTATTCTCCTACTTGGCTTGAATGGTCAGAATTTAACAATTTTACATATATATTGGCTTTCAATATGGCAGACAACATTTCCCCATTTTCTGTCTTCTCCGGCCATAAAAAGTGTGCCTCGATTTCTAAACAGGTGGGATCTCTAGCAATCTCTGTTTTCCATTTAATGGGTTTAAATAATGTGTAGAACTTAAAGTACCGTAAAGTACTGTAATTTTAAAAAATAAAAATACCAGCAAGTGATCATCATTTCTTTTTTTTGTTAAAAATGTAAAATCAGGAGAAAAAGGTGGTATATCGTGAAACCATTTTTATTTGAAATTCATAATGTTGGTATTTAATACAATTCAGAAAATCAAACAAATATTCAGGATTGATTTCAGCTTTGATATTGTGTTTTAGTAATGTGCAGTTCAAATGTTATTGTTCATTCCAAGAAGAGATGTTCAGATCAACTTTGTTGTATGTCATTTCTTAAAGCAAAAGCGGTGGTCAGCAACAGAATGACTTTGAATCGACCAGCCCGCCAAGGCTTGAGTCCCCCACGTGACCACTCGCCATTGCTAGGATATTATGCACCCCTACTGGGTGTGACCCCTGACTAACGCGACACCAAACAGCTCCCAACTTTAACCCCCCTTATTCATAAGCTAACATTAAACTCTGGCCAAACCAAAATGTTTATAGTTCCTTTTATCATATATAGTTTAGATCACAATGCCCATAACCAAGTTTTATCTGTACCCCAAGCAATAGAGCAAAGAAAAATGTTATATTTGCATTTGGTAAGGGACTAAAATTATGTAAAGGACACATAATTCTCAGTGAGCAGCATGTCTTTGATACTTTGAATAATCTCTCTCTTATCTAACCTGCTGAACAAGCCATCTTTACTTCATTACTTTTGTTCATACCAAAAGTCTATGATGTATTTAGTTTGAGCCTAATTTGAAATTTGAAGTTTACATGCAAACCATGATTAAAAATTCAGTTGTATCAAAGCAATAGAATTGAAAACACATGTCAAACTTGATGTGTACATTATGGCTGGTAAAATAGGGAAAGGGTTTTTAATCTCGGCCTTTGACTTTAGTTCAAACTAACAAAGTGATAACATTTACCATGACACACATGTAAATGGTATTGATAAGCAATTGATAGAAAAAACATTCCTACCCTTATTACATTAAGTTTATTAGAGTCATTTATTCATGATTTATTGAAAGTTCTTGATTCTTTATAACGTTCCTTCATTGGTCAAACAGAAACCTGACCCAATTTTTATTGTTTTCTTAAATACTGTGCTAACATGATGATGATAACATTTATAAGTGAGATAGATAACACATGATCTAAATGTCATGAGAAATGTCATTCATTTGTGAGCTGATTTTGAAGATGTCAGATTTAAACAGTTGATGTTTTCAGTTATGATAACTCAAAATGCTTACAAGTGATGAGACAATAACAAGGAGAATATATAGTGAAAAGGACTTTGCTTATATAAAAATTCTAAA
Organism: Amphiduros pacificus; assembly: GCA_949316495.1. Taxonomy (NCBI): domain Eukaryota; kingdom Metazoa; phylum Annelida; class Polychaeta; order Phyllodocida; family Hesionidae; genus Amphiduros; species Amphiduros pacificus. Next base: position 46,911,603 of record OX439000.1, on the reverse strand, counting down.
TTAAAAAGGGAAAAAATGTTTAGCATTGATTTTTCTGTTGGTTTAAGGTAATATTGAGCACATAGTCTTATGTTGACAAATAGCTGGGTGCATACGGAGCATGTATCTGCTGATATTGATTTCTGGTGGTGGGAGTGAGTAGCACAGTCAGGTGTAAATACAGCTTCAGACAAAATTGTTGTGGTCCAACCATTTAGCCTTCCCTTTTCATTGCTGAATGCTCCATCAAAGCTCCTGGCTTGTGCTGATTGGTCGGTGCTACACGTAATAAGACTAGATGCGTAGAGGTCCTCTGAAGTGTTGATCAATGGCACCAATTTCCCATGCTCCAGCGTCAGCAGCCTGCCATATAATGTGCCATATAATGTGCGGGGGTGGGAGAGACAGACATCTGTGCTGCTGCTACTAACATGTCCAAATACCTCTGCTTGGATGGAAGTCTTGATGTCTTAATTACCTGATTTACCTGCCACTTCCCAGCTTCATTTCGTATTATCTTTATAATCAGCTTATCACTCGTCAATTCGGATGTAACAGTTCAGGATTTGTTGTGTTTTTTCAAGAACAACGCTGCTTTAACCCTTGTTGATAAAATATTTATGTTTGTTGATATAAATACAATGAGAAGTATAATGTTTGATAAAGTGCTTTGAGGTAAAGCAAATAATTTGGAGAGTGGTGGGTGGTGGTTGCTGAGACAGTCTTCTCTTATCAGCCAATAATTACATGAAAGCTTTTCTATAAAACCTGCTAGTGCTGGCACCTTGAACATTCATACATGACATTTTTTTATAAATTCCTCAGCCTGTTACATATGCATTATTTATCAAAAATAACTCTGACTATGCCCCCAGCCCCACTGTGTGATATAAACACCCTCCACCAGCTGCCATCATCACCAGCAGAAATACTGCGGAGCACACTCAGTAAAATTACTATTCCGGCTTAAGCACCTTATTGATTAACTGCATAAGCTGAAAAGAAAAATAGCAAAGAAACATCAAGCATCAAATTTACCATTATCATGTCATGCTGTGGGATTGTGAAATATTTAATTTAAATAATATATGTAGAGGTTTATTTTTTAGGAAGGACCATCAGATATATATTTTTTTTCATGAGAAATATTGCAGTCTGGTATCAATCTGTAGCATACATCTTAACAATATGATCTACTTTGATTCTATAAATAGGATTAAATCCAAGTTCAGAAGTTGTTCTTGTGGTAAAATAGAAATAATTTCTGCCAGAGATGAGATAGCAATTGGTAACTTTTATGATATATGGTATGATATGGATGTCATAAACCAAGTGGGGCATACAGAAAGATGATGTGTATCAGTGCAGGTCATACACAATGTCATATCACAATCCTGAAACTTGTCTGGCAGCACAGGGTTATTAGATGGGACTTGACACGGCACTGTATTGTTCACAGTTACATATACATCAGTTTACTCAGTACAGACAGAAGCCATTTTCACATAGAATTATATCCAATTTGTTGTATCTAAAAAATATTATTATGTCACTAAAATTAGAAATACTCTTTTAAAAGTATCAGAGATAACTGCTATTTACCTCTTTTAGAAACATAGCTTAGATATTGAGAACATGTACTGAAATTGTGTGCAGTGTTCCCACTGGGTCATAAATATCAGGAAAAAGGTTCAAAAGTAGAGAACCCATTCAGGGCATAATTTACAATAAACAATACTAGACCATCATTAGCTATATATGATTTGCATCAAAACCCACAAATTTGTCTCAAGTAGTCATAAAACGTCATTAACACAAAGGGCATTTTCAGCATCTCCTGAGAGATTGCCAGCCACGTTTCAATGAATGATTATTTATAGTGTTGGAATTTAAAAAGAAGCCAAATCTTTGTCTCTTTCTGGAGTTTTGTGATGCTCAAATGTTGACCAATAGTGATCACCATCTCCCACTATTGTTAATTTGAACACTTATTGTAAACTATTGCTGCTCTCTGATTGGTCAAAATAATTGCCCGTCTCTCCCACCATTGTCTGAGCTGCTGCGATTGCATCCATAAAGATATTTCATATCAATGAATGATATAAGATAGGAGTGCCAAGCCTCAGAATAATCATTTGAACAGCATTTCAACTTTTTAACAAAATTTTGAGGGGATATAAATGTTGGTAACCCACTAACATTCAGATACAACCTTAATTGGAATATTTTTTTTTCAATCAAACAATTCATCATTTTAACCACATGATTTTTGTTTATTTTTTAACAAATCTGAAAGTAAAAACAATATTATTTTCTTTTCTTTTTTTGAGACTTCTTGAAACCATAAGCTGGTCTGAATTGATTGGTAAAAGCAATAAAATAATGTAATGTATGTTTAGGCTAAATAGTTTAAAAAGCCTACTTTGCAGAAGTGTTATATATCCTTATTTTATCAGTTACACAGATCAATAAATTTCCAATTAATTTATGTAATACTTCTGCTAAACATTTTGGCATCTGTAAATCCATACAATCCACTGGATATGTTTGTTAGTCCTTGTGTTGTTGTTTGTGCTGCAGCCATCCACCTAAAGTAATGTGGGAGAGATATTTAATATGTAAATCAGTTTAATTTCACAGAGTTCGATCAATTCCTTTGAACCATCTTTCATGATCATTGGTTGCCTGTTGATCACATTAATGCATTGCATTCCATGAAGTGTCTTGACTAATCGTATGTGGCTATTTGCTATTGGAAACACTAAGAATTCATCTTTTTTCAACAGATCAAATCTCACACCTTGCACGGGTAAAAGCAAAATTTAATTCTTTATTCATTATGTCATTGATCTTAAGCAATAGTTAAATCACTCAAAAACTGAACGATAAGTTTTAAAAATGTTTAACATGTTGTTTTCAGCATATAAAACAGTATCAGGTGTAAATGGTCCCCTTGTCATCTTAGATGGTGTGAAGGTCAGAATCTTTTCACTTTTTTATATTTATTTTTTTATAAATATTACAGTAAAAGTGTACAAGATTTTGGAATATTTCAGGATTAAGATAAGATTCATATTTTCTATTTACCCTTAGTTGGTGAGAATTTTTATGCACATTACACTTCATTACCATTTCAGTTTCCCAAATTTGCTGAGATTGTGAAATTAACATTACAAGATGGAACACAACGCAGTGGACAGGTGCTGGAAGTTAGTGGCTCAAAAGCTGTTGTCCAGGTAAGAATATAAGTACATGATTTCAAAACTTGGCAGAATAGAGTTAAGATTAACTGAGTCAGATGTTTCCTATGATGTTATGGTGTCCGTGGTGATTGATATTGTAGGTATTTGAGGGGACCTCTGGTATTGATGCCAAGCACACAACATGTGAATTTACAGGAGACATCCTCAGGATACCAGTGTCAGAAGACATGTTGGGTAAGGTTTTCCGAGTTTGTCCAATTAATTTAACTAAAATTAGCATCCCTCTCCACAATGATGTGTTAAAGTTTAGTCTTTGCAAGTTTTGGTAGATTTGTCCACTCTTAAGGTCAAGTTTAAATTTGAGGTAGCCAAACTCACTGCCCAAGTCATAAATATCAGTACAATAGAATCAATATATCTGTTAAATATTACATTGATTATGTCTTTGTGTTTCAGGGCGTGTCTTCAATGGGTCCGGTAAGCCAGTGGACAAGGGTCCTCCAGTGTTAGCGGAAGACTACCTAGACATCCAAGGTACATGCCTAGTACTTCCTCCTTCCTGCCCCTCTTCTTGTTAATGTTTGCTAAAATTTCATTCAAAGCACCAAAATGAGAAGTGGTGTGTGAAAAGACTCCTAAAGGGTACTCTTTTGATCCTGATATCATAATCTTTTTTTTTTCTTTTTTTTTAACTCTCTGATTAGTACACCATTGTTTTCTGTCTCAAATTATCCACTGAAGTTTTATTCTTAGACTTTGTATTTGTGAAGGCATAACAGCATTTTACTGTAAATTCTTGAAGGAGTTTAAAAAAAAAAAATCATGCTTTACTTTTTTGCACAGGTCAACCAATCAATCCATGGTCTCGTATCTACCCAGAGGAAATGATCCAGACTGGTATATCTGCCATTGATGGCATGAACAGTATTGCCAGAGGACAGAAGATCCCAATCTTTTCTGCTGCCGGTCTGCCTCACAGTGAGGTAAGCAAACCTCCTCCCATTCAAACTATATTTGTCATTGGATCTCATGTTGTGTTGAGTGCAAGCAGCATTATTTTATTCTGTCTCAATATAATTTTCAAAGCAACACAAGAATTAAATATCTTGCTTTTGTAGATTGCAGCTCAAATTTGTCGGCAAGCAGGTCTGGTAAAACTTCCTGGCAAGAGTGTCATGGACGACCATGAGGACAACTTTGCCATTGTATTCGCAGCTATGGGTGTAAGTTGACAATTTATAAATATTTATCCTTCAGGTGGGAGTGGTCTAATTTTATTAAAATTGTTGAAAATTATTTTTTTCTCAGCATTTTGTCACATTTGTGACACAATAAGGAAAACATTTGTGACAAAATAAGGAAAACTGATAAGAATGAAGATTTTTTGATGCAATCTGGAATGTAGACATAAGAGTGCCATCTAGTGGAGAAAAAGTGTGCTGCCATCTGGTAAAATATTTCCATGCATCACCTGGTGGGAGCATATCAAAGCACCACCTGGTGGTAGTATTGCACGGTAAATTCTTTCTCTATGATGATTTGAGCTGGAAACACATTATTGATGGGAATGGCTCATGATATAGATGCATGCTGGGAAATAATTTATTTTCACTACTTCTCATTGCCATTTGCTCAAGCTGGGAGGAAAGTTTGAAATTTCATCAAGAGCAGGCCACTGAGGTGGTCGTCACTACTTCAGAATTGCCGCACATGTTTGCAAAGAAATTTGTTAGATATGATCTCAGTGCCCTAAAAATGAAGTGGTTATTGAAGAGCAGATAGAAAGAATTCAAACTGCATGATCCTAAAAATAAGATTTTGTGAAAAAGAACTTTCCATACAATCACATGTTATTTCAATTATTAGGTAAACATGGAAACTGCCAGGTTCTTCAAACAAGACTTTGAGGAGAATGGATCTATGGAAAATGTGTGCCTTTTCCTCAACTTGGCAAACGATCCTACGTAAGCAGCATATTTATAAAGTCTACTCCTTCATTAAATTCAATGAGGACATTATTTAAACACTTGCTTATTTTATGTTTCATTCATTTAAGTTGAATTATTTTGGACATGTTTAACATGCAATGTCCAAAGTTATATAAAAAACAAACATCCCTGGTGCAGCAGTTTAAATTTATTAGAGATGATTGGAGTTGATCAGTATCTATTTGAAGAAACGCCCTTAACTCCATCAAATCATAAAGTGGTACTTTTTTGTTCTCAGTCCTTATTATTGTATGCAGTATGCATGAATGTATCAAATTCTTGCAAAATTTGCTATTGTCATATAAGAGAATGACCAAATCTGTTGTGGTGACAATTTCTTATTGACATCTTGACCCACCCCAGTGATCTTGACCTATTTTCAAGGTCACATGTCACACTTTTGTTATAACATTTTCTTTCTGAATTGTGTTTTCAGAATTGAGCGTATCATTACACCACGTATTGCCCTGACCACGGCGGAGTTCTTGGCCTACCAGTGTGAGAAGCATGTGCTGGTTATCCTCACAGATATGAGCTCCTATGCTGAGGCCCTCAGAGAGGTACGCACCTTTATATGCTTTATTAATCTCTTAACTAAAAATGAATTTTCAATCACTACTTCTTTTGAGAAATTTGTATTAAAACCTTTCCAAACCTAGCCATTTATACAAATGCTATTATAAGAAAAGAGCTCTGTTGCCTCAATTTAAAATGATAACATTAAGATGCAGATGTAATTCTACACAGTTAGTCATTATAAAGGCGCAGCTTTATATTTAGTTTATATTATTATGTTTGTGATAATGGCATTAATGTATGTGACTAGGTATCAGCAGCCAGAGAGGAAGTGCCTGGTCGTCGTGGTTTCCCAGGTTACATGTACACCGATTTAGCAACAATATACGAGCGAGCCGGTCGTGTGGAAGGAAGAAATGGTTCTATTACCCAAATCCCAATTCTGACTATGCCAAATGATGGTGGGTACCAGACATTACCAGTTTATTGCCAAATAACAATAGGGACATTGTTATTAATACTTATTCCCAAATTATTAAAGGGTGCAGTTATTACTTCTTGCCAAGTTTGCAATAGGGACCAGTTATTGCTTTAGCTTCTGCGATGATTGGGTGGGGGGGGGGGGGGGGGGGGTCCTATCATTTTGTCTGCCATCTTTTCCTCTGAAACTAATGGCCAAAGTTCTAAGCTATTAGTAGGCAAGATATCGTATGTTCAGGTAACCAATTATATCTTTTTCTATTCAGCTCAGAGCTTTTTTACAACTTAATGTGACTATTGAAGAAAATCTTATAACTATCACTGTCAAGGATGCTGTCATTTTGAATGACATGACAAATATTAGCTATTTAGAGTTGAGATAACAAGTTGGGACCAAATCATATGTAACATGAATTTGGTTGGTCAAATTTATCATCTGCTCAAGTTTGCTCTGGGAAACGATTTAATTGAAGCAATTTCCAGAAACTGTTAACAATCATTACAAAAAAGCAATGATCAGCATAGCGATTATGCCATTGGGCTATGTTTACTGAATGCTTATAGAGACTGATAGTGGATTTGATGCTTGTTTCAGATATTACACATCCCATCCCAGATTTAACAGGCTACATTACAGAAGGACAAATCTATGTGGACCGACAGCTACAAAACAGACAGGTGCAGACAAATTACTTCCTCAGTAACAAGTTTCCATGCCATATATATACAAACCAAACACCTTTCTTTTAAACCTCTTTCTTTTAAAGATTTTTGTATGTTTTTCATTTGCATTTGTGAAAAATTTACTGCAGTTAAAAGATGAAACTCAGTTGTATTGTGAATACTTGCATCAAATCAGCAAGTCTCAAATTATTCTAATCCTTAACCTTGATTAACATTAGACTGAGGATATTTCAAACAAGTAATCATTATTTTCTAGTTGATAAAAAATTTGATACAGGGAAAGGGAATATCAATGTATGAGATTTCATTCTGTGATTTTGTCAAATTGTAGATTTACCCACCAATCAACGTGCTACCATCGCTATCTCGATTGATGAAGTCTGCCATTGGAGAGGGCATGACGCGAGATGACCACTCCGATGTTTCAAACCAACTGGTGAGAACAGAATTCTAATAGTTATAAGGAATAAATTTTGAGTACAGGAGCTATAATATTGCATGGGAACTACCGTATTTACTGTTGTATTAAATGACTCGTGTATAAGACGACACCCCCACCCCCACAAATTGATGTTATTTTGCTTTGAAAAGGCCAATCTTCGAATATAAGACAAATCGTTTTTTCTCGAGGCATTTGCACTGCTAGGATTCAAGTTTGGTGGCCATTTGGAGCAAATTGTGTATATAATCAGATACATTTTGTTGTTGTTATTGTTTTAAATTTGTTTTTCCCATCAGCCATATCAAATGACAACAGGTTTAGTTGTCACCTCGGAGGCTCTATCTCTCCATTGTATTCTAATACAAAAACTGAAACACTGTTTTTTGGTTAACTTGTGAGAATAAAGATGTAGTTCTTTCATATTGAGCAGATAGGTCACTCTGTGGAAGGGCTTGGAGGAGTTCAATAATGATGGGCTATATTTGCCAATTTTCAAGGTTGTCTGCGCCCATTTTTCCAGAACACTGTTCATCAGATAAATTTTTAAAAACTTGAATGCAATTATTTCCTATTGAGCTCACAGATTACTCTGTAAAGGACTTTGACTGATTTTGAATATGAGTGACCATTCAAAATTTGCAAGATCAGTCCTGCCCAATTTTCAGTATGGCTCTTCATTTTTCTCAGTAATGCAAATAGGGAGACTAAGATTTGTTAAAAAGGATGACCTTAAAGGGTAGGTGTGCATCGTCATATTAATGACCTTTTGAACTGTAACTCTGCGAATTTTTCCCAGCCCCTATCTCAAGTACCCTAAATTTAAGGTTCATAAAATATGATACCTGAAATTATTTTTGTATGTACCAGTTCAATGGTGTGTTAATTTGACTTATGACTTTATTATTTACCTTGATGGTGAAAAAATTATTTGGAAGAAAATTTTGCAAAAAATATATATAATGGAGAGATCATATTTCTTCCATTGGATGACTTGCAATAACATTTTTTAATTGATAGACTGTGATTCTTATGGCTGATTTTTCTATGGTCCTGGAACAATTATATTTTCTATGGTCCTGGAACAATTATATTTTCAAAGTGGCTGACATGTTCAAAACAGGCTTTTTGAGCATGAAGCCTGGTTAAGAACTTTTTTAGCCAGTGATTTGAATGGTTAAATGTGGACATAACCCAAGAACAGAAAATGACAAAGGGTATTTATTGTTCTCCAAATTGTTTTGTTTTCTTTTCAATCTTTTCAACATAGATATTAACTTCTGATTATTTCCGGTATATTTGAATTTAGCAGCGATTTCACTGTCACTATGAATCTTTCACATTGAAGTCATTCAACATTTAATTTACTGCATTCATTCAGCATTTATTTCACTGCAGAAGAATAGATTTAAGATTATTATTTTAAGATATTTTTGTTTTTTATATTGTATCTCAATCTATAGGAATTACTTATTTATATAGAATTGAGTTGATTGAGCTTCAATCCGCTTCTTCATTGAAGGCAATATCAAGCCATTTATTCAAAGCAAGCTGTGTTCATCACTAATGTTCATATATGTCTGAAAATATTCATTTGTGTATGAATTGATAAAAGCTGATCAAAAGTGTGTGGCCAGTGATGTAGACTGGGGATGGGACTGCAGACAGGTTAGTTTTCATACCTTTGCTGAGGACATTGGTCCCAGCAGATGTCACCTTGGTTCCTCTTATTCAGAAGCTTGTGTTACTGAAAACTTCTCAAAAGTGATGCATATGCATGAAAACAAAGCTTGAAAATTGATGTGAATGTGTAAATAGCATAATTTTAACAGCACATTATACTTTCAGAGTTAAAGTTAACTTTCTTGTTTCTATTGTTTTGGGAAGTTAAACTCGTTTTGTTTGTGCCTTGCTCAATATCACATGTTCGCCTTTGTAAACTACACTCACGTGATCGCAGCAGTTGGGAGACAAAGTCAAGGTGAAGAACTAGAAATAGTTATTGTGATTAAGAGATCAATGTAAGCAGATTTGTACATCAACATGAAGGGTCTGAAGCACCAAGCCCCTGGCTAGAATGTTACAGTCGCATGATGTAGAATGAGAAGGAATAGAATCGGCTGGATGACCTCAGTCAGGTGATGTTTGCTTTTTCATGCGATGATCTGTTTTAGGATGACCATTCACCCCGACTGTTACCCCACTCAGCTCTTGTGGGAAGGTGCCAAGGACAAGTAAAGGGCACAAAATCTAAAATCTATTTCCTTCTTTGAAATCACCAGAAATGTTCAATGTGCAATACACAGACAGAAAAAAACATTGAGAATTTGCATTAGTTTTAAACATAATATGCCTTCCGTTTTTAAATTATATTAAAATCTTGACATAAATAATTTTGGAGGGCAGTTTAGGTATATTGGATTTGCCCTGGGTAGGAGAGATTTACATTGTCGAGGAAGGGCGCCTACCAGGAGGGAATGGACATGGCAAGGGCATGCAAATAACATATACAAAATAAATCACCATAGCAACAAATCAACTGCATCATATTACTGTCAAATGTTGCAAAAGATATATGAAAAAGAATTGCTTAAATAAACATGCCGACCTAATCCTTTCAACAGAGTTAGAATTTAATAATTTTTTATTTATTTCCATTTATTTTGTCTTCAGATGTGAAGAACACATTTTTATATCCTCTGCTATTTCAGTATTGGAAACATCAGTCCAATAATAGTTCTGGGCTCAAAGTTCACAGTTTATGATCTGCTTCATCACCCAGAAGTCCTGTTTCTTATTCAGAAAAAGATTTTCAAAATGTCTTTTTGGTCTTGAAGTTTTTCTCTTATTTTTCTCCTAAAATTAGAGCATGCTTTATGTAGTGCACACATAAATACATGTTTTTGTGATTAGGAATATCTGGAACCAAATAAGATTGTGTATACAAGAGAGAGTGGTGACATTGTATCAGATAGCATGTTGTGGGCATGTTGCCAGTGATACCAGAGTACAACCTCCCCACAAACAGGTGCTGCAGAGTGCTGGCAGACTTGATGGCAGGAGTGTGCTCAGTGGCTGGCAGGAGTGTGCTCAGTGGCTGGCAGCGGTGCCAGGCAGGTATCAGTGACAGCCATGCCTGAGTGACCACCAAGACACGCAGATCTGCCACTAGATGTCACCACAGCGGTGTGCTCAGTGGCTGCCAGAGATATCAGGCAGGTATCAGTGACAACCATGCATCAGTGACCACCATAACACACAGATCTACCACTAGATGTCACCACAACAATGTTTAACATTTTGTGCATTGTGAGATATGATTAAATGTCAGCTTTGTATTGTTTGCATAGCAGTGTGCATCTCATCTCAAATGTACTGCATCTCAAAGGATGTGGAAACAAATTACGCCATGCTGGAATCACGTGATTTGTATCCTGTTTCATTCAACACCTTGGGCCAAGTACCTGTCAGATCATACCTGATTTTCACAATTTATGTATGTTTTGGTTTTCATGTTATTTTGCCATGCATTCTTACTCAAACAGCTGGCATTGTATGGTCATGTTTCACTCTGACATAGTAATAGCATGGTCATGTATTACTCTATCTGACATAGCGTGGTCATACATCATTCTTTCTGACATAGCATGGTCATACATCACTCTATCTGACATAGCATGGTCATGCATCACTCTATCTGACATAGCACGGTCATGCATCACTCTATCTGACATAGCATGGTCATACATCATTCTATCTGACATAGCATGGTCATACATCACTCTATCTGACATAGCATGGTCATGCATCACTCTATCTGACATAGCATGGTCATGCATCACTCTATCTGACATAGCACGGTCATGCATCACTCTATCTGACATAGCGTGGTCATACATCATTCTATCTGACATAGCATGGTCATACATCACTCTATCTGACATAGCGTGGTCATACATCACTCTATCTGACATAGCGTGGTCATGCATCACTCTATCTGACATAGAATGGTCATGCATCACTCTATCTGACATAGCATGGTCATGCATTACTCTATCTGACATAGCATGGTCATGCATCACTCTATCTGACATATCATGGTCATGTATTACTCTATCTGACATAGCATGGTCATGCATCACTCTATCTGACATAGCATGGTCATGCATCACTCTATCTGACATAGCGTGGTCATACATCATTCTATCTGACATAGCGTGGTCATGCATCATTCTATCTGACATAGCATGGTCATGCATCACTCTATCTGACATAGCATGGTCATGCATCACTCTATCTGACATAGGGTAGTCATCCATCATTCTATCTGACATAGCGTGGTCATGCATCATTCTATCTGACATGGCATGGTCATGCATCACTCTATCTGACATAGCATGGTCATGCATTACTCTATCTGACATAGCATGGTCATGCATCACTCTATCTGACATAGCATGGTCATGTGTTACTCTATCTGACATAGCATGGTCATGCATCACTCTATCTGACATAGCATGGTCATGCATCACTCTATCTGACATAGCGTGGTCATACATCACTCTGTCCGACATAGCATGGTCATGCATCACTCTATCTGACATAGCATGGTAATTTATTACTCTATCTGACATAGCGTGGTCATGTGTTACTGAGCTGGTTTCATCTCCACCTTGTAAAGTATAGGTATGCATTACTCCAACTAGCTTATCTTAATCATCAGGGGTGGGAGAGCTCTGAACAGTGCCGGACTGTAATCAAAACATATTTGGATGGTTATACCCTTGTTCTACACCAATTCTGAACCAATCCAGATGATTGTGTTATATAACAACTTCTTTACTTCTCACAAAAGGAATAAGAATCATATCAATATCATTACAAAATATAACAAATTTGGTTCAGATTTGGGTGAGATTTACCGTCTGGAATGGTTCAGAGCTCTTCCACCCCTGATCATGCATAACTCAGCCTTACATAGCATGATCATACTTTACTCATGTTTCCATCTACCATTTTTTGATTTATGTACCTCATGTCCTTCACATTTTCGTTCAGAGCAAGCAAAATTTATGTTTTCCGAACAAAGACACATGTATATAATGTTACTTTTTCATTTTTGCACTTGACTTGTACAACACTTGAAATGAGTTTTATACTTTGAAATGGGTAACCCGAGAGATCAAGAGAGTTTTTGAAGTGTGCACCCATATTAAATCACCATATAATACAAATATTCTCCATTGTCAGTGACTCTGAAGGAACAAAAGACCCTAATTGAGAGTATATCTCATGATTTCCTCTGGTGTTGGATATTATAATTATACCAGGTGTTTATCATGCCAATTTTTGATTTATAGATGTGTTTATGGTAACAGATTCAGGTGCAGCATTGTAAAATTAATCGATGAATAAATCTAAATTTGCCTAATGTTACTTGTGTCAGTTTCTGCCTTGGCATGAGATGAAATATACCTATGATTTATGTCTGTGATCAGTTGCACAGGGAAATTGATCAGTGAAATATTAATTACTCTACAATGAGTGGTTTGATCATTAAGACAGAGGATGAGGGGCCGTACAGCACTATCTGCAGCCTCTTATATCTTTTATGTATGATGTTCTGGAATGGCGCCAGAACGAGACCAGGTGATCTTGTATCTCTCATATGCCTTGAAACCTTCACTCACTCAAACGTAGTTTTGTGATCAGTTTGGCTTTGAGAACTCCTCATAAAAGAGCTTGCTAAATCAATGTGCTTACTATTTGTTATGATCAATCTTTATATGGATATATGTTGTATTTGGTCAGTAAAAGTGATATGAACAGAATAAATTTAGAGGATATATAGCCACATAAATAGATCTTTGGTGATCTGGGTAATAAAATGCATAGGACAAAAACATTTGGATACACAGTAGACAAAAACAAGCTATATATAGCAACTTCTATTTCATGAAGCCCAAGAAATTGTGCCATGTGACATACACAATATATCTCAGAGATACAATCTTGCCTTTTGTTTCTATTTTTATGGGCTTATATCAGAGATTAAAATTCTCTTTAATAACACATGCAGACTGAATTAGAGAAGATGAAAATGAGTTTTTCATGAATACAGTTGTTTAGATTATAGATGATAGAAGCAGGTGAGGAGTGATGTGATGTGGGGCCTAGATAATGGCCAGGGTTTGGCTCTATGTGTGTGGGCAGAAACTTTGACATATTCCTTGCAGTTAGCTTATGTTTCACCAGACACATACACATGATATTTTGCACATTTTCTGCTCATTTTCTCAAGCAGTTAGATAGGTGTTATGGAAAAAACTATCAGTTGGAACTGAACAATTATTTATATCACACAAACCATCATTAACTATTGGTAACATTTTTTAATGTGGAGTATTTGGCCCAAACTTTATATATTTAACTGTGTTAATTTTTATTATATGGAATGGTCTGTTTGATGATCATCAACATTAAACATATTGATTGCAGGCAGATAATCCTATTTATATTACTCAGGCTTGCAACAAAGCTGGGGCAACTCTGCTCTCTGTGGTGCTGAGACAATTAAATATTTCCATACAAGCATAATAACATGGTTATTGCTTGCCCAAATACTATTACCAGCTGACAAGGTCCTCAAAGGTTTGGCAATCATACATCAGCACAAGTCTTGTAGCACTTTAAAAGGCTTGTTTGACAGGATGATGTGCCATTCACTGTGTGGAGCGATCAATACCCGTCCGCCTCAGCATTAAGTATACACCTGTGATCTATTCAAGCAAGATGTCAGTGTTGTGTTGCTTTTGCACTATATTGTGTGACTCTATAGGACTCCTTACTGTTTGATCAATGAACAAAGAAAGCACAGCAGTATATGAGCTACCAGCTGCTGCCACCTTGTGGCTACAAAACATATTGTTAAGTGGATAAGAAAATAACAGCCACTGAAATTAGTTGCCATGCTGTCAGTGGGCTACAAAATTAAAAAAATAGAATTAAAAAAAAATTATATTATACCTTGTAGATTTTTAAAAAGGTAGGATTTGTTTTATAGTGAATGTTTATAACATTACAAAATTTTATGTTGAGTCACTTAAGTTTCCAATCACTTGAGGAAATGGTTCTGCCACCATTGAGGCAACTAGGTCAATATGTAATCCCAAGGCCAATTTCTATGTTACACTGTATATTATAAAACTAATGGCAAATATACTCTACCTAATAAAAACTAGTTAAAGTGAAGGTGAAAGGTGAAGTGAAGGAAAGTGAAGTAATTAGCTATTTAACGGTAGGTCACCAAAGGCCTTTAAAAAAATGTTGTTTTGCGAAAGTGATATCTGTGTTTCCTGTTATATTACTAAATCATCTGGCAAAAATCTCTTTTTGATATATTTGTCAAACAAATCTGTTATAAGATATATAAGTGGTTTTATCTCATACCATTTGCCAAAAGGATTACAAACATATAAGAAATGTCATAATGACCCTAAAATATAGCTCCATGAAGTGCAGAGATATGACATCACACACTATCGAAGCAAAATAGGGGCATAAAACCCGGGCAATAGCAAAGCAATAGGTGTTACCACCCGGGTTTTAAAATGAGGCTCCAATGCATTATAAATGGGAAAATATGAGAGCAGCAGCATAGGTATGTGAAATTTATGTCCATAATGTGTATGATTTTAACAACTACAATGTGAAAAATTATTTTGATACCTTTTATGAAATATTGAGTACATGAATGTGGAGTTTTCTGTTTTCAACAGCACAGTATTATTTCTTTCCAAATAAATCTTTGTAAAAGATGAAACTCATCATCTGAAAACTGTATCATTTAACTGAAAATGAATTGCAGTGCTCAGTTTACTGTCACACTATTAATGGAGAAAATTTGAGGGTAATAGATTGTCTGTCTCGCTTCTTGCCATTACACACAATAGAAATAGACTTTTGATAGATCTTTACATGTTTTATCCTTTGTCATATGTACCAGTAATATATTTTCTGCCTCCTCTTACTGAATGTCACATTATGCACCATCTTGCTTTTGACGATAGAATGCAATTTTGAATCATTATGATATATGGAGGTTGGCTTCATATTGCCTGTCTCTGCACTTTTAACCTATTTTGAACCATATTATTATGAAATAAGAATCTTGAAATTTATCATTTTTGGTTCACCTCCTCCCAGGACACAAGTGGTAATGCTAATTCTACTGAACATATTGAATGAATAGAACCTAGCTTACAACAGAAACAAGTGATAAATCTTGTGTTACTGAGACGACCTATATTCCAAATTGGTTAGCCCATATATGGATCTGTAGGGCTTTTCTTTCCCAGGGCAGACAAGCTTCCTCCCACTGTGCCACTAGCGCCAACAAATGGCACTTTTTCACTTCTGCATATGAATATTTTGGGAAGGGAAACAATGTGATATGCAGTGTAAACAGATCTATTTATTATTGGATAATATTAATGCAGTGGATGGTCTTAAATCAACTAAATGGTTTGTAAAGTTTTGTGCAATTGAGAAAGTTGAGGGATGTGAAATAGACACAGCATTTGCTCAAACTGAAACTAGGTCGGCCTGGAGGAGAGATACCATCCCAGCAGACACCATTGCTTAACCTTTTTGTTCCAGTGTTATGGATCTCATCTCTTTTTGCAAATTGCTAAACTTACAAAAAGGGAAATGTTGATGACAGTCTATCTTCATCATGATTTATGAGTGGAAAGATTTGCCCAGTTGAAGTTGAAGTATTTTGTGTTGACATACCTTTTAAATAAATAATAAAGGACCAAGAGTTATGAGATGGGTTGGGCTTTTTGGGATAACAACTGTTCTGACTCTCCAATATGGCTGAATCTCATTGACTTCTCATGAGACCAATATAACATCCAACATTACATCATAATGAGACATATTTTTTTGAAACTGGAAACGCATGCTTTTTAATCTATAATGGGCATGTGCAGTGTTATGACAGTAAAGCTTTTACTTTTGACAGTTTTGAAAGTTTTTACTTTTGACAGAAACTCATACTGTGGCAATGATTAATAATACTGGTACTTATTTCATATGGTGCATACTTTGATTAGGAAATGCCATAATACATTTTTGCAAAGGTTCTGAATGGGATGTATGGGCATCTCCTGAGCAAAGCGGAATCAAACCCAAGGCTCAAGAGGTGGTGGTGGTATCTACCATCCCCCAAACAAGTCTGTGCTACTTGGTTCACTCACATCCATTTTGATGATACATTTAAATTATTTTGATCAGTATTGAAGATATACATAATTAGACATTTTGATGATACATTTAAGCTATTTTGATCAGTGTTGATGAGATACAAAATTAGACCAATCTTATACTTTTTCTACATTTTCTCATTTTGTGAATTTACATTATATTTGAGAATAATTCTGCTGATTGTGAGCTTTGGAGAGAACAAAATAAGGTTTAGCACACTTTGGAGATCAGTTTAGTTATATTTGAAAATTGTGTAATAGTACAATTGATATAGCGTTGACACCAGAAAATATCTGTTCAGAGCACTCTATAGAATAACTGTGCCAATGTTATGTCGACCAGCAGGACCATGCCTCTTGTTAACAACAACAGCATTTTAGTCTTCTCATCATTAAGTTTCATCTTGTTAGTTGTCAAGAAGGTTCCCACTTCATCTTCACATTTTTCACAATCAAGTCTAGATGTGTTTACATGCTGCCAACGTCACAACCATCGCAATGTAGAACTGTGTGTCATCTGCATAGGTGTGGTAGTTCAGTCTATTCTTTACAGAGAGTACCCATGGGTTCCCACTTTAACAATTTCCTCTCTATTGGATATCACCTAATCCAGTTCAGAGCATGACCTTGTCTTTTGTCTAATCTATTGAGCAGCACCTGATGTTGCTGAGAGACTCAGAAACAGTAATATTACAGACTTTCTGTTGTCAAGATCACTGAACGTGTCATTCTGAACCTTGAGCAGTGCAGCATGCAAGAATCTGTCTTTGTATTTTTCTATAATGTCCTTGTTGTCTATTGTGACAGCATAAAATACATTTACTGTGCTGGCTGCTGAGGCTTAGTCACCATCAACTGAAAAAATAGCTTGAAAGTTGTATTGGTGTTAAGCAGTATTTCACTGCAATATCAGTTATAATGCAATTTTTCAGAAGTCTCAAATTGAATATCATTAATATATAAGCTCAATGAATTTATTTTTTCCCAATCATACATGTAGATATTACATGTAATACATATTATTCTTATTACACCACTACAAGATGAAAATTACATTGATATATTAGATGAACTTGTACAAGGATCATAGTGAATTGTGGTAAAACAAAACCAACATGATTAAAAACAAGCCCTTTTCTATTAAGTTTGAGTGATAATTCTGCTTGTTTCCTTCATTTTTCACCAAACTATTTTAAATGGACATCAACATAAAATAGTATTTTGCAACATTTGTTATCAGATCTATCAATTTAAATATAGCAGTGTTAAAATGTTGAAATATATTAATTTAACACTGATTTACACCAAGGAATCTATTTTAACACTGTAAATGTAAAACTTCTTACAAGGTCTCCATTTTTCATGTGTTTAGCATCTGCCACAAGGGGGCTCTTTATGCAGACCCATAAATACCCGAATATATAGCAATTGCATGATTAAAGTAAAATTCCTTTGTAACCCCTTTATAACAGTACGTTGTGTGACAAAGTGGTCACAAGGTATCTTATCTATGAACGAATGCAGCATTCATATTTTAAAATGTACATCAAATTTGCCAGTGTTTTGATATTGTTGTGATGTGTGACATTGCGTGTGTGTTGCAGTATGCGTGCTATGCTATTGGCAAGGACGTGCAGGCCATGAAGGCGGTGGTCGGAGAGGAGGCTCTGTCCCAGGATGATCTGCTCTACCTTGAGTTCCTGCAGAAGTTTGAGAAAAACTTCATCACCCAAGGTCAGTAAAACTTTATTCCTCCCTTCTTTTTGTCATTCAAGTATTATCTATGCCAAAAAATATCATGTGGTCAAATACTGATATTTTATTATATGAACCTTAATTTATTAACTTTTCCTGCTAACAGTCAGATTTTATGCTTGATTCTCCACTTGCAATGCTGATGCTGAATGGAAGTGGCTCTGATATTATATTGACCTAACTTGCTGACAGACTGTGATTGTTTGTCCACTCACGATGCTGATGCTGAATGGAAGTGGCTCTGATATTATATTAACATAACTTGCTGACAGACTGTGATTGTTTGTCCACTCACGATGTTGATGCTGAATGGAAGTGGCTCTGATATTATATTGACCTAACTTGCTGACAGACTGTGATTGTTTGTCCACTCACGATGCTGATGCTGAATGGAAGTGGCTCTGATATTATATTAACATAACTTGCTGACAGACTGTGATTGTTTGTCTACTCACGATGTTGATGCTGAATGGAAGTGGCTCTGATATTATATTGACCTAACTTGCTGACAGACTGTGATTGTTTGTCCACTCACGATGCTGATGCTGAATGGAAGTGGCTCTGATATTATATTGACCTAACCTGCTGACAGACTGTGATTGTTTGTCCACTCACAATGTTGATGCTGAATGGAAGTGGCTCTGATATTATATTAACATAACTTGCTGACAGACTGTGATTGTTTGTCCACTCACGATGTTGATGCTGAATGGAAGTGGCTCTGATATTATATTGACCTAACTTGCTGACAGACTGTGATTGTTTGTCCACTCACGATGCTGATGCTGAATGGAAGTGGCTCTGATATTATATTGACCTAACTTGCTGACAGACTGTGATTGTTTGTCCACTCACGATGCTGATGCTGAATGGAAGTGGCTCTGATATTATATTAACATAACTTGCTGACAGACTGTGATTGTTTGTCCACTCACGATGTTGATGCTGAATGGAAGTGGCTCTGATATTATATTGACCTAACTTGCTGACAGACTGTGATTGTTTGTCCACTCACGATGCTGATGCTGAATGGAAGTGGCTCTGATATTATATTAACATAACTTGCTGACAGACTGTGATTGTTTGTCTACTCACGATGTTGATGCTGAATGGAAGTGGCTCTGATATTATATTGACCTAACCTGCTGACAGACTGTGATTGTTTGTCCACTCACAATGTTGATGCTGAATGGAAGTGGCTCTGATATTATATTAACATAACTTGCTGACAGACTGTGATTGTTTGTCCACTCACGATGTTGATGCTGAATGGAAGTGGCTCTGATATTATATTGACCTAACTTGCTGACAGACTGTGATTGTTTGTCCACTCACGATGCTGATGCTGAATGGAAGTGGCTCTGATATTATATTGACCTAACCTGCTGACAGACTGTGATTGTTTGTCCACTCACGATGCTGATGCCGAATGGAAGTGGCTCTGATATTATATTAACATAACTTGCTGACAGACTGTGATTGTTTCTCTACTCACGATGCTGATGCATAATGGAAGTGGCTCTGACATTATATTGACCTAACTTGCTGACAGACTGTGATTGTTTGTCCACTCACGATGCTGATGCTGAATGGAAGTGGCTCTGATATTATACTAACATAACTTGCTGACAGACTGTGATTGTTTGTCCACTCACGATGCTGATGCTGAATGGAAGTGGCTCTGATATTATATTGACCTAACTTGCTGACAGACTGTGATTGTTTGTCCACTCACAATGTTGATGCTGAATGGAAGTGGCTCTGATATTATATTAACATAACTTGCTGACAGACTGTGATTGTTTGTCTACTCACGATGCTGATGCTGAATGGAAGTGGCTCTGATATTATATTGACCTAACCTGCTGACAGACTGTGATTGTTTGTCCACTCACAATGTTGATGCTGAATGGAAGTGGCTCTGATATTATATTAACATAACTTGCTGACAGACTGTGATTGTTTGTCCACTCACGATGCTGATGCTGAATGGAAGTGGCTCTGATATTATATTAACATAACTTGCTGACAGACTGTGATTGTTTGTCCACTCACGATGCTGATGCTGAATGGAAGTGGCTCTGATATTATATTGACCTAACTTGCTGACAGACTGTGATTGTTTGTCCACTCACGATGCTGATGCATAATGAAAGTGGCTCTGATGTTAAATGAGCAGAGATGGCAGTCATCAAGTGGTGTAGGGGAAACACCACAGTTAACCCAAACATTTCTCTCCCTGAAATGTAAATACTGTGGCCAACAAAATAAATTGCTAACTGACATATTGCTTGAAAAGACCACAACAAAATAATTTGTCCCCAATATTGAAGGTTTCTCCATGTAAAGATTCACATCTAATTGGTCAAGGACAGCTCAGTTTGAAGGCCCTGAGCTGAATCTTTACTAATTTGTTGAATTGTCTGGAAAAATATGATAATTTATATTTTTCTATTTGATTCATGTAATTTGCAACAAATCTAGGATCATTGCATGAATAGATATTAAATAAGAGTAATTTGACTGAAGAAATAATAAGTACTGAAAAGAGTGAAAATACACTCTTCTGTAATATGAAAGTCAGATGATATATTTTTAGTAATTTCATTCAGCTAGTGCAGTAATTATTTCTTTCTCCACTGGCATAATGATCATGTACATGTTACACTTTATTTATTTTGGTGCAACCAGGGGAAGTTGTCTAGCAGCAGAAGACATGCCTCGCCTTGACATTTCATTGTCTGCTTTACATGATGAGTCTATTTATATGAATTATATAGACATAACAAATGAAATTGAGAAATTTGAAAACACTACAGTGACATGTCTTTTTTTCTCTTCATATTATCCAATTTACACTCAGACCCTGTGTTGGCAGTGTGGAGTTCATGTTTCTGACCCTATTCAATTGTTTTGCAGGAGACCTTTTTAAAATGGGACTGTCATATTTATGTGTTTGTGTAGAGTTACATAGATGAGTTTGCTTATGGAAAGTTGCTCACAAATATAGACATATTTTATAGTTGTTTTCAATTGTATTTGCAGGGCATTATGAGAACAGAACAATCTTTGAAACCTTGGACATTGGCTGGCAACTGTTGCGAATCTTCCCCAAAGAGATGCTGAAGCGTATCCCTGCAGACAAACTGGCCAAGTACTATCCTCGTGATGGACAGAGGAGCTAAGCGGTCAAGTGTCAACATGGTCCCTAGGTGGCACTACTTATGAGGCTGTGTTCTGCTAGATGGCAGCACTGAACTACCCCATCATATGCTCGGAATGAGCAGAGATGTAATTGTGAGGTGATTTTACAATCCAGTCTGTAAAATCAAACCTGGAGGGAGAATATTTATCAGGCATTCCCCCGGTGTATATTTCATAAAATTAACACATGAATCATATTTGAAATTTTGCAAATATTATAGAAGGTAAGAAATAGGATAATTAACTATTCAGTAGTGCTGTATATATGCAGATAGATGATGTGAAATAGGTATGTGCTAAAATGATTTAGATTAAGTATGTGATCTTCTGCACTGCATATGATACCATGATCCTGTAAATGTGTCTGACAAGCATTGTCAGTCCTTGTGTAAATGAGTGTCCATAGTTAGTCACTGCCCTTAAAACAGAAACATCTGATTGAGTGCAGCATACACTTAAACAGACCATCGCTTTCACTTCCACACAGTTCATCCTTGTTAATTATGAGAAAAGTGATCAATACTAAGATTCTTATAGAGAAACACCAAGTAAAATATCATCTATATAGAAAGTTGTTTAGTTTAATAGTTACTTAGGACATATTAAGGATGGAACTTGTTATATGTAGCCATGTACATATAGACATGCATGCCTACATGATAATGTTGAATGTCTTGTTTATATGTTCATAATTTAATGCATTTGACCTCTATTTTTTGTGCATTGATGATAGAACTAAATCATGAAGAGAAATTGCTGAATGTGTAATTCTTAGAATGAAAATATTATTTAATATCTAAGTATTTAAAAAGTATTGAATGCAAGGAAGCAATTTTGTTGACCAATTTGTGAATAATAGAAATCCATGGTTATATGTATATATGAATTATAAGATGTGTTGTACTAAAATGTGTTATGCACTAGTATAATAAAAGCATCGCATGATTGTCACTTAAACGAATTAAGGTTGTAGAGCAATATATCTATGTTTGAAATGTTATGTAATCCTTGTAAAACAATTCTACAGAAATTTCTTGAACAAAATACTCAAAGAAAATGAATAATTTGGGGTGGTCCAGTGTTGTCACAATAGTTTGAATCAAAATACATTCCTGTAAAGTTAAAAAGAGAAAACTGGTCATTGAATATTGTCAATAATATGCATGGCCTTAAAGAGTCTTTGTGAAAAGAAAACCATAATATAGTGCATTTTATTCAGGTATGTTGATGAAGCAGTACCTTTGTAGAGAGAGCATTTGGTATGGTTGACCTGGATGTCTTAGTCATTATGGCATATGTAGCATGTAGATAAATCACTGCATCTAATGTATACAGTTGTGTTGTCTGTAATGAACCAAATTATTAAAATGAAGTTAATAAATCACGTAGATTGTTCTAGTATTGTCATATATATATAGGTGATGACTCATTTAACTAGCCTGTTAGAACAAAGCTCTTGTGGGAAATTAATAAAATACATTTGGGTACATTTATGTTTATTTCAATGAATTTTTCATCAAACTCTCGAGATTTGGAAACTTTTCTTGGCTTTTAAGAAAATCATGTTGCTAATGAAGGATTGTATTGCATCTGTTATTGTATTCCAAAATACATTCCTCTATGACTCCAAAAAGTAAATTTGGTTTTTATTAGCTCTGCTGACTTCTTTAAAGTGGCAGAGCTTCAGGAGTGGAGAAAATGTCTGTCCGTCTGTCTATCTGCCCGTCTTTACCAAAACTACCAGTAATAGATGTTTCAAATTATATACAGAAGTAGATATAGAGGTGAAGATTCAAATTCCTTCAAATCTTAGTGACATCACCATTGACCTTGGTGCAGTGACCTTGTGGTCACAAATTTTGTACAGAGCATATCTCAGCAACCATTTATAGGAGTTGCTGCACTCAATCAAATGTCTTAGTTCATAGCTGTGCTTCATCATACTTTTTCAGTCGCATGACCTTGATACAGTGAGCCTGAATTTAAAATGTGTGTGCATGCAACATCTCACAACCATTAAAGTGAATAAAAAGTACTTCATATCATACCTCAACACTCTCAAGTACCATATACATGTTTTATGGATTTGACCTTTGACATTGATGCTGTGACCTTGACCTTTATAGTATTATGCAGGCCATGTCTCATGAATGATGAAATGGAGATACTAAATATTGGGCATGCACAACAACCACAAGGTGTAGTTGTACAATGTCAGTTTTTCTTGTGTCTGCACCCATTGACCTTAATGCAGTGAACTTAAGGTCATAAATTTTGTTCAGAGCATATCTCGGCAACCACTTACAGGAGGAAATTCATGCTTGCTATTCATATTAACAATCTGGGAAGAGATGACAATATGTGTGATGTTATACAAATCACACAGTAGATTATGTTGTTATCTGTATTCAGGCCACTGGCATGGGGATGGGGCAGGGGTCTTGATGATTAACAGGTCGATACATTCGATCATAGAGCATTGCAGCATTCATTCAGTGTTACCTGGTTGTCTTACCGATGCCCTCTTAAAATGACAGAACCAATGTAGCATTCCATGTTACCTGGTTATCTCACCCATGCAATCACAATATGACAGAAACAATGTAGCATTCAGTGTTACCTGGTTATCTCACCCATGCCCTCTCAATATGACAGTAACATGTAGCATTCAGTGTTACCTGGTTATCTCACCCATGCCCTCTCAATATGACAGTAACATGTAGCATTCAGTGTTACCTGGTTATCTCACCCATGCAATCACAATATGACAGAAACAATGTAGCATTCAGTGTTACCTGGTTATCTCACCCATGCCCTCTCAATATGACAGTACCACTGCGGCATACAGTGTTACCTGGTTATCTCACCCATGCAATCACAATATGACAGAACCACTGCAGCATACAGTGTTACCTGGTTATCTTACCCATGCCCTCTCAATATGACAGAAACAACGTAGCATTTAGTGTTACCATGTTATCTATTTTAATCCCTCTCAACATGACAGGAACAAAGTAGAGTTCAATATCTCCCATTCCATATCTTCCATTCCCACTCATTATGCTATGACAAGCACACAATGGCACCTACATTTTTTCTCACTTCTGTCCTCTTAATATGAGGGATACAAAGTGGTATTAATAATATTGCCAGGTTTTCTCACCAATGCATTGTCAATTTGACAGACACATTTAGTATTCACAATCGTAACTCGAATAACATTTAAAGTATTGTCACAAAACAGGCACTTCATAAATAGGAGTATTCGTCAAATATTACATGTGTTTCAGCTCCCATGGTTTGGTGCGATGTCCGGATGTCAGACACTCAGTTGTGTTGGAGTGCCATTGTTGGACCATGCATGATGGATGCAGACACCTGTCAGTCAATAATCCCTCATAATCATTAACCTGTTGGCAAATATTGACTAGTAATCTGTGTGCTTGTTTGTGCACTACAATAGGCGGTGGGTGCAGGAGCACTCACCGTGGTGGTGGACGTCAATATCCATCAATAGAGAGTCATCTGAGGAGCAGGACAAGTCAACCTTCTGCAATGGCTCAACCTACAGCCATTCATTGACTCATGAATAATTCCACACAAACTTCACCCAAGTTTAACTGTCCTTAGTGTTCAACCCATTTATAATACATCTCTACCCTCACGCTTCATATTACCCCACAACCCTAAGGCTGAATAGGTTATTGCTGTTGGCTACGGCGGACGGCGGCTGCATAGTTTGTCCGTTTGGCCTCTTGACCGTTAGCTTTGATGTAGTATCATATAATTAGATAATTTGACATACTCATTTACTTAAATATTTGTGAACTATTCTCCAATCAATTGCAAAGACTGCTTCCATATAAATAATATTTTGAGATATAAAACCACCAGTTTCTAATATTTAAAACAAAACATGGCATCCAGTATATTCGTGGCATGATGGGGGAGTCGGTAATGACACGAGTGCCAGGCAGCTCGCTGACGTCGGGGTCATACAAAGTGCAATGTCCCTCTGATTGATATTGATTCTCTTGAAATTTTACTGATGTCTGATCTTAACATTTTCCATCAGCATCAACTACTTGACTGCGTTCCTCTGAGAAGGTAACCCGATTAACCAGCATACTATGACCCTAATCCTATATTACAGTGATGGCAATAGCAAGGTAAAAATAGTTGGCATGTATGTCAATAATTGTGTCAGCAACGTGTCTCTCCCCTCACGTGTAAGGTCTCATATGGAAATATATTAATCCTTTGATGAGATCCCCATAAAAGGACTGCATATATTCTTATAAGTTTTGGAATAAATATAAATATGGGGTTTGGGGTCATCTGAGAAAATGTCCCTTTATCGTGCGGTGGGTGTATCATGAAACATGGCAGCCATACCTTACACAGTGGCCCAAGAGCGCAAGCTTATTAACACCATTTCCTCTGGGGATGCAAGGGTCGCGGGTTCTTATCCCGGCCATGTAGGGAATACATTTATTTTATAATTTTTCATATGCCCTGAGGCCTGTGCTGGAGGGTTAACCTGTTGTCCATATAAATCTGTGACTGGGTGGATCATCACTGATGTAAAGGACATGACGACCTATCCAGTCACAGACATGTAACACGCCAATTCAATGAGGCAGCACTATATCTGCTACGAGCAGGTCCCGTCATGATATAGCTGAAATAATGTGGAAGTGGGCTTACACAACACATGGCGGCTCCATGCTGGGGATGCAGCCACTTTGCCGGAGCTTCCGGTTTTCCTGCAGGTAAATGCATATGAGCAATGTACAGACATTTGTCGAGCATTGCCCTTTTCTCTGGTTCAACTGTATTTAAAATGTACATAAAGCAATGCTATAGTAACCTTCTCCCAAGGAGGTATTAAATGTATGGGTATAGGTCACATGCATGGTCAATCTTCACATCACAAACAAAATGACCTTAACATTACAGGATAGACCTTCATTTGATTGGTATAGTACAAACAATATAGTCTTTTTAGTCTTTTGAGGTAATATATATTTTAATGTAATCTCGCATCCTTAATTATGGAAAATAATTATATCTCTTTTTCTGCACGCGAGTAACTCAAACACTGTAGTAAGAATTGATTCACCACAAAATGTGATCGAAAGAAAGCGCTGTGAGGACAAGACTGAACATAGCAACATCTGAGAGTACCGTGTCATGGGAAAAAGTCAACTTGAAAACCACAGGAAAAAGGCAATGAACTCGAGGGCACAATATGACCTGCAGCATTCCCCCGAACATCTCTCTGGAGGAAAACACTGCTTGAGCCCATACCAGCTGTAATGTGAATCTCACCTGCATGTAACACATTAAGTCTTATGTTAATTGATTTTATACTTATTTTATGTAAAAATACATTTTAATCATAAAATCTTGTGTAATTTCAGTATTCAGTTATATATACTTCTGTGAATAATGCACTTTTGATAGCTCATTTTAAAGTTTGACTATTTTGAATAGTGTTTCATTATATTATAACATAAATTGTTTATGTTGCCCCCTTCCCCATAAGTCAAATATTGGGTTTTGTCAGAAAATGTGTAATATTAAATGACATAGATCATAAGACAAGTCCATATTTGCCTGAACTTCGCACTGGATCTTTTCAGCCACCAAAGTTGGGCTTATTTCGAGTTTGTCTGAAATAATGCAGACAGAAAAAATATATTCTTGAACAGAATGTCCCTGTTTCTCAAGGATTATAATGCCTTTTGAAGATGTTGAAACTGTAAGATATAATGACTTCAAAAAACATATTGAGGTTTGAGCAATCTCAGGTCTCATACAGATTTGCAATGAAAGTATAACATGGACGCTACAAAGCTGATTTAATAATGGACTTAATTGTTAAAAACGTTAAAAACGGCTTCCTTAAAAGCAGAACCAGGAAGTCTGAATATATATATATATATATATATATATATATATATATATATATATATATATATATATATATATATATATATATATATATATATATATATATATATATATATATATATATATATATATATATATATATATATATATATATATTTGATGTTTGAGATTTTCTTTCTGCCAAGTGAGGGTAAAGCAAAACGAAGATGACAAAAATCAATATATAGATTTGTGTACCTTATGCACCTGTAACACATCTCTAGTTGAGCACATTTTATTTTTCACTCTTTCCTTGAATAACAACATTAATGGGCATGACAGCACACATGCAGTGCAACTTGTTTTCTGACAATTGCTCTTAATAGGCTCATTTGTCTTTCATAATGAAACGCAAGCATGTGTCCCCATATGAATAGTGCTGATTTAGATATCAAATAGCATTTGGTAAGCACCAAGATACTGTCAAATTATTATTCATTTGGAATTGCCTATAATACATTTTACTTGATTATTGAGTAAAATATGACTGGCATTAAGATATTCTTGTAAATATATAGTATTTCTTGTATATTGATTTTCTAAAACTACGTCTTGCTTTATGACACATTTCTAACATCATAACATTGAACATTTACGCTTTGATAACCTTGCGAAAAAGAGGTTAAATAAAAAATATTTAACAGAAATATATATCAAGGAAAGGACCTATGTGCATTCTCTGCTTTTGTAATATTTCCTGACCGAAAAAGGAAGATTTTTTATATTTTTCTTTTAAGGGTATTTATGGGTCGTTTCAGTGAGTGTCGGCCACGGGCCGTGGCGCAGTTGGTTAGAGCGCCAGCTTATTAGCACCAGTTCCTCTGTGCTGATCCAAAGGTCGTGGGTTCAAACCCCGGCCGTGCCGAGGTTGAACTCATGATACAATTTCCCATATGAGCTGAGGCCCGTGCCTAAAGGGTTAACCCGTTGTCCTTGTAAATCTGTGACCGGGTGGGTTGTCATGTCAAGGACCTGCGACATGACAATTCAGTGAGGCAGCACTATATCTGCTACAAGTAGGTCTCATCACGAAATGACTGAAATAATGTTGAAAGTGATGTAAAACCCCAAACAAACAAACAAACAATCAGTGAGTGTCCCCTAGTGGCAGAGGAGGAAATAACAAAAATACTGTACTTCATGGGAATTTGTAAATAGTGTTAAAATACATTCCCTATTAAAGTAAAAGCATAAACAACAATAAACTATATTTATACACTGCAATATTTGAATTACAAGGTATGATCACAAGTATATTTCTTTAAAAATAGTATTTTTGTTCTAATAGTTTTGATAATAGTTTGAGAAATGAGAAATGAAGACAAGCAAATTAGTTCTGCAGATTGCACAACAGGAGTAGGCTTGTTTCTGTGTTTATTTCGTTTCATTGGGAAGAAAATTCACTCTGATCCTAGTGTAACAGATTTTCTCATTTTCTTTTGTTTAATTTGGTAATGAAAAGGAAGTTTGGAAATCAGATATGTGAAGAGAGGTGAAAAAAATGAAATAGTCAAGTGTGTACTTTACCTCTATTTTCCCTTAATATTTTTGAAAAGTAGAAAATCTGTTTCACTAGGATCACAGTAAATATTGTTAAGATCATTTGTACTGAGTTGTTTGGAAATGCACTTTATTATGGTCCCACAATCTGCAGAATGCTTTCTCTTTAATATTTTGACATGATAAAAGAAATCTTGGGGCAGTGACATATTACTATGCCACTTTTTTGAGTTAAAAAGATATAAAGTAATGAGGTCATATCTAGCTGAGAGGAAACAATGTGTCAAGGTTGGGCACCATAGGTCCTCACTTAGATCCATTAAGTATGGGGTCCCACAAGGCTCTGTCCTAAGTCCAATACTTTTCACAATATACATGTCTCCACTGGCCGGCATGGACTCAACTATCATATGTATGCAGATGATACCCAGATCTATATACATCCCTATTGACCATACACTGGAGAAATGTGTCAATGAAGCATTTTCAATCTGATAATGCACTGAGTGTGTCTGTGGTTGACCTTAGTATAACGTTTGACTCTAAAATGGACATGATGGCTCAAATCAAGAAAATGAGTAAAAAGGGACTTTATCACATTAGGAATTTGGCTGCCATCAGACAGTGTCTAGACGAGAAAACAGCTATAACATCAACTTTTGCTACATCCATCCAAGAGTACGGGAATGGCCTTCTTGCCGGACTCCCACAATCAGATATTAAGATCATATATCATAGAAACTGAAGGAATTGCACTGGCTCCTTGTGCGAGATAGAATTGACTTCAAAATTCTTCTTATGATCTGGAAGGCCTTACATGGTAAGGCACATTCTTACTTGTGTGATCTACTCCTGGTGAGGCAGAATGAGAGGGACTTGAGATCCAATGATAGTACTTACCTATCGGTTCCAAACACCCGCCTAAAATGATAGGAGATCGGGCATTCTTTTTTATTGCCCCCAGACTATGGAATTCCCTTCCAACCGGCATTAGGAACAGTGCCTCAGTCAGTACTTTTAAAAGTAGATTGAAGACGCATCATTTCAGGAAGAGTTTCCTGAACACAGCGCTATGAACAGTCTGGTATCAGCACAAATTTATTTATTATTATCATTATTAAAGCTTTCGATATATCAAAGAAAATTCCCTTTGGGTTTTCAAATAATAAATCAATAATTTTATTACAAAATTAAATATAAATTTTAATTTCACGACAAGAAAGTTTGAATGAAAACGGAACTCCTTTAGACAGTTTTCCCATACTTTTTTTTAAAACGTTCTATTTTGGTGTAAAAAGAAAGTAGTTTTCAGAAAATCTGCCACCAGAGGACACTCACTACCAACACCCATAAATACCCTTAAATCACTTTAATAAAATGTCCATGTTATAGTGCTGTCTATGTAAAATAGGCAAAACTGTCAAAACTATTAAACTTATTCCTAATAATGCCAGCTAATTGCTTGGGCCCCTTCCAACTGAAATGAGAATCCCACCTGGATATAACACATTGCTTCACTTTAACCTTGGAGTAATTATTACTCCAAGCTTTAACCAACTGTAATGAAAATCTCACTTGAATATATCATTGATTGTGCCCTTCCAATTGAAATGAGAATCTCACCTGGATATAACAAAGCCTAAACCCCTTCCAGATGTAATGTGAATCTCACCTGGAAATAGCATTACTGGCGCCCCAATCAGCAGTAATGACATTATTTTGTTGAAGGACAGGTTCAGTTATGCTGCCAAAAAACACCATCTTTGAAGAAAGTTTACTCTTCAATTTTATTATATTTGCATGAATATGAAAACCACATTTGATACCTACCACGGGCATATTTGTTATTTCTTGACCCTGGAAAATTTGGTGCTTGTAAATAACGAGAAGACAAACAAGTTAAAGGATTTACTTATATCTTTTATATGGACTAGATAAAATTATATTACAGGATCAATATGTGAATATAGAATCAAAATAGAAATACATGAGTGGCATGTTTATGTTGCCCCAGTCAACCGAACCTCAGCCATGCTTCTTGACTCTAGTCCACCGAATCTCAGCCATGCTTCTTGACTCTAGTCAACTGAACCTCAGCCATGCTTCTTGACTATGGATCACCGAACCTCAGTCATGCTTCTTGACTATGGACCACCGAATCCCAGCCATGCTTCTTGACTCTAGTCAACTGAACCTCAGCCATGCTTCTTGACTCTAGTCCACCGAATCTCATACCATGCTTCTTGACTCTAGTCAACCGAATCTCAGCCATGTTTCTTGATTCTAGTCCACCGAATCTCAGCCATGCTTCTTGACTCTAGTCCACCGAATCTCAGCCATGCTTCTTGATTCTAGTCCACCGAATCTCATACCATGCTTCTTGACTCTAGTCAATTGAACCTCAGCCATGCTTCTTGACTATGGATCACCGAACCTTAGTCATGCTTCTTGACTATGGACCACCGAATCCCAGCCATGCTTCTTGACTCTAGTCAACTGAATCTCAGCCATGCTTCTTGACTCTAGTCCACCGAATCTCATACCATGCTTCTTGACTCTAGTCCACCGAATCTCAGCCATGTTTCTTGATTCTAGTCAACCGAATCTCATACCATGCTTCTTGACTCTAGTCCACCGAATCTCATACCATGCTTCTTGACTCTAGTCCGCCGAATCTCAGCCATGCTTCTTGATTCTAGTCCACCGAATCTCATACCATGCTTCTTGACTCTAGTCCACCGAATCTCAGCCATGCTTCTTGACTATGGACCAAAATATTTCAGCTAAGCTTCTTGACTAAGGAACACAATATCTCAGGTATACTTCTTGACTCTGAACCAAAGTGTCATCTACACCTCTTGGACCTGGACCACAGCATCTCGACAATAATGCTTTTATCGAGAACACGTATATATTTCAGCTGGACTTTAAATTCAGCTGGACTTTAAATTTCAGCCATGCTTCTTGACTCTAGTCCACCGAATCTCAGCCATGCTTCTTGACTCTAGTCAACTGAACCTCAGCCATGCTTCTTGACTATGGATCATCGAACCTCAGTCATGCTTCTTGACTATGGACCACCGAATCCCAGCCATGCTTCTTGACTCTAGTCAACTGAACCTCAGCCATGCTTCTTGACTCTAGTCCACCGAATCTCATACCATGCTTCTTGACTCTAGTCAACCGAATCTCAGCCATGTTTCTTGATTCTAGTCCACCGAATCTCAGCCATGCTTCTTGACTCTAGTCCACCGAATCTCAGCCATGCTTCTTGATTCTAGTCCACCGAATCTCATACCATGCTTCTTGACTCTAGTCAATTGAACCTCAGCCATGCTTCTTGACTATGGATCACCGAACCTTAGTCATGCTTCTTGACTATGGACCACCGAATCCCAGCCATGCTTCTTGACTCTAGTCAACTGAATCTCAGCCATGCTTCTTGACTCTAGTCCACCGAATCTCATACCATGCTTCTTGACTCTAGTCCACCGAATCTCAGCCATGTTTCTTGATTCTAGTCAACCGAATCTCATACCATGCTTCTTGACTCTAGTCCACCGAATCTCATACCATGCTTCTTGACTCTAGTCCGCCGAATCTCAGCCATGCTTCTTGATTCTAGTCCACCGAATCTCATACCATGCTTCTTGACTCTAGTCCACCGAATCTCAGCCATGCTTCTTGACTATGGACCAAAATACTTCAGCTAAGCTTCTTGACTAAGGAGCACAATATCTCAGGTATACTTCTTGACTCTGAACCAAAGTGTCATCTACACCTCTTGGACCTGGACCACAGCATCTCGACAATAATGCTTGTATCGAGAACACGTAAATATTTCAGCTGGACTTTAAATTTAGTTTGTGTCTTAATGATATTTGTTTAGGCCTTTTATAATGATTTAAAATAACACATGATTAGCATTTGAGAGAAAAGTCATCAGGGGATCGTATGCCCCTCATTAAAACATTTTGAAAGAGAACGTGGAAAGATTTCCATAAAAAAATGGTCATCATACCAAAGGATATCATTCGGTTTCACGGTTACCTACCAGAATATATCTCGTAATAGATAATTCTTCCAACCTCGAAGTTTGTTCGTTAAATTCTTACTTTGTGCATTTTTGCTAAAGTGACCAAGAATGTATGTATGTATACATTTATCACAAGAATATCTGGTACATTATAGATAAACATCACCTCCCAGCCCAGACAGACTTATATGCTTGAGTTTGAGTTGCACACTGTTTGGTATATTTAATTTCATTTTGAATTTAATTTACAAAACAATTATCATGTCTTTTTCTCATCATGTCACAGATAATGTTTCCAAATTCATATCTATTGATATAAAACA
The DNA here is from genome assembly GCA_949316495.1 of Amphiduros pacificus. Classification (NCBI taxonomy): domain Eukaryota; kingdom Metazoa; phylum Annelida; class Polychaeta; order Phyllodocida; family Hesionidae; genus Amphiduros; species Amphiduros pacificus. Next base: position 46,878,275 of record OX439000.1, on the reverse strand, counting down.
TTTACACTTGTATCTAAACTGATCAGGTATGATCTGTCCTACTAATAAAATATATTGCATAAGGTTTAATCTCAAAATGCTTTTATATGGAACATATTTGCTAAGTTTTGGTTTCCTGTGTGTTTCTACTGTCCTATTAATATTGTCACAAGTTGGTTGGTGACATAGTGTCCAACAACTATTGAGGTTTGCATTGTCAAATAAATAAGGTGAATCTATATCATGTATGTAAAATTGATTTTACTCCTTTAAACTAGGTGTTATCTTTACATGTTATTTCCCAATTTGGCTTGCGTTCATGGACATCGATCTGTTCCAAAATCTAATAATATTAACTTTGAGTTTAACGATTGATGATTTCCAACCAGTATTTCCAGAAATAGAGGCATTTGCAACAAACCTGCATACCCTAAGAAAATCTCGCATAACTTCATTTTGAGTAGCATCAATCTGAGTATAATTCTGAAATCCCATATTTCACACATTTTCTAAAAAAAACCACTGTTAAACGTTTTAGTGTATGTGTAATATCCTAAACCATTTATGTCTTATATTTGTTAAAAAGTGCTCTGAGGACTCACACCTACTTTACACAACTATGAATCTCCTAATTTGGATACAAAACTGCTTAGAGGCACACGGGGTTGTCGTAAATGTAGTATATTTGACATGTAATATGTTTTACTAGCATTAAATATGATTATCCATTTTAACCTCCATTTATAAGCCTCGTCTTATGTTTGCTTTAGTCCATCTTCTGAATCAAATTTAAGAAGACTATCATCTGCATAAAGTAAAATACATATATTGAAAGCTTCTAAGATGACACCTTAACCAGTAGATTTATGATGTAAAGTCTACTGTTGCATTGAGCTTAATTATGGTTATGATTTGTATTTAGCATTTTATATGCGTATCAATGTTGATCATAAACACAACCTTAATTATATTAGTCTGAAATAGTGTTCCCACTTCTGACCTGTACCAGTGACAGTTTGTGTGTGATGCTTTCCTAAAATGGGACCAGATGTCCACATAGAATAAACTTGTTCCTACTATTCCCACCATCTCTTTCACAAAGTTCTCCACACTCACATGTCATCCAAAAATACAGTTGTTTACGGTAGTGTACACTTTAAATGTGTACCCACTGCATGACCTTTCCACACACAGTGAACATGTGTACTTCAACTGCCCTTTACCGAACAGAGGCGTGTTTGTCGCATGCCAGAAGTGAATGCACTCAAACTGCCCTGACCCCTTGTTGCAGGACGTCCTCGGTATTCATACAGCGATATGCCACGTATACCTATTACCGTTTTCAAAACAAAAAGATATATTTAAAATATGATCTAGAATATTTTCTCTGTAGTTATTAAAAACAACCGAATATCAGCCAGGTATGAACCAAATTTGATTCATATTTTCTGTGGTAAATGTGAAAAACATTGCAATATTCAATCTTCCATGTCAACTGACCTTTGGATATCTCTTCACCTCTCCATACCTTTTCTACCAACCGTGCCAATGCGATGGCTGCCATCTCTGCCAATGACTCCTCCTTCACATGTTCATAAATATTGTGATGCCTGCCTTTTCTGCCAACGACTCTCCCTTTACATGCTCAGATTGTTATACCTGCAAATAGCCCTCAGTCTGGCTCGGAGCCCAATAGTTTGGCATATTATCATTCCAAAAGTATAAAATTTAAGATGTTCAAAGTTGAATTTAGAATGGTCTCCACTTTACCATGTCAGTCATGATAGAAATCAACAAGTCACATGTCCTCTATACGTGCTTCCAGAATGTTGAAAGTGATATGCGATGTAAGTTATTTCCCCAATTAAATCTCCCTTCACAATGTTTGCAGATTGTACATTAATAATTATTATTAAAATCATTTATGTATTCTAAATATTTCCTTCTTTTATGTTATATCTACTGCAGCAAAATAATTTAGAAACATGCTGGTGAGAAAAAGATATAAATTATTATAAATCTGACAAATCAGCCAAGACCCTGCATCATGCACCGTGATTGGCAGTTTCTGATGCTTAGGTCTTCATGTATTACACAGCAAAAATATTTATATTGACACCAAACATCCTTTGCCTAGAACCTGTGAAGAAAAGCTTTAGTCTAGATTGAGAATCTGAAAAGGGCCTTCCTGAATCACGTGTTAAAAAGTTTACTTGCTGCATGTCTAAGGGTCTACATGCATGTCCAAGGGTCTACCTGCATGTCAAACGGTCTGCCTGCATGTATAAGGGTCTATCTGCATGTCTAAAGGTCTACCTGCATGTCCAATGGTCTGCCTGCATGTCCAAGGGTCTGTCTGCAAGTCCAAGGGTCTGCCTGCAAGTCCAAGAGTCTGCCTGCATGTCTAAGGGTCTACCTGCAAGTCCAAGGGGCTGCCTGCATGTCTAAGGGTCTGCCTGCATGTATAAGGGTCTACCTGCATGTCTAAAGGTCTACCTGCATGTCCAATGGTCTGCCTGCATGTCCAAGGGTCTGTCTGCAAGTCCAAGAGTCGGCATGCAAGTCCAAGAGTCTGCCTGCATGTCTAAGGGTCTACCTGCAAGTCCAAGGGTCTGCCTGCATGTCTAAGGGTCTGCCTGCATGTATAAGGGTCTACCTTCATGTCTAAAGGTCTACCTGCATGTCCAATGGTCTGTCTGCAAGTCCAAGGGTCGGCATGCATGTCTAAGGGACACAAAACATCGGGTGATCGGGGCTTGGTTAGGGGAGCTTCTTATAAGGGTCTTCCTGCATGTCTTAGGGACACCAAATATCAGGCGGTCGTCGCTTGGTTAGGGGAGCTGCTGATAAGGGTCTTCCTGCATGTCTTAGGGACACCAAATATCAGGTGGTCGGGGCTTGGTTAGGGGAGCTTCTGATAAGGGTCTTCCGGCATGTCTTAGGAACACCAAATATCAGGTGGTCGGGGCTTGGTTAGGGGAGCTTCTGATAAGGGTCTTCCTGCATGTCTTAGGGACACCAAATATCAGGTGGTCGTCGCTTGGTTAGGGGAGCTTCTGATAAGGGTCTTCCTGCATGTCTTAGGGACACCAAATATCAGGTGGTCGTCGCTTGGTTAGGGGAGCTGCTGATAAGGGTCTTCCTGCATGTCTTAGGGACACCAGATATCAGGTGGTCGGGGCTTGGTTAGGGGAGCTTCTGATAAGGGTCTTCCTGCATGTCTTAGGGACACCAAATATCATGTGGTCGGGGCTTGGTTAGGGGAGCTTCTGATAAGGGTCTTCCTGCATGTCTTAGGGACACCAGATATCAGGTGGTCGTCGCTTGGTTTAGGGGAGCTTCTGATAAGGTAGTGCACGTCTGCATCACTAACGCGAAGAAACAGTAATGTCACAGTGACATCGCTCCACTTTTGGCTTCTAGGGAGGGCCTGCAAAGTACATACATCACAGAAGAATACATCAATGGTCCATTGAAAACAAGCAACTCACAAAAAATGGGGTATCATATTCATTCCTCCAAGCTGAATAATGTTCCACCATTTGCATATGAAATAAACAAAAACAACAGTAATAACTGTCGTGTGTGGCATATGTTCATAACAGTTGAATGGTAAAATCCATGAAACGTAACAATTTGATGAGTACAGAACAAGTCTATGTAAAGGCTTACACTATTTGGTGGCATGTCATTCGAAATGTTTAAAAATTGACCCTTGTTTGTGACATAGATCTCTGTGTTTGGAATAAAGTATAAAAAGAGTCGAATGTGATGAGTAAGCAAGTATTTTATGTGTTTACATCCCACGTCAATAGTATATAGTTCTACTATAAAAGCATCTATCTTTCTTCAAAAGCCATGCATGGGTCGGTGACTGAGATTTGATGTCAACCAAGCCGTCCAACAGTGAGAGTTGCAAGGTGTTCAAGGTCTGCTGGTGCATTTCAAACATTTCACAAATGATATCATCATTTAGGACAGTTAAGTGCTCTAGATACAGCAAGTAATGAATTATAGTATCTTCCAGGCACATTTTTCTCCATGGTTGGGGAAATTGCATAATCTAGTTTATGATGGCAACGCTTAGCGGAGATAATGATTTCAGGAAACCCCAATCATCAAAAGACAATTTAAACAAATTCCCTTGATATCAACTGTACCATTTTAACTTCAAATCAGTCTTACTTGTTTCTGTTACATGATCAGTTTTCAATGTGGTCAGAGGATTGTGCATTGCCACACAAGCCCTCATGTGACCACTGTCATGCAATCTTACCATAAGTATGGCATTTATCTCACATGGCTATGTCACAGTCCATGAAAGCCTAATTGATGTCACCGTCTCCCCCAAAGCTTGCATATGCATACCACAGTCCTGGTGTTCATGCTTTGAGCGTTAAATACTCGTGGTCACATCAACTGCTTTATTACAAGGTAGAGACCATTATAATTGTTTGTCACATGGGTTTGGTGTAGTAATGTTGTATGTGTCATGATTGTAGGAGACAAGATAGTAGTGGATGTAGTAGGATCGTCCTTGACTCGGGTCACTGCTTTCTGCACCATAGGTGTGGGAAAAAGTTGGCCCGCTTTTTTGGCACTTTCCCAGGTAAAGCCAGAATGTTGGGAGACACGCCCCATTTATGTTATGAAGGTACAAGTAAACGGAACAGGTAAATATGACCTATGACAATCGTAAATCTTCAGACGTAAACAATTCTTCCCACAAATCACATTTGGGACGAGACTTCATGTAGTAGGTCAGATATGTTTCAACCATATAATCTGTTTACTAAATTCAAAACCCTTTTGACAAGTGACCAAGGTAAAATAAATGCATTTTAAGAACAATGTGTGCATTAACATTTCATAGCATATAGTGTACCGGTAGAGTGGTAGACATCTCTAAAGAAACTTACAGAAAATGGATACCAGTGCTTAAACTAGAAAAATTTTTGAAAATAAATTAGACAACGAACAAAAACAGACTGTCTAAAAATTAAGATAGAGTGAAATGCCCTTTCACTTGTCAAGTATGCAAATTGCGTATCTGGGAAATAACTCTTTCCAACCAACTGGGACCCACTTAATGAAGAAGTGTAACAACAGAATTTATGGCTTGGAGCCTTTTGCGGGATCCTTCAGACGCAACACGTCTAGTTAAAAAGGAGAAAAACATGTTCTGCTTGACCTAGTAATTCACTATATCCTCTGCCTTTCTGTGTATTTAAAAATGAATGTGTGTTGTGGAAGACACCATGCATCCAGCCCAATAAACCATATACCCTGACAACTTGCTATTCACATAAACGGGGGACGCATGCACCTGCGTTGATCAATTTCTTTTATATGTTATGATAAATATGATATATATTTAATAAAGAAATTTCTTGAAATCTGGACAACTCACAAAAAATAAACATTCAGCTATACCAGCTGCTATGATGAGGTAGATGCTATCCGATTACTTTTTACTGAATTTCTCTCATCCATTTAAATCTGAATTATGGGTGTTGGTTGTCTTTTTTTCTCTCTCAAATCGCTTACTTCACCTGTAGAGTGCAAATGTTGGTGGGAACTGTGAGGTGAATGTGACATAGCAATACGTGGCGGCCCCACTGTTTACTGCTGACAACATACACCATCCCACTTGTCTCTTCAGCACAATTTTACTATTGTGATAAAAGATTCAAATAACCCTTTTTTCTTAAGATGAATAGCTTCACTTTTTTAGCGTACTATTAACTGTCTGTTTTTTTATACAAGAAAAAACTTGTTGAATGAATCACGATATCTATAAAGATTGCATTGAATTTATCATAAGAAATATTAAATGTTATTGCTTTAGAGAGAACTACATTGTGCATGATACATGACTATCTAATGAGCTAATTCTCCCAATCACAACTTAACCTCCATTGTACATAGGGACAATGCTAATGCATAAATACGTCTTGCTCAAAGGTCATCACAAAGGGAAGGTCATCACAAAGGGAATCCACGTATTGTACTTGTCAATAGGAAGGACTCCAGGTACCTGTGGATTCACAAACAGCCAAATTTCAGACAACATACCTTTTTTATATGATTTCAAAAAGTTAACATCAATGTGATGCTTAATATTCGCCTATGTCAGTGTCTAGTGATCCCTTCAGACGAATATATCATGCTTCTTATATTGTATATATTTGTTTAAAACATGTGACGATACATCTGCCCTGCTCAGTGCATGGATTACCGAGGAGATATGTTTGCCCCAAGGTGCTATATGAATAACTGCATACGTTCATGCAAATTATACCCTGAGTCGGATGATCAGTCTTATGCGGCGTCAAATCTTATATTCGGCACCCATCTCAATAGTATAATTTGATTCCGATATCTTATAGCTTACCATGATATTTTGAAGTATTGAGCCAATCTTAAGGGCAATATATGGATATTTATGTGTTACATTTATGGCATCGTATTTCTTTTACATCATATATGCATAAACGTATCCTAACATGGGTGCAACCAATTGTGTTATGTAATGTAAGTATTATGATCGGATGAAACATTAACATGGCATGAAAAGATGACAATAGGCATACGGATTGAATTTTATGTATGTGTAAACTGAAATATGATGATAAACTAAATGGTTGGAAATTCAATTATATTAGTTTACTGAAGTGATCAGTCATAAATATACTTTCACCTGAAATCCCACTTCACAGCACTTATTGTATGCGTGTAGAAATGCAAATATTCTGATAGTTTTCCATGTTCCATAAACTATCAATATCAGTGGAGCATGTCATGTGTCACTTGCTCCTGGGACTATAATGCAACATTAATGAAACAGCCGCATTTGACACAGTTTAAAATGAATAAGAATAAATAATATCAGGGAAAACATCCACATTTGCAAAGCATAATAATATACCGGTAATAAATCATAATAAATAAATAATAATGATAAATAATAAAAATAATATTAAATAAAAAATCAAGAACATACAAAGTAAAGAATAACTTTAAAATGGCATTGCACCCTCCATAACAGGACTTCTCTCTCATATCAGTCCCTGCCTCCAAAGATATAAAGCTGCGCACATGTTACTGATTGGTCAGTTTATTTGTCAGACACCTGATTATAGTTTATAACCTTATGTTGTCAATTCAGATTTGATTTTTGTAATCAAGGCAAGTATTTATTTAGAACTTGAGCAATTCCAAATTTAGAATGGTATCAAATGCAGGGCAATGACTGCAGAGGTAGTAATTGAATACTACCTGTGCCATGCAGAGAGAGTAATGTCACTGATAAAAATGTTCAAACTTCCAAACTGGAGGGTAGGAGAAATGAATCAAAAGGCTAAAATGCCAATGGTACTTTTTCCCCAAATGAATTTATTTGATTTCAAAATCGCTCATAATGTTGTGTTATTTTCAAAGTGTGTATAACTAATTATTTTTCCGGTACACATAATCAGGGTACGAATACACCAATCACGATATTAACATAGTCAAGACTACAGAAAGTGCAATATCATGCATTGATTGGAATTATACGTTAAAACCTGAAAGAAAAATGCTAAAAAATGCAATAATAAAACCTATCTTTGAATATGTCATCAAAGTATAAGTCAGTATAATGATCAAAAACTTTGATAAGAGAAGTGAGCTGCTCAAGTATACCGACAAGGGTATAATCTACTTTGAATGTGTTAATATTCCTCTCAGTGTTTCACCATGGGTGGTCAAGGTCATAATAATTTCTGCTGATGTATTGTGTTCATTGTCTCCATGGTGTGTCCAAGCATTATTGCTGCACATTAAACACATCATAAACATATACATAGCATCTCATGCAAACTACTTACTGGCGTGTTGATCGATATGACAGGCCCATCAGAGTTATGAATGAATACATGAATAAAGGAGAAAATTTAATTTTAGATGCACTTTTTCTTCCAATGGATCAAGAAAATAATTTTTTGTTTCCAGAATTATTAGAAAAAAAGGATTTCATCCTCTTTATTGTTGATATTGTTCGAGGGATATTTATCAAAAAGGTCATTATTAAGAATATTGTGGGGTAAAAAAATCACGATATGCATTCAGAATATTACAGGGGTAGAAATCACAATGTGTATTCAAATTATTACAGGCGTAGAAATCACAATGTATATTCAGAATATTACAGGCACAATATGCATTATCATATCACAGGGGTAGAAATAACAAAGTGCATTCAGAATATTACAGGGGTAGAAATAACACTGTACATTCAGAATATTACTGGGATTCATCCAAATGTAGCTGGGATGTGCTTTACAGATGTTTTGATTTGTTGCAGGGATTATGAATTTTCCTTGGAATTAAAGCAATATTGATTCTCAGAGGAGGAATTATTTCAATGCAAGTCGGTCACGAGGATGGTTTCTAAGTTAGCAACAAAGCATTTCATCCCTGACATATTTACGATCACATTGCATGGCAAGCGCACATCCATAACAGCGGTAGATCCTTGTGCTACGCTCGGCACTCTGTACGCATCATCAGCGGGGATGGGCAAAACCCTTTATTAAAAGTCTTTGACATTTCTTTACCAATGAAAGGTGTGAAAACCTTTCACAACTGTGTTCAGTGCTTTTGAGAAAAGAACAATATGTGTTTAATGATAGTACTGCGTCACGTTAATGTGCCTTAAGTAATAAGAAGTGTGAATGGTGCATGAAGCAAATAGCCTGAGGGAGGTGTGAAACACCCAGGCAGAATACAGAGCGCAGTGGTGTAGTGTCATTGCTGACTGCTCAGGGACAGTTGTCACCATAAAACACACTGCATGATATATGAGGGATGAACATGACTCTGGTCCTAATGGTCTCACCGGTCATTGTTTTATCTTATGAGGTTCCCCAACAATTCATAATGTAAGGTGGTACACGTGTGTGCTGCTGGACAACGAGAGCCCCCTGCTGGCATAATTGCCAATCAATGACAGTATAATTCCTCACAATACTTCCACCAAGCATCAAATCATCCTGTGAGTCACATTGGACACACCACAACCATCATGATACCCTCAGCTGTAGCCAAACATGAACATCACCTCTTCCACATGTTTAAACATGAAAGGAGCGATCTTGTGTGTAGTCCCTTCTCTAGGGCTAAATGTATACATATATATATATATATATATATATACTCTTGTATTTCATTTGATAACGGTAAACAGTACATTGTACAGAAATTCAAAGACTAATACTATTTTGGTGTTTTGTGCCATCACTATACCGTCCCTTATGAGTCGATCTTATGACAATATCCCATAATAATACAAACACAGTTGCGTCAGCTGTTTGCTGCATCAACTATACATAAGTGAGTATTAGCCTGCAGATTCTGGTTCCCTGCATATTGCCCTGCATTCTGCCCTGCATTTTATTGGATCGTACCACGTCTGCACCACGTGTGAAATGGCTTTGGTTTCTTGAGATGGATCAAGTTGGGTATGGGTTTATTCATTGCACAACAAAAATTGTGTTTGTGCAGAATTTATATTCTCTGGTTTGTGTCTCAATGCTGTGCTATTTGTCAGTGGTTGCCTTCCTCGATGGAAAGGATGCTCTTATTGCCGGAAAGACCCGAGTATTGACGAAGCGTCACGGCACGCGCTGCATACATTAACCGACTTTCTAGCGAGTCAGCTGTGTGGCTGTGATGGCAGCAGGACACATCCTGGCATGACCTGCAGTCGGGGCCAAGCGGTCACCACGTGGTCAATGGCAGCTATGCTGCTACATCCTCCCGATCCTTTGCCCACTCTATCATCAATCCCCTAGTGGCCGTCCGCTCTGGCCCATTTTATTATTGCAAGTGTTGCCCTTTCTGTGATAGCATGGACATTTTGACCAAAGCCATTCCGGTGCCACCAAAACAAAGCAATGGACTGGGTGACACAAAATAACCTATCTGCATGAATTCAATTGGTATGGGATTGATATGCGCGAACAGTGCATGCATATTAAATGACAATTATCAGTGTGTGATGCTTTTCACCTCGCTGGGAGAGTTGTGGTTGGATCAGCTGGTTGGGGAAGCACATGGAAGACATGGCTCATGATGGTGGGAACACACGCGCCACACATGGGCGGGAAAGCCCGCACCTAACGCCGTGAACTGCCTGAAAGACTGTCGTGATCACGCTCCGATTCCCCATGATGAGGTCAATAGAGATCCTGGCGGGTCAAAATGTGTATCTCTGACGCAGATGACCCCGCATGACACTGGCGTAGCACACCTGTGTTACAGACAACAAGATGCAACCTGAGTCCAAATGAAACCCAATCTCATAACGTTAACAGCAATACTGGTCGCGCAATCAAAAGGTCTGAGGGTGGGGTGCCTATACTTGTAGTATTAGAACATTACATTATGATCAAATTGCATGTCAATATGAATGGCTGAATGCAGCGATGCTTCATCTAGATCTCTGACGCAAAAAAAAAACCGTGACTAAATCCCAATTAGGTATACAAATTATCATACCTTTGATAATGTTTTACCAAGCAAATAGCTAATCTCATAAATCACTTGCTTTTTCACGACGAAGATGTTAACTTTGATGTAGCAGATTATATTCCATTTGAAATAATCCCCTCACTGCGCCTGAAAGTTAATCAAAATAAAATTTAAAGTTTCAGTTTTTTGTGAAAGGTATGTGCCAAAAGAATTACTGAAGGATGCCATAATACCTATATTTTCTGTACACACTGAGCTATCGACCAATACATATTCTTGAATATAAAATACAAGCAAATAATTCTAATCCATCTAAGATGATATAATTCTGTATCTTCAATGAATGTACCAATTGCGTGTAAAGACATTATATTATGGTTATTGAGAAGTTTATTTCTTAACTCAGATGTTTTAATGCTAGAAACAAGTTTCTTGTCTTTGGGCTCTCATTGGCCCGTAGTATATTTGAATATTTACATAACTAGAAATTAAAATGTAATTATCAAGGAAATAAATATCAATGAATTACGGAGATCTGAGTTCGAAACAATAGGGTTCTTGCACGTCATTTATGACAATGGTTCCTAGCAACGAGTACCTAGTGCACAGAAGAGGAATAAAGACACCCGGTATTCGGGAGAGTGTGTGTGTGGGGGGGGGGGGGGGGGGGGAGGGGAGAGGGAGATCCTCCGGCATCATTAACAAGCCGGGCTCAATCTCACGTAAACGATGCACATAAATGTCAACGACGAGAAAGAACAATGTACACCTTAGCAACTAAAATTTCATATAGATAAATGTATCGATTATTACCCAGAAGATATTATCATAATTACGCAGGCTAAGATTATGACAGTTTTTCTAAGCGTAAGGGCCATTACTGGAATTAACATCTTCGACGCAATATTGATAATACTTAGGGGTTAATCTCCGAGAATGAGTATTTGTGTGTCTAACAACCCAGAATGCAGTTTTCAATGTGCCGAATAGAAACATCATGTGCTTTGCGTTTGGTGCCAAAGCAGGTGGACAAGAAGATGATGTCAGCGATGTAGGCAGTGATGTCAGCGATGTAGGCAGTGGTGCCAGCGATGTAGGCAGTGGTGCCAGCAATGTAGGTAGTAGTGCCAGCAATGTAGGCAGTGGTGCCAGTGATGTAGGTAGTGGTTCCAGCGATGTAGGTAGTGGTGCCAGCGATGTAGGTAGCTATAGTGGTGCCAGCGATGTAGGTAGCTATAGTGGTGCCAGCGATGTAGGTAGTGGTGCCAGCGATGTAGGCAGTGGTGCCAGCGATGTAGGCATAGCTATAGTGGTGCCAGCGATGTAGGAAGTGGTGCCAGCGATGTAGGTAGCTATAGTGATGCCAGCGATGTAGGTAGTGGTGCCAGCGATGTAGGCAGTGGTGCCAGCGATGTAGGCAGTGGTGCCAGCGATGTAGGTAGTGGTGCTAGCGATGTAGGTAGTGGTGCCAGCGATGTAGGTAGTGGTGCCAGCGATGTAGGCAGTGGTGCCAGCGATGTAGGTAGTGGTGCCAGCGATGTAGGTAGTGGTGCCAGCGATGTAGGTAGTGGTGCCAGCGATGTAGGCAGTGGTGCCAGCGATGTAGGTAGTGGTGCTAGCGATGTAGGTAGTGGTGCTAGCGATGTAGGTAGTGGTGTCAGAGAGATATGAGCAATGTTAGAAAGTAATGATGTAGGTAATTATGTAGCTGGCCTCGAGTCACACCGCGTCCATTGACTGCCACCTGAGATTCACAGAATTACTTCAACTCGCTTTGCATTGACATACTCATTTTTACATTCCCTCTACTTTAGTAATAGGGCATGTTGTACAAGTATTATTGGCGTGGCTGACACTTGTATAAAAATGGATCGGTTTATCTCAGAGCGTGCATAAAGGCCATTTTTGGGCGGCATTGGTTTACATCAGTTGAGTTTGCACTATGTAGGCGATACTCTGCACATTTGCCACATGGATTTAGTTGGTGCTCCATGCATGTGGCACATGGATTTAGTTGGTGCTCCATACATGTGGCACATGGATTTAGTTGGTGCTCCATGCATGTGGCACATGGATTTAGTTGGTGCTCCATACATGTGGCACATGGATTTAGTTGGTACTCCATACATGTGGCACGTGGATTTAGTTGGTACTCCATACATGTGCCACGTGGATTTAGTTAGTACTCCATACATGTGGCACATGGATTTAGTTGGTATTCCATACATGTGCCACATGGAGTGTGCTATCATGAAGGCATGATCTCATATACGAGTCACTTGTAGAGTGTTTCTCTATCATGTATTACATGGAGAGTGCTTTAATCATGAAGATAGTACCCCATATAATGCCACATGGAGCGTGCTTCAACCATTCAGATCCACGTGACACACGCAGAGTATCCTCAACCAGTTTGCCATTTTCGTTTGCATTTTATCATCACTTTGAGATTGTCTAATTATGAGTCTCGGGGAGATTGGAACAGACAAATGCTAAAGCGAAATTCTGTGCGTGCCTACATGCCAATACTGTATTAGGGTTGTTTAATGCACAGGGTCCTGCATTGATCGTTACTATGTACCTGTACTAACTGTGATAAGGGTTCCGTCATGTGAATGACATGTTTGCATGACAATCCACCCTGTTAATATTTCAGATCGAGATCCGCTCAATAAGAAACATTCACTTTGCTTGCTCACTTGCTCAGAACACATTCCACCTCGCACAAATGTCGGTGCCAGATGCAAGAATAGGCGTACATCTTAGAATTAAGGTCGTGATCGGGGACATTCGTATACGCTTTCAGTCTAATTATTGACAGAACATTTTGTTGGGGTGGAACCTTGAAATCATCCCCTGAAGACAGAGTATTCTGTGGTTGGTTTATTATCAACACTTCATCTAAGATTAATAAGATTATTTTAAAACTTAATATGGTTGCAAAGGAAATTCTTATTTGGGATTTTATGTCATCTTTCACCCTCAACAGGGCAAAGGAAGGGCCGTCGCCAATGTGTAACTCTAAATAAAATACTATTTTGCACGGGTTGTGTAATTATTTCATCGTTATGCCCTTTACGTAAAATATTTATGTGAAAAACAAATGAAAGTATTGGTAAGAGCTTGGAGTAATAATTACTCCAAGGTAAGAGTTAACACCTTGTCGATCACTTAGATATTGGATTTTTCTCATTCTTCTGTTCTGAATATTTGCACCAAATGCAACCATACTCTCATCACATCACATTTTGCCTCTTTATATCATTGAAGTGTCTCCCATTCTGTGAGAAGAAAACAATTGTTTTTTTTCTTAATTTTTGTCCATTTTTGGACTAATTGCCATCAGAGCACTCGTGTCATATCTGATATAGCAGATTAGATGTATACTGAGAACCTTTAGACATATATTCCCATTCAAAAACTGAAGATGACCTAACGATGACCATGGACTGTTTTGTCAATGACAGAAATGACCTGTGGGTGGCCCCAGGTGCACTCATGTGACAGAGTTGACATAATCAACACGACCTATCAGTGCAGACAGGATCATCATGGGCCATGTGACAGGTATATGCATGATTATTGGTCACACCAGGTGGCCAATATATATATATATATATATATATATATATATATATATATATATATATATATATATATATATATATATATATATATATATATATATATATATATATATATATATATATATATATATATATATATATATATATATATATATATATATATATACCGCTGACATATGTCCCTGGCTGAAGTCATCATGTCCTGTCATGCCCACTGAAAAAACCCATAACTTTTGCCTGTATCAAGGACAAACACCACTTCGTATTGTTCCTTGACCTTTCATGCTTGTGCAAAACGAATTAATATAGTTTATTTTGATTTTCCATTTTACTAAAATGGGTGAATAGATGTTCTTTTAATGAAAACCATCAAGCTACCCACGTAAAACACAGTTTCATCTGAAATGTGAGTAAACAAATCTTAGAAACTTGAAAATGTGAAAATTCATTTAATATAAAGAAAGATCACATGTCAATAATAAGGATATCATTTGTGCTACCAGTGAACGATGATATAAGTGTGATATGTGATCGAGGTCAGTGACCGATATATCATGTCTGAGTCCAACGAATCAGAGCACTGACTATCACATAGATTCATCTTTAGTGTGCCAGATTAATAAATTGCGATGCTAGTTTGTGTGGCTTCAGGTTACACGATGCCATTAAATGTTGTTGCTGAGACTGTGTGGGATCCAGGATCCAACATTCATGTGAGTGTGTGGGTGTGTGGAAGCAAGACTGGGCCTGCAGTGTATAAATAGATCTGATGACATGTTCTAGTGGCAGTGAACCCAGGACACCATGTCAACATGTCACAGTTTGGATCCTCAGTTTGGGTAGCCTCCAGACAACCTTCTAACGTCAGACCAATTTTGAAACATATAGTACTCTAAAGGACAAGTATTGCAAATTAAAGTTTGAGATTAAGATATACCGCTGACTGCAAAATAAACCATTTTGGTCGGTCTTGGCCTTTCAAGTGCATATAGGCGTGTCCTTATAAAAAAATGCATCTTTTCTATTAAATATCAAAGCGCTTTGAAAAAAATACGGTAATTATTTTATAGGGGTTAACTGTATATTTCTTGATCATCGGTTCCGCACAGACAGGTTTCTTAATTTGTTATCACATCCTGCTCGTCAGAATTGCAAAACTAAATTTCACTTGCTATTAATATCATCAAATAGAAATTGGGCAATTTAAGTATTCCTTGTTTGACTTAAGTATTGAGCAGATTGGACAAGCAATCATATTTTGAAATGCTTTTTATACTATATCTTTCTCATACAAATCTATTTTTGAATAGACGAAGTCAACAGTTATCAGGAATATTTATACAATAATAAAATATTGAAAACTGGGCATAAGTTATATAACCTCTTGCCTCCATAAAAAGATTAAGATCAGTCTATTGTTCTTACATGCAGCCCTTCTCGGGAAAACATATTATCTTTTGTTTCACCCAAATGAGCTTAGCAAAATTCGTAATATGCTAAAATAACAGTTTTAAACAATGCAAGCAATTTAACTTTTGGAAAGTGAACTTCAAATATTTAAGAGTTTCTAGCTGTAGTAAATTGTGACAAGTTAATAGATACACATTATTTAATGCAAAAACAAATCGTTTGTATTAGATACATTAACAACGCGATTGGCCTGTCATGTCGTGGGGATTCATTACAGATACATTATACGTTTGTATGTACTTGTTGTGCAAAAATAAATATAAAGCTTTAAAATGCCTGTGAATAGGTTTTATGAACAATGCCTATTTGAAAGCTATTGCTTACAGATTAATTTG
Organism: Amphiduros pacificus; assembly: GCA_949316495.1. Taxonomy (NCBI): domain Eukaryota; kingdom Metazoa; phylum Annelida; class Polychaeta; order Phyllodocida; family Hesionidae; genus Amphiduros; species Amphiduros pacificus. The sequence continues at coordinate 46,862,392 of OX439000.1, read as the reverse complement.
TTTACATTTCCCTCAAAAGCACCCACACCACGTTAGCACATCTGTAGAGTAGCGACCTCTATATTTATGATATTTTCTTGTTGCTTACTGGGGCACTCGAATTATTATCGAGTGCAGCCTTTTGAAACCAGATGCTTCCTAAATTACCGTCGAATGCAACCTCGTGTGTGTGCGTCAAGGGTCATGGACCCAGTCACACGGACTCAGGGGGACTGCGATATTATAGTGCAATCAATGGATCATCTTATCTTGCTTTGTGAAAAAATCACCAAATAAAATTATATTCATATCTTATTCGATGCATTTGTCAAACATTTGCAACGCTAAATGGTGTTGAAAGTTGTCAGAAGCACGGATGCTTCAGAATCTTTCAACGAAAACACAGCTGATTTTGTTTACAATTGGCATTTGGTGGGCGTGACGAGATCCACGTGGTTATACCTTCGGAAACTAGGTCACCTCTGATTGGCCGAGCAACCAAATTTGCATATTTTACCATATGTATAAGCAATTGGCCAATCAGAAGCTGGACACTAGCCTCATTATAATAACTTATTTAAATGACATGTAAACAGTTGGATGTTTGCGTGCTGGCAGCCGAAACGTGCTCTATTTCTGATCATAAGCAAAACAAACTCCAAGCAGTGCAAACGTCAAACCATTTGCTCCTCGATTTAGGGAGTTTTCCACTTTTAACAAGAGAATTAATATGTCAATCGCCCAGTTATTACAGGCAGCAGAATGGCTAGAAAGGAGAGAACGAGGTAAATTGAAAAAAATATGTGATTTCAAGAAGAAAACTTTGCCACGTTGCAACATGTCAAACCGGCATGAGTGCCATGCCCCGGTCATGTGGAAATCCATGCCTAATTATATTTTCAACATTTCTTTTCAGAAGCGGAACATGGATATGCTTCGACAATGCCTATGCCTGAAGAATACAGTAGGAAGAGATTAAAACCAAAGAAATCACATGGAAACAGGTAAGGAAACAGTTGTGTAAAAGGAAAAAAATCAGCTGATTGCATCCTCTCGTCATGTCTGTTTACAGTGAAAATTTAAATCACAGAAACTTTCTCGTGGAAATTAGGCTTATCCTTACAGTGGAACATTTTTGATGAGATAATTCTACATCAATTCGGTGGAAAATACCCTCATTTTATGTGAGTTTATTATAAATTCATGTTGCCTAGCGCACCATTATAATGACTGGGATAATGTCTCCGTGGAGGATATGTATTCCTGTCAGCTGCAGATTCAGCTGCGATAAACAACACAACGGCATGCTATTTACAGTTCTTTTAACAATAATCAGATCAAGGAAACGACTAATATCATTTAAAACAACAGAAAACTGTTCACAGTTTGCTGTAATGCCGAGATTTTGATGGACGCAGCTATTCATGGCATGGACAGACACGTCAAAGATTCTCTTTTGTAAACAGAAATGGCTGCCACAAGCCTGAAACCTTTGACAAGCACCGGCAAAATTACCGGCCAGTTCACCATCTTCGAGTTCACTTATACATCATTTATTTCATTAGATTTTGTAGAAAAGACACATCACACCCTTTCGGTTAATATTTTTGACTGGGATTGGGCGTGGATTTTGTTCACAGTCCAGGCGCAATTCTGTGGGTCATCAAAATGATCATGAGCCGGCTGACCGAGTTTCCAGTCCAGGGAGGTTCCCATTTATATTGCTGTTGCTAGGTGCCTTTTGGAACCAACCTATTTACAAATGTTATCTTTTCTAGACCTATAACCATTATTATAAGATAGATCTTTAACATCAGATATTCTTTGCTGACGTTGGACTGATTGCCGGTTCAAGATGACATGAATAAGCACATGACAGCTGATATTGACATGTGGGTCACTGAAATAAACAAAACACTTGAGTGAGGCCGTCGTGATTGTTGCAAACAAAAGCTACGTTTTATAAATTCGCTTGTGCGATCAAAAAGATTTTATTGAAAATATGTATAATATCATTTAAGTTAAGATATTCTTGATTTGCTTTTGCCTCGCTAAACTTGATGAACATGAACAGTCAGTACTGGTAGGTTGGTGGCCTAAGACAGAGTTCAGGAGGGGGCGTGGACTCTCTCACCACCAGCTGTCAGGCAGGTGTGACACGGGACTCGTTTAAAATTCCCGCCAACTTTCAATGCCCATTTGTCATCTTAAATTCAATGGCAGAACCTTTAACTTAACTACGACCATTCACAATGACTTTAATTATATGCTCACTTGTAATGTTTTGAAAGAGTTATAAAGATTAAAATTGTAATCTTTTTGTTTTATTGAATTTCAGATCCACCCACAATGAATTGGAAAAGAACAGGTATTTGATCTAAATTTATTTTTTCCCCATTATATCTTATTTTAATATGATACATATGACCTTCAACATTTTCACAAGGGTTGAGTGACCATAGGGTGATAGTTAAAGCCTTGGATACAAGGATGCTGGAAGGACAGATGTTTGCCTGTCAGGTGGAATAATATGGACACAAACAGCTATAAAAAAATCACAGATTTGCATTAGCACTCTTAATTATTAATATAATCTTGATATTATAAGAAATTCACTAAACTAATAAGAGATACTACTAAGAAATTATGCTGTTTGAACTTCAATATCTGTGCAATTAATGTTGTTGATCATTGAAGTGTTGCACTTAATTAAAAAATATATATACTTGAATTATATATGAGGATGATGACATACCACATGTGAGGTCAGAACAATAGTGGCAGGTGACTTGTTGTAATTAATAGTATTTTGTGTAACACTAATTTAAAATTATAGTTACACTCTTAAGACTCTGAAGACATGATTATTCTCAGTGCAATTAGAGAAAACACAATGGAACACCATGGGATATCCCCTTAAGGTTCCAATGAAAACATCAAAGCATAATTGGGAGAAAATACTGAAATTAAAATGGAATATATTCTCATTTTGTGTTCCATATCTACCTATAGTTGTTTGCAGAATACTAAGTTTTTTTTGAAGGATTTGGGGTTAGATATTGCTTAAAGCATCCAGGTCTTACTTGACCAAGAGTTTTGCAGGTGTGGTATTGGGTTGTGCACTCCAGGTGCAGATATATGGAATAGGTTGGTGTATTTGGGTGTCACAAAGCCAGGCAGCTGGTAAGGTGCACAATGGGGCCACGTGCCAACCCCAATTTTTACTCTCTCATCTCACCTTTGTCACACACACATCACAATTACTGGCAGGCCCACTGATAGTCCAAGTTGCCCGCAAGCATTCCAGCCTAAAACCGCACACAATACTCATACCTTAAGCCTACCAATAAATCCAATATGTAGAGATGAACTAAGACCACATATAAAACCACAATTTCACATGATGAGCCAAACTGTATCTGGAAACTAAAATAAATAATCAAGGCATCAGTATTGTACATAATATATAGCCCTGATTGCACTTGCACATCTGTGCTTGGCTTACATAATGAGAGCTGATAACTGTGTTCAGTTGTTGCACCCCACTTGAGATGCCACAGGCACATAAACATTTATGCCTTTCAAGTGGACCATGTGAAAGAAGTTTAACCGTGTTCTGACCCAAGTATAGGGCATACCATAAATAAATCTGGTGTCCTGTTACCCCCACTTGTCTGATTTTGGCAATTAAACCAGAATATCATTATATAGGATTTGAGATTAGTTGAGAATATTAATGATTCATTATTCGCTGCATGCCTTGCTGTACATTTACTTCAAAGATGACCCAGATTTGTTATTATCCTGAATCAAATTGGTTCTGCAGAATTGAGGCCCAATTTCTGCACAAAATGTATTGGCTAATTTGTTAAAAAGCATGTGGAAATATTCCATTTGCTTTTGTTGTGCAAGTTAAAATATTCCAAGAAGATAAGAGATTTTTGATAACTAATAATTGACTTGTATTTGTTGTGAATTACAATGGGTTGCATATATCTGTTTGGAATTATAGGACTTTAATCATGCAGCCATCAGATTGTGTTTTTGCATTTATTTATAAATGTTATCTCAATACACAACATGCCAAAGAAAACCAATCTTTGCATTGACATTCTTTCAATAAAATCAGGTCAGAGACTTTATGGAAGGTTGATTTTACTCATAAATTATGGCTAATTGGGTCAAGAGTTCAAGAAAAATGAGGGTACCACGATGTTTGATAGATTACAGTCTAGAAATTACTGTTCAGTATGTATCACACATTGAAACATACAAATATTGTGCATTGCTGAAAAGCAGCAAAACCATTGCTTTCTTGTATTTAAAGATGAAAAATCCAAAATCAACTAATGCAGTGTTTCCTCTGCCATTGACTGTTTGCCTCAAAGTTGTAAATACAGACATTTTTTATGGTTTAATGATCAGAGCTCAGAAGTGATGTGGACCAGGAAATTCAGTTTCCCAGGGAAAATCCCCAAAAATGTGGCCTCATCTCATTTTAATGAATTTGCATGTTGGGATTCATATTAAGGTTATGTAATTATGTCTAAAGGTTGCCACAATCCCTATATAGTGTGCAACCAATCACTTGTGTCATGCAATCTAGTGGCAGCAAGGAATATGAAGATAAATATTTGATTCTCAGAGGCTTCCCAGTCAGCTGCCTAAATTGCCCAGCAACGGAAATCACCATGGAAGGTAGATAATAAAACATGTTCATGTTGGAAGACTTTAAAAGAACCAGGAAACTCCACATTGATTCCATGTGTAATTAAACAGTGTGACACATTCAACTTTAAATGACCTCCCATAGAAGCTCAGCCCGATCATGTAAAATAAGGTCACCATTTTGGCTAATATCCAGTGTGTGAGTTTGCCTATTTACATGTCTATTCACCATTATAGAAAATTTGCTATTGAAATTCACATGAGAATAGCGTGAAGGTGACATTTTATTAACAGCTTCCATGAAAGCCACAATATGGAAACTATAATGCGTGACAGCCATCTGGGACACCTTCCAAAAGTCAATTACATATCATAACTCTCTAATGTCAACCTCCCAATTTTAAAACTTAGGAATTTAGTTATTATTGCTTTGCTTTGTTTGGGGAAGGGAGGGAGTGTGCATATAAAATCCATTATACTCAATCAAAATGTCTGACTTTTTAAAATCTTTGATTCAATTTATTTTATGTTTTATGTTATGATTCAGTAATTTTTTCATATTAAAATCTTGATATTTAACACTATCTGCAATATTAGTATGGAAGGAAATGCACTAGTATGCCCTTCATTGTTTATGCGTTAGTTTTTCGATTAGTGCAATATGATTCTAGAATCTCGTGTTTTGGCATGATGGCCCTACAGGCAGTCTATGAGATTGGACTGATGTAGGGTAATCATAAAACAGCCGTAATGTGCGGTTGCTCTGCTACCAGGGGTAGGTGCACTAAATTAGATTGCATTCTGTCACAATGAGTTATATTGATGAGTTGTGAATGTGGGTCAATGATACTGCAGAAAATTGTGTGTATCATTCAACCATTGACCGATTTATGCTTCTGTATTTTATCTGCCCCCATGTTGAGGCCTTGATATGGGTGCTAGTCTGAACCCTGTCCCCTGGCACTCACATACATGACCCAAGATAACCTTTTAGAGCCTCTGAGCATTATGGTGGACCATGATTTGCCAATGTGACTAGCTCTATCAAGATGATATTTAAAATATCAAAGGGTTCTTATAAATCATTAGAAAAATACTAACACCCAACAAAAGTTATACTATATATGGAAAATGTGATATATGTTTTGTGAATAAAAGAATCAAAAGATTCTCTAAAGTTAAAAAAAATCAAAGCATGTGACCATTAGAACACAGTGGGCGTTAGGTTGTAGTATGTCAGTTGATGTGACATTGCCAGGCTGCTTGGTCCCTCAGCAACTGTAAACAGGGCTGATGGGGGAGGAGGTGGGGCTTTGTCAGCTTTATATAGAGCAGCCTCTGCCTATTTCCCCCACTCTAGCACGTATTCATGGAGCAAAACCAGGTGAAAGAGGAGACGCAAGAGTGTGTTTAACCAGTGAATAGAGGGAAACAACGAGGTATATTTAGAGGCAGAGATCCTGTTCTGCTTTTTTTCAGATTTTTCATCTCTAGCTTATAATTCATAAACATGCATTACTATGGCAAGCAGGAAGATAAAGAGAAAGTTTGAGTAAGAGAAGATGTAGAACAAGGTATGCAATCAGTGCGGAGTTTGTGAGGTGTGAGGAATGTGCTTATCAGCTGATGTGGTCAGAGTGGGCTATGGGTGATGATTCAGGATCACCAACATTCACTGTTATCAGTGACATACAGAGTAGCACAAGTGGGCGTGGTGTGCTCCCTGCAGCCTCCCAACTAACACACTTGCTGCCATTGGGTCATTTCACATGGCAACATACAAGATTTATTCCCTGCAAAGTAGGCTACCCGCTCTCCTCAAAAATGCCTTGGATCCCTTGAAGTTAGCCTCGTACTGGGGAAGTACTTCCTTGCAGTGTGTATCCTGTTATATCAACCTCTGCCTCACAACAAGCTGTTTCTGCCTTGATGGGGAATTAACTGAGTTGGGGTTGTTAAGGACAAACCCTGGCTACTGCTGCTGCTTCTAATTGAGATCTAGTAATCATCAAAAGAGAAGAAGCTTCTATGTTATTGGGCCTTATTCACATACTTTGATCAATGAAAATTGGACTGTTACAAAATAATGAGGGAATAAGCCTGGACGGGGATGAAATACAAGCTTTTGCTAATAACAAAAGTGTCAAACAAAAAATGAGATTTTTTTAGTGCAAAATGTTGCAGTGAATGGTTGCAATCATTCCAGATTTCAGTGTGAAAATGGACTGTCACTGGGATGTTATGAATAAGCAATATATTTCAATAAGCAGGGGCAATTATTTAGAAAGCAAGCTCACATGTGATCCACTAATCAATTTCTATATTAATATTTGATATCATTTTAAAATTTGATTTGAGTTGTGTCCATTTTTATGGAATCCTGGTAAAATTGTAATATGCCGTTAATTATCTTTTTAGATATTGAAATAAGAACTTGTTTCTTTCTCATTTTCTCATGTGTACGTGTTATGATTTGTGTTTTTGCAGGCGAGCTCATCTGCGCCATTGCCTGGAGAGACTAAAGGACATAGTGCCGCTGACCGCCGACTCTACAAGACACACAACATTAGGACTTTTAACTAAAGCTAAAGGCTTTATAAAGGTGATGTCTCCACATTCATCTCAGTATATTGGGTACTTATGGGGTGAGGTGGAACATCACATTAGAATTAATAATCGTATGAAAAAATACACCAAAGAATAAGATGGAAACATAAGCATGATGGAAGGATATTTTACATGGTGGATGTGGCACCACCTGGTGGCTGGTTGTGTTTCCATTCTTTGGTGGTGCACTCCTACATACAGTTATGCATGGGGAAATTTAGCTGTAGAACTTGCCTACATGCTCGGAATGGTGTGCAGCTAGGATTCGGCACACACCATTCCGACATTGCAATACAATACATCAGGAAAACAAGATTAGAAAACAAGGAAGCTACTATGATATCACTCACTGGCAGTTAAAATATATTTTGTGAGGATGTTGAAATATGTTTAATCAAAATATATTTGGATTACGGTTGCAAAGGATTTCATATACTGAGGAATGTATCTCGCTTCAAGTGTCTCAGTGCAAACAATGTTTGCATAACACCTCATAAAAATTGAAAAGAAAATCAAATAAATCACAAAGAGTTGAGGATATGACTGTCTGTAGGATTTTCTGTCCCTTTATAATGTGGTAGGCCAGAAATTAAGATTAATATTGCCAATATTTCTGTGATAAATATCCAATTTTAGTGATTTTGAGTAAAACAGAGCAAAAATGATTCTATTGACCTTTTATCCTTTCAACCCTTTTATCCTTTCATTCCTTCATAGCATGTGTTTCTTAGTGTAAATCTCAAGGCTGCAGACAAAATTTGAAAAGCCCCAATGTTTTCTTTTTGTTTAATTTGCACATAAGGGTTATTGTTGTTTTTATATGCATTGATGAAATACCAAAATGTAACAGACATGTTGGGATGTCTGATTTGATAACAGACAAGAAAAAAAGTGCTTGAGCTGAAGTTTGGTCAACTTAAAATTATTAACATCTGAGGTTTTGCAACCATGTACTGTGCAGTTGATTTCTAAAGTTTAGTCCCTGGGTGCTCTAGGCCTGCTAGTTGTCCTACATTCTGGCCTATCAGCGATCAGGTCACACTCAGGTCACAGCCTCAGTTTAGATGGCAAGTTCCACGCCCCTCACTGGCCTGGGTGACGTGTGGATACGAGTAAACCCATAACCCAACTTACTAAATTTGTTTTCCATAAACTTGCAACACTTCCAGTTCGGTTATAAAAAGTAGCACTTTCACTGCTTGCAGATAGGGATTTTTCATTTTAAACTTCCTCCCACAAAGCATTCCACTTCTATAAAAATGACCCAAGTTCAGTCTTTCAGAAAGTACTTTTTTGATGTTTTCTTTAGAATATGCCTCTTTTCTTCATACTGTTGTGTCATGTTTTCAAAACATGTTTCATATTTCATAGATTGGGAATGTGTTTGCACATGCACCAGATTTTGTGATTTATTAGCCAACATCTGGTTACTCTTTGAGAGTTCAGAAAGATAATATATATCTGTCCCATCTGGTCATCGATAGAGAAGAGCAGGTTGCACAAGAAAAACAAATAATTCATACTCTAGAATTTGAATTCTTGGTCTTTGTTCTGTAGTTGCCCTATCATTGAGGCTGGTGAGTGCTCACCTCTCCATTCAGTGAAGTGTCAAATGTGATGCCAAGCAAAACATCTCCATTTGTCTGCCATTGTTCTTACTCAAAGCACAAAGGTTAGCATGAGCTGTGTCCTCTGCAAACATTGAGAGTGCAGTTAGTGGTGGCGCTGGAGATGCCAGGAGGCAAGCTTATTGTCCTCACCCCAGCAGTGCCTTGAATGGTTGGCAAGCACCCTGCCATGCTACATTATTGTATCATACCTTATTGCCTAACAGTTGTATTTCAGAGCTGTGCTTCTGTTCAAAAAGCTTGGCAATATTAAATTTGGCTATATTTAGCTTGGTGCCAGTATGGTGGTTATAAGAGGTGGAGTGGTGTGGTGAATGTTTACTGGCAGAAGGGGACAGCACTTCAATCAATCTGTTCTTATCAGCAAGCTGCTGGGCTGGCTTGTGCTACTGTTTATTTGTGTTGCTATGGGATATTTTGGTTTGGAATCAAACATGACCCAGTCCATCCAATAGCTGACCTACTATTTAGTGATTTCAAGACTAAAATCTTCCTGTTATCAAGTCCTCTAATCATGCAATAGTTACTTAATTACTGTAGCTAATCAGACTGGTCCCATATTCAATCAGACTGGTCCCATATTCAAGATTCTGTTCATGTTTCCTCGGGTCTGGAGAAAAATTATGTTGGTGCTATTTAATAGGCAGTTATATTGAGCTAACTTCTTTGTGTGTGTGTATGTTTTTGTTAGTCAATGCAGTATAGGAAGTTTTTGTGCTTGTTATGAAAGGCTGTTGTAATGACATATTCCTCAACTCTTGACTTACAGGCTTTGGAAGAAAAGGAGAAAAAACAAAGGCAACAAAAAGATCAACTTAGTAGAGAACAGAGATACCTCAAGCGGCGTCTAGAATCCCTTACTAATGGACAATATCGGATCCGAGTAGAACGCTCCATCAGTGAGTGTAGCTCATCTACCACATCTAGTGCTTCATCTACATTATCTTCAACGTCCGCATCCTCCGAGCCAACTGAATCGGGTAAGAATTCATTTAAAGAATTGTGCAGTAACTTTGAAAAAAGGAAAAAAAAAAAAATTAATGAATAGGTGATGAACAAGGTCCTAATTAATAGCTCATTTTGAAAGTATTGTCCATGTCTGGCTCTCTCCTCTGGCGATCATGGAGACATAGCTGTATGAGGTCATAGCTGTATGACATTAGCTTATCATGTCCTCTAAGGCATTATTTATTGAATTATAATCCTGAAACTTCCCTATATCGAAACAGTTTATAGCTTATAGCTTTTCGTTATCAAAATTTTTGTTATTTTTTACTTTTGAGTTTAAATATATGGCCATTTGGCTGATCTAAAATTGACTGTGATAAGATTGCAAGATGGGGGATTGTCATGTTATTACAGAGGGTAATAAGATAGTGACATAATGTGATAAGTGGAATAGCAGCATGCAAGTGGGACCACAATCCCAACACAGATGTATCTCAATGACACAACATCACTTCAAACTGTGGGGTGTATTTTCTCAGTAAATAAGTGTGGCTTGGCATAATCAATGATGAAGAAAGTGCCAGCAGGCCACTTCTGTCAATAGATAAATAGGATACATTTGGTCAACTCTGCAGAGGTTAAGGTATCAATAAATAAATTGGATACATTCAATAAACATGGGAGAGGAGTGTGCCAGTGAAATTTTCAAGCTGTGCTTTGAGCTGATCGCCTACTCTGAGCTGGCTGAGCTACACATAGCTGACTTTATACCACACAGTGCATCCTTGTAACAAAATGTACAAAAAAGCCAAAGGGCAAAAGGAACAGCTTCATTGACCAGCAAATACTGAGCAGAATAAATGAGCTCAGTCTGACTTGCATGCACTGTTGATGATGGATGATGGTGTAAAGAGGAACATATCTCTATTCATGTTAATTATGATTAAAAATGATAAAATTAAAATCAATGGAACAGACCAGATGTTTTAGTTAAAACCCCAAGTGATCCCCAATGTTGCAGTTTGCCCTTGACCATGACATTGACCCAGGCTTGAGCTGCTGTATAACTTGATGTAAACAGTGGGGCCCCATGTGGGATGATCTGGCATGGAGCCAAATGACCATGTAGATGTCACAGTTGGTGCAGTACAACATGCCATGACACTGGCTTTTAATGGGCCACAGTGAATGTTGTACTGCATAATGCAAGGACACCATTTTGGCTCAACTCAAACATATAGGGATTGGTTTTATGTAGAAAACAAATCCATTCGAGAGTATGTTTTGGTTTTGTGAGTGACAGGACAATATTCTGATGCCTGGATGGGTCCTGAATGTGTAATTATATATTATTATATTAAAATGATGATCCCTGAACTGGCGGTGTTTTGGAAAATCTCCTTGATAATACTTTATTAATGTGTCTTAGTGCAAACATGTCGAGTAGGGCAATAAAACAAGTCTGGTCATTTTGGGTTGAAGGAAAAATCTACTTTGTTGTATTATTCATAACTCTAATGTCAGTGCACTTTCAAAACAACCAAAATAGAGCTTAACTTTGTGAGTATAATTAATTATGACCATTCAGGATATGAAAAATGGCTAGCAGGACCTGTATTATTTAATAAATATCTGATTATCTGAATTCAGATTTTGAGTGGTTTTAATGAAAGTGCATGTACCGGTGGGAAATCAATAAGTTTACTTTTGTAGCTGGAATATAAAGGAGTGACAAAATCACTTCTAGCACTGGTCATGACGGAAAATCAATAGCGGAGTCTGCTTAGCAGCACAGAATGTCAGCCTCCCACCTCAGGGGGCAGCATTTAGTATTGGCAATGTGAAGTGAAATCTTCTACACAGAAGAACATTACACAGACTATTTTAAAATTGTGTATTGTCTGCACTATATTTGAATTGTGACATCATGATGTATTGTTCACAGAAAAAAAAATGAGCAGTTTGTTCATTTGATTTTAATGATATATTGCCGGTTTCATAGATGCAATAAGTGACGTTTTGTTGGTGTGTATTTGCAGATGAGGTGGACATCCTTGGATATGGTTCCACATCGGATACAGATGATCACAGCAGCATTCAAAGCAACTCTAGCGATGGTGGGTGTGCGGTGACCACCAGGAGATTGACCCTCAACGAGTCCCTATGATCGCCTCCACCTCCCCCTAGTGGACACCTAGTCAGGTTCTATCACACCTGGCCCTCGTCCACCCAGCATATGCAACGGGAGTGGAACAAAAGTATCCCAGACGAAACATCAACGTCAAAGACTTTCAAGTTGTTGGAATTTTTTTTCCATCATAATACATGGATCACATGTATATTAATTGTTTTGTTGATAATTTTAAAAAGACATTTATGTAAAATTATGGTTGTATATTTAAAAGAAATATAAATGACATTGTGTTGGATCGAGGCCAGTTCCAACATGGACATTCAAATGGAATATGTAGGTCCAAAAATTTAGTGGTAGATAGATGTAAATTATGTCAATACGACTTTTAAAGATAATACAATGAATTAAGTCCAGAAGAACAAAAGGCAGCTTGGACTGAGATAAAGTCTATTTTTGAGTGAGAGAGGAGAATGCCCGCAAGAATGGCAGAGGGAGTACAAACTGCCACAAGAAGGTGGGGCAACAAACTGAATGATGTGCGCTCCTTGCGATCACCGCCTGCGGGATCCTACATCGGGCACCATCACTCGGAGCGGCACATGCAACAAATTGATGACCAATGTCTAGGTGCAGATCTTGCCAGCCTGCGGCAAAGATGACAACAACTCCACACGACCATGATAATGCAGCGCTCGAAATTCATCATGGAAATATTATATATGATAACATAACAGTCCACACGCCTTTCTCTATGACTGTGGTATGCCAGCACACATACCAGCCACCAGCTGGAACCACAGTACCTACTTACAGGATTAGTACCATCGAGAAATGAGGATTTTACCAAGTACTGTGCATGAGTGATTTTTTTTTTTTAGTACTACTATTATTTGGTGATGCATGTATATGATGCCATCTACTGCTGCAGATGGGGCCATGCTACCAGCCAGCCTCCTTCATGAAATGCTTCTCCTGATTGACCCAGCACTTCTCTTGGTCTACAAAAGGAAATTTTTGTGTAGGTGTCTTATGTATTTTCAGGTTTTTTTCTATTAGAGTTGCGCAAAATGAATGTGTAAAGTAGCTTCACCCAGGTTGATTGCATCCCCTCTTCATATTATTAGTTATTGTGATAACCAAGCCAGCCTCTATAGGTCTGGTAAGCTAAGCAGAATGAATCTCAAACAAGCAGAATTGCACCAAAGTAACCCCAATTTCTGCCATTTTAAATCAAGCCCCCTCTACCACCCCTCTTTCTGTTAAGAATGTTTGGTACTCTAGATTTGCTTTAAAATCACTAACATAGATATTGACACCAAATGTAGTTGTGTATACAACATGTTGCTTTTGAATGGCAGGGCAGGTAGGAGACTATGATTTAACAACTTACATTCAGTGAGGTGCAATGTAGAAGAGATCAAACCCATACAGATCGTTGTTTGCCATTGACTGTATGCATTGCTTGCAATGGTGACCAGAATTCCATTGCAGAAAACACCAGTGTAATGGGGTTGGCATGTAAACTTAGGACAATTATTTGGCCATTTTGCTTTATCTCCATTCCCATACCACACCGACCACTTTGTGATATTGATAAATTGTATGCATCACAAAATGGGCCAGATCCGAAATTTGCAATAAATATTGATTTGGAAGGGCACAAACTATAAATCGACCACCCATATCACTTTGCATGTTGTTATCAATATGCAGTGTAAACTTACACGCTTGTCAGCACCAGGGTAATTCAGGTGACAAAATAAATTGGAAACAGGGTTCTAGATTTAGTCATAAACGGGTTTCTATTAATAGTACCAAATTGGGTTGGTTAGATTTGGTCCAAAAGTTGCTAACTATATCTATACAAACATGAATGTGGCAGATTTTGATCTCTCAAAAAGCACAAGTAAAATCTAAATGGCATATTTTTCACACATTATTTTGTAACTAGCATATATTTGTGAAGCAATGAACTGATTGATTTAGGTGGTGTCTAAATGACTATTAAAAATGACCTTGGTAGTATTACTTCCATGATATAGGTGCCCACTGACCTGGTCTGTGAGGTCATTGGGCCTTAATGATATGCTATACATAATAAGAGAGAAAGGGCAACATTCCGCAGTTGGGAGCCAACACCAAATGTGGTGCATGTGGGGCCATCTGCTGCCACCACCAACTGGTGTGCTGTTGTCATGTGGCTGTCACAATCAGCTGGGGGAGCCACTGATTATTGTATATCTGAGGCAAAATCAGACAAAATGTGATGCATCCAATGAAAACTAAAGGTCTGATGTAAACAATATCTAAAGGGTGTGTTGTCAACATGACATCATATTAAATACAAAAGTGAGTGTGTGAATGGATACATGCATAATTACTATATAATCAAAGCCAAGAGTGATATCATTCAACATCTCAAAAGAGGAAAAAGAGACATGCATGCCCTGGGATCCATGTTGGCCACAGTGGACTAGCCTCCACGTGGCCAGCATGAACCCATCTTGTCAGTATGCTGCTGGTTTGTAGAAAGTGCCTGCCTGAGGTAACTATCCTTGCACTGGCTGTGGGCCACCAAATTCCTAGCTTCAGCTTACCTTTCATTACCCACAGCAGTCATTCTGAAATGACAACATTAAAGGCTGGGCCCAGTCAAAGACAGAAGCTTGACCTGTATTGCTATGTTTGAGAGCTGGAGGCTTGGGTATGCGCATACAAAGCCATTGTAAACTCACCACCAGTCTTTCAACTATTTGTAACTTATTCCCCTTCAAGGCACAGCACTTTCTGCAAATGGCACAGATAAAGAATCTCCACAGTGTGTGCCAAAAATCAAAGACACTACGGTGATAAAATAAGGAGATTTCTCGGCCATATTCTTCCTAAAAAGTGGTCTGCTCTATCTCCTGATTGAATGCCTCTTGTTCACTATTATTGCATAATCTGTCGTGCATCAAATCAGGATGTTCTGTGCCATCAAAGATGCACTTTTTTGGAAGAATATCGGCCTTTGAAGGTAAATCCCAGTGAAACAAAAAGAAACAAGTGAAATGGATATTGGGCAGTACCAAATGAGGAGTTAATCACTATTATATTGTGTACTCTGCTGACAGTATGGAAAGCTCATTTTATATTTGGTGCTTATTGAAGTATATTTTGGCAAAAGGTGAAGTCGGTCATTAATGTTCACAAACCACCTGATGATGTTCCTTCTCAAGGCAACTGTAAGACTTGCTTTTTGAACCCAAAGTATATCAAGCTAGTATATATCTTAATATGCCTGCTTTGATTTATAAATAAGTTTTCTTTCCTGTGAGCAGAAGAGTTGGTAAAGCCACACTAAAATATTCCATCACAGAAGTGCAATATATAGCTTGGTTATGCCACTACCAACAGTGCTACTTGTGACAACCAGATGAGACTATTACCATTTTGTAGTTCACAAAACACATTAAAAACTCAAGAACAATGTGTGTTGACATAATAGTTAAAAAGCTGCATGCCTGAGGAAGTTCCTATGGTAGAAACTGAGGGCATGGACTTGTGTCCTGTCACATATCCTATCCGGCACATATCAACATTTTTATACCTAGAATCTTGTTCAAATACCACGAGAAACACCTGGAAATCTGGAGTTAGCAAATAAAACATTGTGTAATTAAGCAATGATAAACTCTGAACAGAAATTTATGCAACTAAGTTGCAGTAAGTAAAACTTGAAAATATTGTATAAAATTCTCCCCAAATCCAGACATAAACTGTACAGTTATTGACATTTACCTATTTATATGTTTATAGTTACAACTATAAATCTTTATATTTTGTCACATCCTAGATGTGCAATGCTTTGTAAATTTCCAAGTTGTCTGGACTTTCATTATGAAACATACAGAAATCCAGAATATGTTTCTCCCTAATCATATTTATGGAAACATTAAAAAAAAATTCTTTTGCTAAAACACATTATACTTTCACTGATCTACCTCAGCAAAAGATGTCCAGCGTTTATAGTGATAAGATATCGGATGTCATTATCTAATTAATGTGATGATAAATTATACATATATATTTATAATAGCTATATGACAATGATTGAGATGTTGACTCTGTGCATGTGTGTGGCCTGGTCACCTGTGTGAGAGGACACAGCTGAACATACCACAGCCCCTCCTGTCACAGGTCACATGACCTCCCCTCAACTAGTCACCAAAGCAACTTCCTCAGGTAGCCATCTTTTATTTGTGCTGTCTTAGTGCAGAACCTGCAAATGGTAACAATTCTGCCGGGCTCAATTCCTGGCTCTTTATAGTGTAGAGATATATATTCAGTTTGCTCCAACTTGACTATAGTTGTTTTCTGCATGCTCCAGTAGACTTGTGGCATAAAACAAGTCCCTCTCTGGCTCAATATGAACCTGCCATCCAGGATGATGACCTCCAGCTGGAAGGCATGCTGGAATGGCCCCAAATAAACCAATAACTCAAAAAAGATTCCTCCATTAGTATACACGATGATGAAAGATAAAACTTGGAGGGCATGCAGAATTCAACTGTGGTTTTTTCCGACGGGTATTTGAAATAAGAAAGCAACTTGACCATTTGTAGACGATGCACAAAGTGAGTTCCCATGATCATAGAGTAGGTGTAGCATGTTAATAATCAGGGACATTTTCTATTCTCCATAATGGTGCTAAATAGTCTAGTATATGACGCCATATATTGTCCAGGCCGGCCATGTATTGTACAAAGATAGGATTGAAAACTAAAACAGCTTAGAATATGAAGCTCTTTTGATTGAGAAAAAAAGGCCTGAAATTTCTGCTGTCATTTGCGCATTTTAATTCACAAATAACAATCTTATTTTTTGTTTTTTAGTTGTCTTGTTATGATCTGTGTCCACATGATTCACAGTGATTTTATGATTTTAGCCCATTCCGTGAAATGTTAAACATTTAAAACTTTTATGAAAGTTAGTCAGCTGTGAGCTGAATAATGTTCAGTAATTAACTACTTGTATGTCTAGATTTTAAACTCCAAGCTTTTACAATTTAACACAAAGAGAAGGTGTGGAAATACTGATTCTATTGCGATGATAATTAAGATGTAAAGTTGTTTTATTCAGTGTAGTGAGAAATGACTGATCTAGCTGAATGTTGACTGAATGTAGCCAGACAATTTGGTACATGTAAGATGTGGACAGTGATACATATATATATATCTATAAATATATATTATAAGTGGGTACTTAAGTGTAAAACATGGCGCTATTGGCCACAACTTTGTATGGTAGAAGTGTGTATATGCTGGAGCTCTCTGGAGATGGGCACCGCATATCTGCACAAAATGCAGTGTGAACTGGTAATAAGCCTAGACATAACTCAAAGAGTCATCAGACAAAAAAAACGTGTGTACATACATTTTCTCATAATATTATTCATTGTTCCATATTCTCCTCGGAGAAAGCAGAAATAAAATTCTATTTCATGTAAATATAATTGCTTTGTTTTGTGCTTTTATTTCTTGAATAAATAATTATTCAGGTTATAAAAAAGGAAACAAAAATGTCCTCCAAAGTAATCAATAACCTCTCCTTTCAGTTGTACCCGAAATTCATAAGTATTTGAAGCCATTGAAGCAAAATCTGTTTTCTATCCATTGAACTGTGTTGATATTGGACTGATATGCTCTGTGAATTTGTTTTGATAAGCACTCCCCAAGGAGACAATTAAACACTCAATATATCCCAACAAGCAATAAATAGCAGCAAATTCCTAATTTAAAAGATTAAACTAATTGACTTTCATATTGTGGCCTTGTAAAAAATATAGTGTTTCAAAATGAATGAAAAATCTACTCAAATGTAACGAGGTGCAGAATTTGACCAAGAAGGCCATTTTACAGATCTGACCTTGAAATCTTGTTTTTTTTATTTCTTTTTTTTTAATGTTTATGATAATATTGTATGTTAAACAAAACATGCAAAACAGACATCATGTCTACATGTTCTAACAGGCATCACTCATGAAGTCTGAATCTTGTGCAGTCTGACTTTCTTTATATAATATTAGTGTTTAAATGTCATGAGTGATACATTTGATTACACCTAACAACAGAGTACAGGTAAAAGTGATATGACCGGAGACTCCAGCCAAGATAAAGCTTTCCTCATACAATGTAGCCTAACCCCCATCTCCCAAAACCAAATTTACTACACACAAACAAACATGTTTGTACAATTCTTCAGATTTAACCCTCCTGCTGATAGGGGAAGAATTTAACCCTTCAGACTGAAAGTATCTGCTCCACACCAGCTCAAGAGGTATGGGTTAAATTCTTGGGGAAAAGTTACATGAACTTATGCTGCTGACTTACCCTAAACAAAGCCTAAGTTACCCACATCATAACTCTTTCAAAAAGAGGAATTCTCCAACTTTTTATAACAACTCTGAAGATAAACTTTTTTTAAAGAATCAAGACAAACACCAGATGATAATGTGTAATATGATTTTTATTTTCTGAGGAAAATTTACAATGTCAGGCATTTATACTATATAAACTAGGTCAGCACTGATCTTTATGGGTGCCCAGTAAACTTGTGATAAGGTCATATTAAGTTCAGTATTATGTAGTTGCATACAGCAGAATGTTACAGGGACTGAGCTTGAACTTTACTTCACCTCCACACTCTGTGTCAGACTGATCCATTCTGTGGCAGTATTTGCTTTATTCTTACATATTCTACAATTCAGCATTTAGAGCATATCATTCATAAACCTCACTGACACATCATTCTGATCAATGTTATATGATAAAAGCAAACCCAGTTTTTGTTAGAAAAATGGGATAGTCTTTTTGTAATAACGTAATAACTCAGTTATCTATGAACAAATTAAATACCCATTTAAAATGAAATAATAGTTACAATACAACAAAGGAAATAAAAATAGACATAAAATAACAAAGCAGTTTAATACTATTGCTTGAACACTAAATATGGAGTGCACTTCTCATTCTATTATTTAGCAATGAACCTTCAAGAAAACAAGAACTCTTTTGTTCATAAGCTAGGATAAAAAAGTATTTGATACATTAAAATTAAAACACTCTGTTACATTTGAAACCATTTTCCTCTCAGATCAAATTTATATTATTTTGAATTTGACATTATAACATACTTCATGATGTACATTTACTTAATTGTGAAATCTGTTGAATACAAACCTGAACATGAGAGAATGGGGACCTAATAAAAACCTACATTTTATTTCATAAAGGCAAAAAACATTTGTTATGATTTATTTATTTTTCCAGAAAAACAGTATTCTTATGATTCAGGGAAAACTATTTTATAATCTGTTAACAAACAAATCGTGGTAAATTGCTGATAAGGTAATGTTTATTTGAATTTTACTTTTACTGAATTTTACTCTTTTTCCCAACTTCTATTGGCAAATGTCCATTTGATATCTTGTGATAGCATTCTGTCATAAATTGGCAAGGATTATAGAAATAATGCAGAATGAATCTCACATCTGCTTACTTCCTGCTTAATACCACGATATAAGTAATATAAAGATAGAATAAACCTTTATCACCAGACAAAAGCACAACCCAAGGTACTGAATCATTGATGTGGTAAGTATGAATATTCTTATGAGAAGAATACTACTGATTTATCAAAACACTATCAAAACAGATTAAAACAATTACATCAAGTATTCCATCAAAAGTTAACATTTTTATTGGATCAATAACTGCTCAAGTAACAGAAAACTGTTTTATTTTTTATGTGTGGTCAAAGAAAGGTGTGGTCATGCTTGGTGACATATTTGGACAAGAGGACCACAACAGCAAAACAAACTTGTGTGTCAACTTGTAATAGTAATATTACACCTATTTGTTTACCTAAGTACTCCAAAACACAGACCTGATTGCCTGAATTGCAACTGATGTTGTTTTCACTGTGTGGAAATAGGATTAACAACTGATTAATGCACTGCATATCACAGCTATACATCAAAGGCAATACAAACTGCTATGTGTCCATTTTCCTAAACAAACAGGTGAAAGATTTCAGGGGCAAAAAGATAAACTGTCCAGACATGCTGTGAGCTAATCATAAAATCAGATCAAGAATGATGTGAAATGTGGAAACAGGGTATATAATAGTTGCTGTGATATAAACAAGAAGGTAGAAAACAAGATGTGGGTATGGGTATAGCAAGGTGCACATGTGGCCTAGGGCAAGCATTAATGTGGGGAGCATGTGGAGAGAGCTGGATGAGCAAGGCAACAGTTTCCTCATATGATCAGCCCTGTCCATACACCATCCAATTATCCCTGTAACACCTGCACATATATACCACACTCTCCTGGTCAAGCTCAGTTCAGCTCGCCAGGTCATCAAAGGTTCATGTACAATGCTCTGCTCATAACATATACATATATTTAGGGAGCGATATAAATAATACAATTCAACCTTTGCAATTTGATAATGTATTAACTATAAGTAATGTGGCACACACCTTGTGGTGTACACCTCTCAACCCTGCCACAATTGTGGTGGGAGGACCACAAATACCAAAGTACATGTGAAAACCACATGATCTTCAGCCCCCCTCCCCCTTCACATCCATCCTTGTACCTCAAGTGTTGCACAAACCCCCATCTGACCAATACACAGCTTCTGTCCTGGCTCCACCTTGCAGCATTATGCTCCACTTATGTACCACACAAATATCTATCGTTGTTTATAAAGTGTGATGGAAATCAAGGTCCTGTTGCCACACCTGCCAACTATGTCCTGTCATGCTGCGAGGCATGTGATTATATAACTGGTGAAAAGGTCATCAATCAGCTGAGAAGGAAATGAATGGTGGAACCACACTAGATGTTTCCTAGGAGACTATTCACACTGGGCATTGGCTGCAACAACTCTTTTTTTTCCCCCAAACACACTGACACTATTTATTGTAAAGAAGTGGTATTACATTGTAGCATTTGAGAGGAGGATTTATGGCGGGGATGTCAGTTTGACCTGATGGTTGTGGGCATGTGCTGCTAGGCTGGTGGCTCTGGAGAGTTCTGGAGAGTTGCCAGAGGCGGTACATTAGCATTACATCAGCACCAGGAGCAGAGCCCCTTACCTGGAGCGGCTGCCATTCACTCCGCTTCCACCAGGCTGATTTGTTGCTACGCTACCAGTGCATTCCCAGAACAACATCAATAGAAGGGTGATGCAAAGTCCACACTCACGATGCACAACTTCAATATCAGTTCACCTTTACCACTTACACAATTGGTTTTCATCATTTTAATTGTGTCCTCATGAATCTAAAATCTAGGAGCGGGATATATTGTAGGTGATTAGCATGAATATATTTCAAAGTGCCTCTGGCATTTAACAATTTGAAAAATAATTTGCCTGAATGTGACATTCAAATACACTAAAGAAGTTTCTCTTTTTTGTCTAATATGCCTTATAGGTATTTCAGATGTCAAATGTCCCATGACCCTGAATCGTCCATAAAACAACTCTGTCTTTTCATTTTTGTTTTATTTTTCACTTATATGTATCATTTGACAAATTAAAAGGATTTCACAAAATGAAAAATGTAGATAACAATGTATAAGCTCCTAAATTAATTGGCTTTATTTCATGTTCTGGAAATTTCCATATCTTATATATGTATAAAAATTCCATTACACCAGAATATTCAGTTGCTGATCAAGAGCCACTGCCTCTGAGCATTATTTTTACAACTGGAGAAATATTTTTAAAAAATAGATCAAAAAAATATTTTATTCAATATCATGTGTTTTAAGCACAATCAAAAAATATAATTCTTTATATTCCTAGATTATGGGAACAAAAAGCAAAAAATTACTGACATTAATTTCCCAAAGTACCATAAGCATATCCATAAATGTAAATATTAAAGATGAGAAATGCATTTTTTATTTTGTGGGAGCAGAAATGTTTGTAGACATACACAAAATCCACTGATGAACCTGTGTACTGTATTATTGACAATATTTCTGTTTAGCTGGTTTCTCAAAATCATTATCTTCAATGTTTTGAGGATTGTAACAATGTCCTGCTATGAACTTTTTTAAATGAATAGATCCCATGGAGAAAAGAAAAAAATTATTTGATACGGAAACATTTCATTACAATCACACCTTTCATCACAAATACCATCTTCCATTTGGAGATTGTAGGAAACTAAGAGATTAAGGTTAGACAGTGAAAAATTGGCACAGCCATACCTATAAAGCATAAAACCCATAGCCATTATGAAAAGATATACAGCAAGCAAACTCCATGTGAATGACAACTGCTTGTATAGACTCAATAGAACCTGGCAAATATGAGAATATCTGGCACCAAAATCCAATTATCTCTTTTATCTGAGCTTGTCATAAATCACAAAACCACAGACAAGTTCTCATTATAACTGCTCACAGACACAGACAGTAAGGGTGGATTCTTCAATGCCACCTTTTGCCTTTGCCAGATGCTGGAGATTTCCAGCAAATCTTAACCAATGACCGACCACAGGTAAAACACAACAGTCTTTGGTGAATGTATTTCTTTATTTGACTTCATTAGTCTACTAAAGGCACATAATGTGCCAATGACAGGCTATGTTATCATATGTTTTCACAGTCAATTAACACAGTTACTTGATGTAAACCACAACATCTGATCTGAGAGTTACTTGATGTAAACCACAACATCTGATCTGAGAGTTACTTGATGTAAACCACAACATCTGATCTGAGAGTTACTTGATGTAAACCACAACATCTGATCTGAGAGTTACTTGATGTAAACCACAACATCTGATCTGAGAGTTACTTGATGTAAACCACAACATCTGATCTGAGAGTTACTTGATGTAAACCACAACATCTGATCTGAGAGTTACTTGATGTAAACCACAACATCTGATCTGAGAGTTACTTGATGTAAACCACAACATCTGATCTGAGAGTTACTTGATGTAAACCACAACATCTGATCTGAGAGTTACTTGATGTAAACCACAACATCTGATCTGAGAGTTACTTGATGTAAACCACAACATCTGATCTGAGAGTTACTTGATGTAAACCACAACATCTGATCTGAGAGTTACTTGATGTAAACCACAACATCTGATCTGAGAGTTACTTGATGTAAACCACAACATCTGATCTGAGAGTTACTTGATGTAAACCACAACATCTGATCTGAGAGTTACTTGATGTAAACCACAGCATCTGATCTGAGAGTTACTTGATGTAAACCACAGCATCTGATCTGAGAGTTACTTGATGTAAACCACAACATCTGATCTGAGAGTTACTTGATGTAAACCACAACATCTGATCTGAGAGTGTGCACACAAGTCATACATGCTGCACTCAAATATATAATACTCAATTTAAACGTCGTAATGTGCACTCTTAAGAAACTCATGGAAAGATCTCAACATACATATGATATCTGAGAGTAACACATCAATATTGACAATATCTGTGAGTAGCATACAGACAGATAGCAATATTCAGAAATTACCTAAGGGTTACAATCCAGATAAAAATCAATATTGACAATATCTGAGAGGAAGCCAATATATACACAAAGAGCCAACCAAGAGGCCATACAAACAACTATGGAATCACAGAGATAACCAAAAGGACCAAAACAAGGATAGAAACACACATAGCCAAGCAATTAGCTACAAAGACAAAGATAGAAATGGATAGCTAACCAATGAGGTGGAAAATAAAGAGAGGAACACATAAAGACAACATAGCCAGCCAATAGGTCCAAAACTCAAAGACAGAATCACATAGCTAAAAGTGAGCACATTCCCAACCCACAGGGCCATAGATTGACTCATTGGGAATTAGTATACACAGCAACAGCAAATAGAAAATATATAGTCATGCACTAATGAAGGTATCAACACCAGACCCTATCTCCAGTCATAAGACAGAGAAACAACTACACCAGTGAAAATCTAGAAAATTTTAAGAAAAATGCATGAGGTCAACAGCAGCAGAAGAATCAATAACAAGGTATACTCCCTGCTCATAAAACCGTTATGATCGAGAACTGCACTCAAAGCCTTTGTCAATCCCAGCGTGACCTGCCATTTACCTGGATATGATATTAAGAGGTACAAGTATGCTGATGTCATGGATTGTTATGTGCAGACAAGAGTCTGGCACAAGCTGAAATGAAATTTTAGTCAACACAAGTCTCTTTAAGGTGATGTGAAATGCAACAATGTCTAATCTTGTAAAAACAAAGGCATGACAATGTTTACTTGTAATCACTGATTATGCATACTGTTAAATACCATGTGCACTTTGATGCAACATTAGTTAATAGGTAATACTTTCATTAAGGAAGAAGCTGTGCAATCGATGTTGCAGTGCATCAGCAAAGGGACAAGGGAGGTCTTTGCAATCACATGACCTGCCCTCAGCACATAGCAGTCATTAGAGAGGACTTGTTTGCACGAGACTCCACCAGGCAGCTCGCAGTCTGATGGGCAGGCTAACCGCCTAGAGTGGGGCAGGCAGCCTGCGTAATCACACAACACAGAAATAGATCTGACAGCAGCAACGGCAGGTCTCCCAGTACAAATGATACCATGGCCCCCCACACCACTGTGCACAATGACAACCAGGCATT